>JAFIDM010000001.1:37284345-37297255 GCA_023159025.1 Thereuonema tuberculata
ACGCTCTGCTAAAATTATTTTCTAAATGTGAGCAAGTTTATTCCACAGCTTCCCACTCCAAGATCGAGGCTTTGGCATGGCTGTTTACTGTCCTCGGATTTCGTAACGAAAAGATTACTTACAGTTTCTTTCGTCTCTCGGCAACACGATGGCCACCCCATCTTTCGTTTGGGACCGGTTCAGACGTCTTTTCTCCATAGCGGTCTGTCTGCTATCCCTTCGGTGTCCGGCACTCGCCTTCTCCCTGCTTTCTCCTCCGACCATGTCCCGGGTGGGACACGTCCCGTCCGGCTTCCGCACTCGAAGCTATCTCCCCGGACACGACCGGACAAAACGTCCTCACTTGATGCTCTCTTCCCGCTAACTGTCTGCTATCACGTTTCGTCAAACCTCCTTTTCGTTTTCGCGCCAAAAGCATAAATTTCACTTTTGATTATCCAATCCGATTGTTTCATTTTCATCACCTGATTTTCTTATTCCTGCCAGAGTGATTTTACTTTCTCACCACTTTCCCACGAGAAACAAAACCCAGATAAAATCACATGATCACTTGATCGAAATCAAAATTTCTTTTGCGAAGTTTTTCTCTTTCTTTCGCACATTATTTTCTATATAGGCTCGAATCATTAAAAATAATATTTAACCATGAAAATATCACAACAATGATTTATAATTATTATTAAATAAAAAAATTCAAATATATAATTTTTATCAGTCCTATTAGATATACTTATAAACTGTATACCTGTGGTATAGGACTGAGAATTTTGATCTATTGTTTTTAATTTTATCTAATTTAAAGATTTTATCCAGTTGTATCTAGTATTTATTTCTTCTTCTTGCGAATTTCTCTCTCTTATTACTTCAAAATAATTCTTTATCAAAATTTTACATATAAATTTTTATTTTTAATATTCCATATTTTTTTCTTATTTTTATTTGTTCTTTTTTTGATTTATATTTAAAATTTATGTATATATTATTGAATATTTTCATAGTCAATTTATTTATGTTTTCTACTTCTTGTTTATTAATATTGATCCAACATTCTAGACCGTAATTTAAGAGAGAATCCACAAGAGATTTGTAAATTATAAGTTTTGTTTAAATGGAAAAATATTAAAATTAAATTTTTAATATGATAGAAAAGAAAAGAATATGTTCAACTTCCGTGTTACAAAATCATATTGTCTCCAATAATATTTATTATCAATATATATTCCAAGGTATTTATATGTTGAGATTATTTCCAGTTTTTTACAATTACATGTGTTCATGACATCATTATTGCTTTGGTTAATATTTGAACATTCTATTTCATATAAGTAAATTATTTGATTATTGTTTAAAATTTTGTTTTTATTTTTAATTATTATAATTTTCGTTTTATCTCCATTTATTTTCATTCTATTTAAAGATGACCATTTGCTTATATTATTTATGTCTATTTGCAAATTTTTATATGCTCGAATTTGGCTTGCATCTGTAGTAATGAGAATAACATTATCAGCATAGAGAAAAATTCTAGAATTGTTAATGTTGTTGCTAATTGAATTAATATAGATGTTAAATAAGAGAGGGCCTAAATTTGACCCTTGTGGGTTCCCTCTTCTCGAGTTATAAATTCGACTGATGTTATTCCCAATTCTAATCTTAAACTTCCTCTTTTTCAAATAGTTTTCTATAATTTTATACACATTTCCCCTTATTCCCATTTGATTAATTTTTTTAAGTAAAATCTTAAGGTCAATAGAATCAAAAGCCTTCCTAAAGTAAATGAATGCAACATAGATAATTTTTCCATTGTTTTAAGATTCATTTATATATTCGTTAACTGTGTTCAATAAATTTAAGTGCTTTTATTCTTTTGATATGCTTATTTTGTTGGCTATTTAAGTGTTTCTTTTGGCTTATGTAGTTATATATATTTTTAATTAAATACCTTTCAAGAATTTTTGATATATTAGAGATTAGTGAAATTGGCCTACAATTGTTTAAATCATTTTGATTTCCTCCCTTATAAATTGGAATTAGATAAGAAATCTTCCCTGAATTGGGATAAATACCTGAATAATAAATTTTTTGAAAAAGTTCAACCAACAAAATTGAAAGATTTTCTTTTATTTCTCTAATGTGAATTGTGTTTACTAAATCTAGTCCAAAGAAATATTTTGTCTTTTGATTATTCATTATTTCTATTAAATCATTTTTATTTGGAAATGTTAATGCCGTAGAATTCAATTCAGATACCTGTTTTACTTCATTCATTATTCTACTATTTTTGTTATTTGTAGCATTTATATTCTGAGTAAAATTTTTACTTAGGTGTTTAAACAATATTTTGGTATTATAGTTTCCTAATAAGTTTGAATAGTTTGAAATTTTATTTTTGTTATGCTTTCCAATTATATTATTATTTTAAATCTTCCAAACATTTGAATTAGCGTTTGGATCGTCTTTTATTATTTTCCTGTAATATTTATTCTTTTGTTTATTTATTTGATTTTACGACCAATTTCTTTTTTTTTTAATGTTCTCTTTCTAACTTTGCGTTTGTTTTATTTTTTGTATATATTTTGTATAAGTTATTTTTTCCATCAATGTGTCTCAATATTTGAGCATTCATCCAAATTTTTTTTTATAATTCTGATTTTGTCTTTCATTTTGGACTCTATGTCATCTTTGATTGTTTTTTTTTTAACATTAATTTTTGCTTTTTTTATTAATTTGTTTAATTTATTTATAATTTTGTTTGGATTTTCTTCTTTATTCCTTTCTATTTCAATTGTTAACAATATTAATTCTTTATTTAAAGACTCTGTATCTATTTCAGTATCTATTTAAAGACTCAGTATTTATTTAAAGACGCAGTATCCCAGTATCTATTCAACAATACAATTATTAAAATTCAAAATATATTCCCTGAGAGACCAAGATTTACTAGTGTCATGTTGCCAATTCCACAATGTGACACGAGGCATTACAGTATAGCAATATTACAATGTTTAAAGTTTGTCAGTTACTTTCTAAACATGTCTATTCGTTTCGTTTTCAGTTTTTTGCCTCTTTTTGTGTCTCCTTTTACTTCGATTAATAGCGTGCTATAGCATCTTGAATAACTTGTAGGCTAAAAAAAATTCCAGTTTCCAATGAAAATGACATGGTTAGATCAAAACCATAAATCAAATAAATACCTACAGAATGCGTAAACGTTTTATTGAATTTAAAAGTTAATAGTATTTGCTACAAGTTTTAATAAGGAATTTCGAAATTACAAACAGGTCATTCTGATTGTAAAATATCACCTTAAAGGTAATGGAAAGAGACACTTAACCATTGAGGTTACCACCTCTTAAAATTCGACAATTTTTTAGTTATTTGAATGTTTTTGATAAATATATCAGGTATTACTTATATATGATACATAGATAAATTTGTGATAAGCGAGGCTGTGTTACAGATTTACAGTGATCTCAGCTTTCATAAAACTGTTAAAAACAGTAACCGAGCGTTTCTTATCGTGTTTTGATCAGGACATTGCCTTGGAATAAAAAGTTCGCGAAAATTGTTGTCATTAAAAAAATAAAATAAAATGTTTATATATAAATTATGTATTTGTCTTTATTAAATTAAATTTATTTTTTGTAGAGAATAAAATATATCGTACACAATCATTCAAAAATGTTTTTATTGACTTTATATTGTGATTTCATTATAACCATAATAGCAACATACACTACCCTACAGTAATGGACCGGACACCTGCATATTTAAATAAAATCAGACGAGATCGTCATAGTGCATGTGCGCACCTGATCAGTGAGTTTCAACAGGCATCAGGGGTTACATTGCGGAATACATTACAATCACAATACATTGCGGATGGAATTGAACGCCCTTAAAATCCACAAACCACACATCTCACCATTCAACAGAACCGCCAGACTCAAGTGGTATTTGCAAAGTCGCAACTGAACTGTAGAGCAGTGGAAAACAATTTTATGGAGTGAAATGTGCCTTATCACCTTACACTCTCTTCCAGTCGGATGGACCTGTTTGAGTGTGGCGAATGCCAGGCGAACGTCTTTTACCCGAGTGCATCGTTCCAACTGTGAAGTTCGGCGGTGGAGGAATCATGCTGTGGGGGTGATTCTCATAGTATGGCCTGGGACCATTGCATGTTGTTGCGGGAATCTTGAACTCCGAAGGCTACAAAGATATTTTGGATAATCAGATTGTTTCTACTCTCTGGCAAATGCTTGGAAATGACGATAGTTACTTTCAGAATGACAATGCTCCAAGCCATGTTTCAGCCTCTGTCCAGCAGTGGTATACAAAGATGGCTGTAAAGCGGCTTCCATGGCCTGCTCAGAGTCCCGACCTATACCCTAACGAACATTTATGGGACGAATTAGAGCATCGATTGAGGGCCAGGGGACCACATCCGACATCAATAGCTGCACTGGCCATGTTCTTGAAGCAGGAATGGACATAAAAACCCTTAGCTCTGTATTAAAACTTTGTGGACAGCATGCCCCACAGGTGGCTAATGTAATTTCAGCACATGGGTGCCCATCCCACTCTTAAATCAGTTACACTTTCACATGTTTCCAATAAAGCGCACTGTCCGGTCCATTAGTGTAGGGTAATGTATGCCCAACATCAACAATAAAATATTATACGTTTACCATTGATTTTTTTATTGATTTTTTTTTACTAATTTGCAATGAGTTCTCCAAAATAATAAGAGTAATATTTTATATTAATAATGGTAATAGTAATAATAGTAATATTAAATAATGATGGATATATTTTTTTTTCTAAATACAAAATATTATCAAATATAAATAATATTCGAAAACTCATTTATTAAATTATCTCGAATAATAATACAAAATATTGAATACTTAGAAATGATTATCCTTATATCAGCCCTCGAAAATTTGTGCCTAAACCAACTCGCAAATGGAAATTTACGCTCGCTTGCTAATTAACGGGGGGGGGGGCAAAATTTAATATACATACGATATACCTATACTAGCAGCGAAACCCGCCCGATTGATAGGTGTATAAAATTTGGCCGAACTAAAAATAGGACTGGGGTTGTGATTAGCGGTTGCCGATTGATGAATGGTGATTGGTGAAGAGGTAATTTCCATCATGAAATACCCCTCGCGGGAGTTCACATCCAGGTGAATTTGAATAGAAGGTAGCCGGTAAATTTGATTTGGCACAGCAGCCAAGGTTTTGAATTTAGGAAAAAACCGATTTGCGAGGTAAGTTTTTTCACTCGCAAGCGCCTAATTTCTACTCGCAAATTGCGAGTATGCGAGTGGGATTTCCGAGGGTTGCTTATATATTATTTCTCAAGATGTTTTTGTGTCGGTACGCCATAACTCCCTTATCACTTCATCAACATCAATGATTGAGACATCATTTTGATGATTATGTTCCCCGCTAAGGATGAAAAATAAAGAAATTGTTTAAAATTAATGACAGCTCGGGGTGCGAATCCTTTGCGTAAATTGTGCGTGTCAATTGTGTTCTTAGATAAAATTTGAATTCTTTATTCTCATTACTTTGGAATCTGGATGTAAAGCGAAGCATTCATAGAAGTTCACTAAGTACTTTGTAGAAACATTGACATTTTTCTAGCTTTAGCAGCAAAATAAAATTCTAAACTAAAAAAACTTTTTTTTAAAAAGTAACATTAGAAGGAAAAATATAACATACTTACAATTGCCCAAATGTTTCAGCTATCTTCAGGCTATCTTTATTGAATGGTATAAAGCAGAGCATAAACAGGATATTTATAGATACAAGAAAGGAGGTAATTGGTAGGCATTTCAACCAATCAGAAATTTTTTTGGGCTAACACCTAGCGATGATCAAAAGAAGCTGGATGTAAACAAAAGCTTATTTCATTCACTTTGCCAAGTAGAGTTGTCCAACAGACCAAATAAGTACCACATGACTAGAGCACAGATGCTGGTGCTGGCCTCTAGTGGGGTTTGTTGCAAATGGTTAACAGAAAAGCATCTAGTAAGCTGTTAGATGAGTTACTACGAATGAAAACTGAGATATATACATATGTTATCCAGATATACCTAGATAAGATTTGCAATGGCAACGAAATGACAAATGCTGTAAGATGAACATAAAACATGTTGTAAATCCTGGAATTGCCTTGACCTGTAAAATATAAACAACTTCATCACAACTACTTAATTTTTTTTCAATATCCATAAATTAAAATATAAAAATTTTGCTACGATATTTTCATCATTATCTCAATCCACATACAATATTTTATATTCTGTATTCCTTATAAATGAAATGTGATCATTGAATATTTTAACAAAAGCTTAATCTAATTCTCACATACAGATGCTGGCAGATTATTTTGTATTCTAGTGATCGAGTGCATATTGTTGGCTTTGGATCAAATAATGGACCACTTGTGGGTTACGCCCTTATCGACGTCACGTATGACGTGTAAAGCACATGCGGCGACAGCTTGTGGGATAAACAAACATATAACTTTGTGTGAATTACTTCGACAGAACTCTGGGACAGCTGATCATGCTTGTTAAGACTCATCAGCCAGACTTACCTTCGATGATAGCCCAGAACGTAAAAGCAAAATGCATTCTTTAATTGTGCATTCTTTTCATGTTACACTTCCTGCAATTTAAAATCTCTTTTATATACGACTACATTTCATCCTACAACATGTTTGCATTCAAGTACTTTCTACGGGAATTTGTATGACCTCGCGCTGATCTCTCGACAAGACCGACCTGGAAAGGATTTAAATAAAGTCCCTAGTCCTTAAATATGCACGACAAGTTTCAAGGAAATCCAGCATGCTTTATAAAACTGATTAGAGAAACACAAACACACGTAGGCTAAGTCATGTGACTTAGTTTCCAAATAAAAGAGTATGAAATACAAAGAAATTTTAACTTGATAAATTAATCAATAAACCAAAAATGCACCGAAGTAAACAAAAGATTTCGCCTCTGAGCAATCAATAGTGCTCACTGCTTCGATTTTTAGCGACCCATTCGGGAACTATTGTGATAGCGACGAAAATCTGTAGCTATTGTTTTTGTCCTGTTCGTCTGTCCGTCCGTGTCTACACACCCCTAACATCTTCCAATCGAAAGGTAGGATCGACAAACAGATTTCACCATCGTGTTCCGAGGTCCAAACAACATAGGAATAGGTATTTTTAGAGGTCTACTCGATCCGACCATTTCACTTTTAACATTCTTCTCCGGAGCCATATTTCAAAACTTTCTAGAAATCTCTCTTCCTTCTTTTTAATAGTCCATGATTCACAACTATATAACACCACACTCCAAACAAAATATTTAGCAAACCTTTTCCTTAATTCTATTGAAATGCCTTGTGCTGTTAACAATGCTTTTACCTTTTCAATTGCTCCTTTACCCATTGCTATTCTACTTCTTATTTCTTCAGTACAACTTCCGTCCCATTTCACCAGACTTCCCAAATATTTAAAAGCCTTTACTTGTTGTGTAATCTTTCCATCTAAGGATATATTAACATTACCTTCTTGCCTGCTTATTCTCATCATTTTGGTTTTTCCCACATTTAAGTTCATTCCAAAGTCTTTCCCAACGGTTACTATACTGTCCATCATTTTCTGTAACTCTTCTTCTGATTCTGTCAACACTGCTTGATCATCTGCATATTTAATGGTTTTCAATCTTATCACAACACCTCTTGCTTTATCTAAAGCTTTCGCAGTGAATTGCTCTGCATATACATTAAAAAGCATTGGTGAAAGACAACACCCTTGTCTAACTCCTCTTCCAATACCCATCCCTTCAGTCTCATCATCTCCTACTTTTATAGTCACTACCTGCCTACAATACATCTCCTTTATTAGTCTTCTATCCTTCCAATCAATGCCAATTTCTTTTAAAATTCTCAATAGTACATACCAATTAACCTTATCGAATGCCTTTTCCCAATCAATAAAACAAACAAATACGTCTTTATTCACTTCTAACATTCTTTCTCCCATCATTCTCAAGCATCCTATGGCATCTCTAGTTCCTTTTCGTTTTCTAAAACCAAATTGATCTTCTCCCAAATTTTCCTCAATCTTCTTTTCAAAGAAACTAAAGACATGGTAATGAAAGTTTTATGAGGTAATGGCAGTATCACCGTTGATCATAATGCTGGGCATAAGGAAAAAAGAATTAACCAAATACAAGCTTCAGAAATGAAATTTTCGAAGACACGTGAAAGAATGCATAAGAACAGGTTGAATAAGAAATGATTACTTAAGATAGGAACTAGATGTCCAGGCAAATACACAGAAAACAATACAAAATGAAATGGAAAGAATAAAGTCCTCAAATAGAATTCCTGAAGAGGCATTACAGTACAGCAATATTCCAATGTTTAAAGTTTGTCAGTTACTTTCTAAACTTATATATTCGTTTCGTTTTCCGTTTTATGCTTCTTTTCGTGTCTCCTTTTAGTTCGAATAATAGCGTGCTATAGCATCTCGAAGAACGTGTACGCTAACATCTCTTTCAAAAAATTCCAGTTTCCGATGAAAATGACATGGCAGAAACCAAAACCATAAAATAACTAAATACCGATTGAACGCGTAAACGTTTCATTGAATTTAAAAGTTAACAATATTTGTTACAAGTTTTAATCAGAAACTTTAAAATTTTAAACGGGTCATTCTGATTGTGAAATATCAGCTTAAAGGCTAAGGAAAGAGACGCTAAACCGTTTCGATCTATTCCTCCAATTACAAAACATAATTTTTTAATTATTTAATTCTCTTCGACAAATATGTCAGAGTAAAAATAAAATTTAACGTGCGGAATTCATATTTAATACATTAAACTTAAAGCCAACGCACATAATTACATATATACAAGATAAAATTAAAGCAATAAAGCTTACAATCGATGATATTTCGTCAGCGTATCAGCTGACATCTTCAGATCCAACAACAAGATACAAATTACAAAAAAAAATTTTTTCCCAGTCTTTATATGGATGGGCGGTTATTAAGTAATCAGGCGAGGTCAACTATTTGCTTGTATGGGGGATGAGTGCAGTCTGGAACCAACCATTACTATTGTCCATGATTATTGGCTATTAATTGTTGTAGTGTTCGGAAAAGACTGAAAAATAAACAAACGGCTTTACATAATAAAAAGAAAATTTAACGTGCGGAATTCATATTTAATACATTAAACTTAAAGCCAACGCACATAATTACAAATATACAAGATAAAATTAAAGCATTAAAGCTTACAATGGATGATATTTCGTCAGCGTATCAGCATATTTAATACATTAAACTTAAAGCCAACGCTCAAAATACTTAAGTTTAATGTATTAAATATGAATTCCGCACGTTAAATTTTATTTTTATTATGTAAAGCCGTTTGTTTATTTTTCAGTCTTTTCCGAACACTACAACAATTAATAGTCAATAATCATTTGACAATAGTAATGGTTGGTTCCAGACTGCACTCATCCCCCATACAAATAGTTGACCTCGCCTGATTACTTAATAACCGCCCATCCATATAAAGACTGGCAAAAATTTTTTTTTTCTAATTTGTATCTTGTTGTTGGATCTGAAGATGTCAGCTGATACGCTGACGAAATATCATCCATTGTAAGCTTTAATGCTTTAATTTTATCTTGTATATTTGTAATTATGTGCGTTGGCTTTAAGTTTAATGTATTAAATATGTCAGAGATTTACTTATATCTGATACAAACGTAAACTAGTGCTAAGCGAGGCTGTGTTTCAGATTTACAGTGATCTCAGCTTTCATTAAACTGTTAAAGCAGTTAATGCAGTACGAGAGCGTTTCTAAGCGTGTTTTAAACAGGACATTTCCATGAAATAAAAAGTTCGCGAAAATCATTATAATTCAAAAATAAAATAAAATAAAATGATTAAATTATGTATTTGTCTTTTTTTTTGTGGAGAATAAAATATATCGTAAAGAAAAATTCTAAATTTTTTACTGATTTTATAATGTGATTTCGTTATAACCATAATAGCAATATATGCCTAACATCAACAATAAAATATTTTATGATTACCATTGATTTTTTAGTTTTTTTTTTACCAATTTGCAATGAGTTCTCCAAAATAATAATAGTAATATTTTACATCTAATAATGGTAATAGTAATATTAATAATACGGAATAATGATAGATACATTTTTTTTAAATACAAAATATTATCAAATATACATAAGATTCGAAAGATCATTTATTGAATTATCTCAAAAAATAACATGTAAAATTGAATATTTAGAAATGATTATTGTAAAATATTAAAATAACTGCTAAATTCAGTAATTATTTTGAAAATATCAGTTACTTTTTATTTAGTTTTTACAAGAAATTTATATTTCAATGTTTCGGTTTATCCCCAGAATTCTCCAATCTGTTTTTTTTTTCTTTTACCACAGTTCGTGCGAGGTATTACTGACATTGCAGTGCTACTGTACTGATATCGACGGCGAGAGAGCGTGTTGTCGTTAACTCACAATTTCATTCGCAGTCACAGTTAACTCAATTGGCCTTGTTTTCCAAATCAAAATGATTCTATATATTTCTTACAAGAGATGAGCTATATTTGCTTTTTGTTTAGTTTTTTTTCACACAAATTATTCGTTGTTATCTGTAAAATATAAATATTAAAGGAAATAAGTTCGTTTCTCTTCTGTAGATATCATGTTTTCTGAAATATATTCGTTTCATCACAGTGCCGCTAATGTCTTCACTGTTTCAGGAAAACACGGACAGTTCCGTTGTAACTGTTAATAACGGGGATTTTCTGATGTCAGTGAAAAAAAAAATCACAGTCTGTGAAATATTACTCATCAGCAACGTATACAATATAAATACGTTAATACAATATAAATACGATAAATACATAATAGCATTTAAGCAAGTTGTAGAATTTTACAAATATTTTCTTGAAAAGAAATTCCGATTTTTACTTTTGAAAAAAAAAAAAGAAAAAAAGATTTTCAATAAATCCCAATTTAATTAAATGACCTTATCGGGCTATAATAATAGCATATGTTGAAAAGTCAAATAAACAATCACGAAAAGAAAATCTGTGATATTTCATTGACTGAAGATACCATCACTGCTTCAATAGCGACCATTTGGGAGGTATTGTAATAGCGATGAAAATCGGTAGCTATTGTGTTTGTACTGTTCGTCCATCCGTCTATGTCTATGCATCCCTAACAACTTCCGATCGAAGGGCAGGATCGACAAACGAATTTCACCATCGTGTACAGAGGCCCAAGCAACATAGGAATAGGTATTTTTATGGACCCCCCCCCCCGTTACCACAGTTCTGCTATTAATAAAATGGTTTGTTTTTTTTTCCTGAAAAATTAAACAACAAAAACAACTTCGAAATTATAGGTGCAAATGTTTGAACGAGGATGCTCAAAAGCGCCCCCCCCCCCTACAATAAATGAAAAAATAGTCTGTATACATATATACTGTCTGTAGAGAAATTATTAATAATAATATTAATAATAATGATAATACAGATTAATAATATATATTAACCTTGGGAATATAATAAAATTTTAGAATCTGGTAAATGCCACACTTTTCACGGAGACTCACGTGATCGTTCTTGTCTTGATCACATCGTCTGTCCCGTTCAATCGTCCACTGGGAATAAGTTTAGCGACGCTCAGTAGCTCATTCAGCGTCCTCAACACACGTGGTGGATTAAGAGCTGGGGGGGGGGGGGCTGCAGCCAGGGGCTCCCAATTATATAATTAAAAAATATACTGCAATTAAAAAGTTGATGAGGAATTCGCGTGGATATGCATCATTTACGTCACATTCATATATACAGTAAAACCCCGTTATTACGCTCGTCAAGGGACCATGACCTACAAGCATAATAAGCGGGATAGCGCTATAAACGGGGAATGATTTATATGATGGGGAAACATTTAGACACCATTTTACAGGAAAGATACTTGATTCTGAAATAGATATAGTGCAAATGTGAGCTTATTTCCTATTAAAAAAATCTTTGATTGTGGTTTGCCGTGTGTGTATGCTACTGTTATAAATTATGACATTTTCAATGCGGTTCAAGAAACTATTAACATCAATTGATACTCCACTAGGAGCAATACAAATATATTTTCGGAGCAGATTTAGTGCACTGCCCGCTATTTCACGCGCCTTTTCTTGAATGATTGGGTCACTTAATGGCACTGATGCATCACGGGACTGATGAATCCATTCAATTAGAATTTCCTCGGCATCTTCACATTTTCCACACTTTACTTTTTTACGTTTGCAACCATCCTTCGCTGCATTGATAATTCCATTCTTATTTTTTATTATTGTTCTCAGACTGGATCAGGGAATTCTTAGATTCTGCGAAAACCTTCTGATTTAGTGTAGAATTCTCGTCGTACTTACGAAGAATTTGCAATTTTTCACTTATAGAAAGAGATTTCCGCTTCGACATTTTGCACTAACTTACTGTATCACAGACCCGCACTTCAAAGAGTTCGAAGATTCCCTCCTACCAGGGAAAGAAAAGAATCGTTACAGTGTTACATTTCTTTTCGATACAAAATTTCCGATATAAAAAAGCGCTACAAGCGGGATTTGAAGCGTTATAAGAGGGTAAAAGTATACAGAGTTATATAGAAAATTCCAGGGACCGCACGAAAGGAGCGTAAAGAACGGGATAGTGCTATAAGCGGGAGCGTAATAACGGGGTTTTACTGTGTATATATATATATATATATATATATATATACTCATGGACAAAAAAATTAGCGCACCAAGAAATAATTGCGGGATCGTAACGAAACTTGCAATGAA
>JAFIDM010000001.1:37302255-37345310 GCA_023159025.1 Thereuonema tuberculata
CTCGTAAACAGGCTTGCTTTGGCGCTGTATTTTAGTCATTTTAAAATTTTCAATCGCTTGGTTGTTTGCTTTTCCTATAATTTACTGACAAATTTTCTTATCATTTCAGTAATGAAAATGCATAATTTTGATTTCTATTTCAATAGGAAACATTAAAAAAATTAAATATGAATTAAATTAATTTGAAGACTTGTTTTTTTTAAAAGCTAACAAAAAAAAATTAAACATGTTTTGCTTATTTAAGAAAAATATTTTTCTCTTTTTATGAGAACTGTGAGAATCATCCTGTGCTTCCACCTGGAGTTTGTTTTGGGAACTTGTAACTTCCATTTTCGAAACTAGATGTCAGCACAGTTATCACGAAAAGTAAAATCTATTAGTTTGCGGCAATAAATATGTTCGGAATGATAATTATCTGATCATTAAAAAATAGAAAAACAAAACAACACAGAAAAATCTTGTTTCAAATAATGTACGGAAATTATCGGAAAGGTAATTTACGGAAATAGATTAAATAAACAGAATATGTCCAAAATGATGTTTACTTTAATTAACTATTCAAAATCATTAAAAAATAAAATGGCTTTAAAAAAGTAATCTGATAATTGATGTTATAAATTAAATAACAATCCACTTATTCGAATGAAATTTTCATGGAAAGTGCCTAATTAGATTTCAAATTAATGAATAAAAAAATATGGAGAATAATCTTGTTAAAAATCTCATTTCAAATTTAAGAAGTAATTTTGTTTTATTTATTAAAAACCAATTTAATAGATTCTGAACATTATTTTTTTATTATTTATTAATTAGGGGAATTCCTAGGAATATATATTTTTTTTTATGCTTTGAAAATTTCAATCTTCTTACTTCTAAACTTTTATATATTTTCAATGTAACTATGTAATATTAAATTTATGGATTGAATATCGGAAGATGGGCAATTTCAAAACCTGTAACTTTTTTTCTTTTTCTTAAATTTCATATTTAGTATTTTGAATTCTAAAATTTTAATAAAATTGTATTAATTTTGATAACCAGCTTATTAATAGTAACTTTTAAGATTGATAGGATATTTCATAAAATATAACAAATAAATATAAATAAATTAATTTGAAAGTAAAAAGTTCAGTGAAGAGTAATGACGGGCAAGTTACATACAATGACTTATCACGAAGTGTTGATCCAATAAATGTTATTAGTTTTATTATTATTTATGTTTAACTTGAAAAAAAAATGGTTAAAATAAGATTATAGCGCCACTTCGAGTTATTTTCTGTAACATTGGCGAAAAGATGATCTTCTTAAATCGTAAAATATTAGATTTTGTCTAAGTTTTCAGAAGTTTCAAAATTTCCATTGCAGAATTCTCGATTTTCTATTTAAATTGCAAAAAAAAGAATAGCAGATCAAAAAATTAGTGCATTTGAAACATGAAATTATTAAATATTCGCCTTTTTTGGGGGGGAGGGGTACTCGGAATTTTACAGCTAATGTCACTCATCAGCATCTCTCAACTCTTAACTGTACAATAGTTTTAAAAGATACTGATTGAAATTGTACTGAATGGTCATAATGATAAAAACAAATGCATAACAACAGTCACAGCATGTATTTTTGTATGTTTCCAGTAACGGCTTGATAAGTATTAACACCGTATGTCAAAGTTTACCTCATTAAAAAGACTAGATATGATCTATGTTAACAGTCTAAGAATTGTCTTTGATTGTGTCTGAAATTTTTTGGAAAGAAGGAATGAAACATAAACATATCTCAGTATAGAATAAAACTTTTAGATATCATTAAACATGACATATGACCAGAGGCGTCACTAGGGTTGATGTCACCCAGTGCGGTAGTGTGTCATGGTGTCACCCCTCCCAAAAAAAAAAAAAAAAAAAAAAAAACCTTCTAAAACTATCTGTTCAATCAAAAAAAAAAAAAAAAGGAAAACCTTGTAAAAATTATCTGTTCAACCCAAAAAAAAAAAGGAAAACCTTGTAAAAATTATCTGTTCAACCAAAAAAAAAAAAAGGGAAAACCTTGTAAAAGCATTTTGGTGTCACCCCTTGTGATGGTGTCACCCGGTGCGGTCCCCACCCCCGCACCCCTCTAGTGACGCCACTGCATATGACATTCAACACAAAATTAAAATATTATGATGACAGTGACTGTTGTGAAACAATTAACGATAGTGCAGCATGAGAAATGAGATGTAGTTTCTTCCGATTATCAGTTGAACTCATTGTGGATATCAAATGGAAGCAGAGTAGGCTAAAGAAAGTAGGATTCCAAAGCACAAAGGTATATTTTCCAAAGAAACCAGTTATAAATATAAGATGAGGAAACAAGAAGATGGAAAAGACGACTTTCCGTAGTGATCGAATTAAGTAGATGGAAATCGCATAGGAACTAAGCTTTTTACGAGCAACTGCGAAATCTTGAAGGCGAAAGTGAAAAGTCACCGTTGGAGGAAGTGTTGGATATTGGAAAGATTCAAATAAACTTATCTAGGGTGAAATACATGAGACTGAAATTTAAAAGGACTGGTAAACGTATTTCAAACTCATCTTGAATTGGAAAAACGCAAATCATTCTGAATTATTTTACTACTAAAATAAACCGAACGTTCGGTTACTTGTAATATTCCTAAATATTGTTCCCATATAATAAAATGTTAAGTGAATTTATCAAAGGCTATTTTACGCGCTCTACGTGAATACAGATAAGATACGGTTATATCAGTTACTTGCTCGAAGATAACTTCAATAAGCTAATAAGGTTTTCGATCAATTTCTTTAACATTACTTCAGATCAATGATGTACATGGAATTAAGAAGAACGCTCTTTAAGCCTGTGCCTCTAAAGACTTACCGTCTTTCTTCAAATCATTATCCCTTTCCCAATGTCTAATGTCTAATCTTAACCTTTATGAATCAGTTTAACTACAGAACATATTTGTATTAATCCAATATACAAAATATAATTGTACTACCAGAAAAAAATAATTCCAATTTTTTACTGAATGTTACTTAGAATAAGATTAATAGTTTACAAAAACAATCATTTATTTTCACTCATTAGCTGCTTTATTGAAAGTAAAAGCACATATGAGGTCTACTTTAATTCAACTATCTTGAGCTTCCATCTGGTGTATACTTTGGGAACTTGTAACTTCCACTTTGGTGACTAGATGGCACCACAGTTATTGCCAAAGCGGAAAAGAAAAAAAAGTGAAATGATGTTCTTCGTGTCATCTTACTCATATGTGCTTATATAAGTAAGATGCTTATATGTACAAATATTCAAAGGTAAAGTAACTATACGCTGTTAATTTAAAAATGTTGAATTCGCTAAACAGTATATCGCAATGGGAGTTGGAATCTCGTCAATCTCCTAAACAATTCAATGATAGATAAAAAAAAATTAAAATTATCTTATTTATTTTTTTTTTGGTAATTTGTTGATTTTCATAAATTTTGTATTTAAAATTTCGAAATTTTGACTGTGATGTCACAGGATAAAAGGATAATTACTGTTTAGTATTCTACAAAGAAACCCATGGAATAGACAGACAGATAAACATATAGGCTAGATGGAAATTGGTTTTGAATTTGTTAGTTCTGCTTATGTCTTGAAGATTTTCATCTTCACTTCAAGGACGAGAATTGCAGACTCAGCTACTCAAACAATTATTCTCCAGCAACGAAAGTTTATACTAGGTCTATTCCCTTAACTAATAAAAAAAGTCCATAATGATAAAGACGCTCTGGGATTCGAACTAGTGCCACGTTTAAGCAGGATAGGTACCATCTTAACGATTCAACTGAATTTAAACGGAATTAGTAGACTAAGCATTGATAAATTCTCTGGAAACTATTAAACCAACGAGCGATTTAGTTTCATCTAGTCATTTTGCAATAAAGAAAGAAAAAATCTATTGTTTTATCCTGAAACTACATTACTTTGTTACGGATCAACCATTATCATAACGAGACACAATTGGGATAAAATAGGTATAAATCTATCAAAATGACGAATCCCAATACATGAATCTAGATATTTTAGATTCATGTATTTTATTGGGATTCGTCATTTTGATACATTATCATAACGCTTTGAAGAGGCTTTCAAAAGAATTTTGATTCAGAAGGCTTCAAAAAAATCACCAACAATACTGAAAAAAAGATAGGATTTTTTTTTGAATTTTCAAACACTCATCAAAATTGCTCAATGTGAGATCTATTTATATATATATATATATTTTCAATGTTTCCACAGCTAATTACTCTTGAACTCCTGGATACATCTGCTCGAAAGTTTGTAATCCTTAAATATTTATGCCAACTATCAACTCAATCAAATCAAATACTATAAAGCCAGCAATTCTTATAAATTTTATCTTGAAAACGGGCCTAGGAATTTTGATGAAATGGGGTGAATCTAACGTTTTCATGTGCGAGAAAGCGATTTAGCTAGGTCTTAACTTCGGGGATAAACGATCTTGATTTTGGGGATAAACGATTGACCTGGGTACCAGGTAATTGTCTACTTGAAAATAATTTTATTCTTAATAAATTCGTGTTTTGTTCGTTTTTACATATTGTAAAGTAATAATTTTAGCTTTATTTGTAATGCAATAATAATTTTACTTAACAATAATTTTTAAATCATTTTCCTTTCAACGTTGCATGTATTCAATGCGAAGCTATCCATTACCCCGAAAGAAGATTAAATAACAGTTGATTGTCTTTAGTGTTTTTACTTTATTTTCGTTTTATTTTACTTTGATCTTCTAGGTCCTATAACTTTTATATTTGAAATCTTTCCTAAGAGGGTCCTTGTCGAGAATTTAGAATCCCCGTAGAAAAGCATTTGAACCTTAACAACGGGCGTTAATCCTTTTAGCTAATCCAAATAACTTTTTGGACGATTTGATTCGATTAAAAAATGAATTGACTTTGGCAAGTTAAGTGAGTCATGCAGATGGATAATTTTGTTTTCGGAAAATGTGTAATTTTTACTGTCGGTTGAAATTTCAATTTTAAAATAGAAATTTAGATTTTCGTTTTTCTTCTGAGTTTAAAATAAAGTAATAATAAAAGAAATTGAGAATAGATTTTAAGGAAAGTAGGATTTAAGTTCTTTCTGGAAGTCTTGTTTAACTTTTCAGATTCAGAGTACAAATGGTTTGTATTTCAATCCTTAGTTACCTGGTTCAGTCCATGAGTCATTTATGAAGTAAGTTTTATTAATAAAATACATCTTTAGAACTTAAAGAATTCTAAAAGTCAAGACGACGAAGTTATAATACAGGAATAGCTAAGTAAAAGAAGATATAGCTGTTGATTGAAGAATAAAGTTGATATTCTTCAGTTTATGCATTCTGAATGAAGGCGGAGAAGGAACAAAGAGAATTAGGCTTCCTGGATTCATGATTATTGTTCCTCACTCAGTCTTATTATCCCACCAAAATTGAATGGAGGCTTTCAGATTGAGGTTGCTATTTGTTGCTCAATGGAGTTTCGTTGAAACATCCTCAGAATAAGAATGGGAAGAGTCAGATATAATCAGACGCTTCACTTTCTATGCTTTTAGATCAGATCGCTCTTAATCATTTAACAAATGTTGCGTAATTTGATGAGGTCTGATTTATATATACTCATGGACAAAAAAATTAGCGCACCAAGAAATAATTGCGGGATCGTAACGAAACTTGCAATGAAGGTACATGTCGGGGAGATATGCAAATGATAAGAAATGCAGCGTGATTGCGCATTACGTATAGCCGGTAGAGGGCGTTGAACATCGTACTCTGTGGAGTATAAAACAGGTAACCAAAGCTTGTTTGAGTGTGCTGAATCATTTACAAAGGAAGAGCTGAGGTAGACATGCCATTACGCCGTGTTCGAAGACAGTATACGCAGTTGTCGCAGTTTGAGAGAGGGAGAATCGTCGGATGATGGAAGCTGGGTGGTCAGCTAGGCGAGTAGCTCGTCAATTAGGCCGCTCTGATTGTGTTGTGAGGAGGTGTTGGGACCAGTGGACCCGAGAGATGTCATGTACACGAAGACCAGGCTCAGGACGCCCTCGACAGACCAGTCGTCGAGAAGACCGCCACATAGTCAGAAATACACGCATACAACCAACTGCTTCATCGGCCGCCATCCAGGCACAGGTAGCACCTTCACTAGGGGCCGCTGTGTCTTCTCGAACCATATGAAGGCGCCTGGCTGAAGGACAGTTGGTATCGCGGCGCCCATTACGTGTGCTGCCCTTGACGCCCACCCATCGACGCCTCCGTTTGGAGTTTTGCCGCGCACGAGCAAACTGGACTGCAGCGGAATAGAACCAGGTCGTCTTTAGCGACGAATCCAGATTCAATCTCGGCAGTGATGACAATCGTGTTCGTGTGTGGAGAGCCCGTGGTGAACGCTTCAATCCTGCCTTTGCTGTACAGCGACACACCGCTCCCACAGCTGGTGTGATGGTATGGGGTGCCATTGCCTACAATACACGGTCACCCCTAGTATTGTTCCGTGGCACCATTCCAGCCCAGCGGTATGTTCATGAAATCCTGCAACCACATGTGTTGCCACTCATGCAACGGCTCCCAGGAGCCATTTTTCAACAAGACAATGCTCGGCCTCATACGGCAAGGGTGTCACAAGACTGTCTCCGCACTGTTACTACCCTTCCTTGGCCTGCCCGATCCCCAGATTTGTCTCCAATCGAGCATATCTGGGATCATTTGGGACGACGAGCTGGGCATCCCACGAGTTTGAACGAAATAGAGGCAAGGTTACAGCAAATATGGAACGAAATGTCTCAAGACATCATAAAGAACTTGTATGACTCAATGCCCGATCGTATCGCATCGTACATTCGCGCTAGAGGGGGTCCAACGGAGTATTAACTCCTCCGTTCTTTTGCCTTTTTCTCTGAAATAAATTATCCTTTTTCTTTGATTTTCTTATCATTTACTTACATCAAAGTAGTCATTACGTATGTCAATTTTCTTTTCATTTTGACGACTCCTTCTTGGTGCGCTAATTTTTTTGTCCATGAGTGTATATATATATATATATATATATATATATATATATATATATATATATATATATATATATATATATGTAAAAGAAACATAATGCCTTGTAAATTCATACATACAATCACCTAGTTATTTACTTACAATCACCTACTCCACAGTGAGTACACCGACCTGAAAAATTATAAAGTAAAAATTATTATTATTTAAAATTATTATTTTATTATAGGTAAAAATAAAAGTTATTATTTTATTATACTGATACTTAAAAATGCACAGAGCATGAATTTATTAAGAATAAAATAAAGCGAAAAAAAGTAAGAACATTATAGACAATAACCTGGTACCTAGATCAATCATTTACCCCCTAAATGAGTTTTCCTGAAGACGAGACCAAGCTAAATCACTTTCTCGCACCCCAAAACGGTTGATTTCACCAAATCCTTAGGCTTGTAGAAAACAGCCGTATCATTTTTTAAATTTTTTTTATTGTTTGAGAACTTAGTAGTTTATCCATTCCTGATTCAATTTTGTGTTGATTCATCCTAATTTGTATTTTTTTAAGCATTCCTGTTACCGATTTCATGAGATTTGAATGGTATTTTGCTGTTATATATGTTATTGAATCGAAAAAAAAGAAATAAGTATATAATATTTCTTATATTTCTTTTAATCAACTCTATATACCATAAAAAAAGCACAATAACATTAAAATCTCATGGAATCGTAATAAAAATGTTAAAAAGGAAATACTTGGAATGAATCAGCACAAAATAGGATCTAAAACTGACACATTACCGTTTTCTCTTAAGAAAATCAAAAACGGATTCTGCTGCTCTCTGCAGGACAATTTCATGATCTAATGTTTGGCTGGCGCGAAATGAAATTTCCCAGGCTAAAAATCTAGTTGCAAAGAATGAATGCAACTAAAGTAAAATCCGCTCGATCTGCAATGTAGTCACAATTTGTCTGTGCTAACGTCCATTGGTTAATCCACCCACCCTTTTTCTTCGACACATTCCAACTATCAAGAAATGCTGGTGATAAAATAATGTCTATCTTCATGAAATAATTTTGAAAACATTGTCCTTTATTCCTTATTCTGTCACTCTGAATCACTTTATATTTCCAAAATCTTATAATAAAAAAGGGAAAAAAAAAAGAAAAATGTAATAATGACAAAAATGTTCTTCACTAGACAGTTCGGGAAGAGTTATTGAATTCTTGATCTCTGGGATCTGTCTGTCAAATTTTTTTTAAGTAGTACAATCGTAGTAAAAAAGAAGGAGGAGATAAGATGAATTTTGTCTGTTTTAGTGAGACAACTGTTCATTCATTCAAAAGATGAAAACACTTACATTTTCACTGAATGAAACACTAAAATAATAAAATTCATTTTACAGTTCTGTAGTAAGCACAAAACCAAGCGACGCTGTGGAATTTGCCGTCTATCAAACGCTTACGTGACACTACTGTTGATTGGCGCGTTATGATTTAAATTTATAAGAACAAGATGAATTTTTATTGGTTAACGTTTGGTGGAAGGTGTTTTAGTAAGATTAATATGTTTACGACAATCATACTATTAATAGGCAAAAATTGTACGGATATTTCATCCCAACAACGCTACAGACACAGTATTTAAGCAAGAAACAAAATACAAGGTGGCGCCACCAACATTTCTGTGTCATCCCAACAGGCTACAGAAATAGTATTTATGCAGAAACAAAATACATGGTGGCGCCACCAACATTACCGTGTCATCCCAACAGCTACAGAAACAGTAGTTACGCAGAAACAAAATACAAGGTGGCGCCACCAATATATCTTTGTCTGGATCGACATTACTTATAATGAGAAAGACAGTAATTTATAATGAGAAAGCGTAGCGCTGGCTAATGCGAAAGTCGTAAATCAATTTTCAATTTGTATATACTTTCAATTTGTAGTATGTTTATATGTCTAATATAAACGTGATCTCACGTGATCTCACACCTTATTGACGCTGCAAGCATATTTCGAAACTAACCTCTAAATATGGATAATTACATGCTTGCAAGAGTTACCATGATCAAAATACATATTTTTTTTTATTGCTTAGTCATCATTCAAATTGTAGGTGGGCTGTGGAAGTCATGGCTTTTAAAAAATGAGTTTAGAACATCGTTTTCCATCTTGTGTTTTTGAAAAATGTCACGGTATTTTAAAAATGTGGAATCTGTTTTACTTCCGTGAATATTTCACGGGTTGCCACAAGTGAGATATGAAGTAACTGACTGCACATTCATCTGTGGCTCATATCAGAATGGTTTTAGGTGGGATCGTAACTTGCTCAGTTTGAGGGTTCGTGGGAAGTTAAGTAATAATAGTAGCTCATGGACTCAACCGTTATAGTTCAAGGGTTTAGTTCTGTTTCAAAATACGTCCAAATTAAGTTTATTTATTTTGTCTAGACCCTCATTTTTCACCAAAGGGGGACTTTTGACTTATTAGTCAGTGGCAATATTGGGTCGAGAGTATCTCAGCATAGACGATACGATATAGATCCCAATATTCTCCAATCATCACTATTTTCCTGCTACGGTCAATAGCCAGGACCTGCAGTAAGGTATTTATCCCAAGCCTTCAGGCCGTGGTGTCCAACGAGATATATTCAAGGAGCTCCGACTTTCCTGACGAAAACACATAGACAGACACAAACTCAGACAACCCTAATAGCTATTATCTAAGGGATCGGTAAAAAAAAAAATACTGTGAAAAAAAAAATCACAATGCTCTGATGAATCCACATGCGCTATTTTAAAGTTCACATTCACTTATGGTAAAGAAAATCGGTAAGATCTTTTACGATTTTGCTAATCACGGCTGCTTGCTTTGACAGGAATTATTTTTAGAATTCAATCCCAAATTGCATGGTGGGTTTTTTTGTTTTTTTTATATTTGTAAAGTTTTTTTCTTTTCATTATTGACAAATTTGAACATTAATTTAAAGCATTTCTAAGCACCCTGGATAAAAAATTATGGAATGCCTACATTAGTCTTTAATAGGGAGTGACATCACCACCACTTTAATGGCATCGTGGATTGTTCTGGGCCTGAGTTCTGATACTGTTTGACTGGGTTCATCATTATACTGTTGAAGCAATTCCTGATATGTTTGGAAACATTTAGTGGTTGCTAAACGCCCCAAACGTCTGCGGTCCCTACTTGTCGTGGTCGACTTTCTGTCACGGTTCCTCCGCTGAAATTGATTGTGTCCATACTTCTTCCACTGTAAATGGATACTGGTCACTGTCGACGTGGATATTCCAACAAAAGCCGCAAAAACAATGGCTCTCTTTTGTCGCTCAGTCAGTCACGTTTACGACCCATATTCAACCTCGAACACAAACAATACAGTAACACTATTGCATTAAACACACACACACCTCAGACATTATTAATTATCATCAATACTGTACTTATCCCTATCTGTTAGGCTTCTGAGACAAGTATCAGAAGCCTCATAACCCCTCTTTGTCCGTCCATCTGTGGACAAGTATCATTAAAATATCACTAAATTATCATTAACAACAATCGCAACAATTGCGTCTTTTGCATGCGCAGCAATCACAATTATACTAATAAGTAAATTAAAGCAATATCAATTATATTGTCTTATACGTATCAGAAGCCGTTGCGAAGCATTGCGATTGGTTTACTAATCGCTATCATTAACTTGTTTTTTTTTTCCGGATTCCATAATTTTTTATTCTGGTTGACCAGTTTTTATAATCACTGGATCTTATCTAGGCGCTTGTCTAACTAATCAGACAATGTGAATATCTTTTTTAACTCCATAAAACACGTCCATTAAGAAAAAAAGAATGAAAAAGAAATTGATGAAAATAAATTATTAGGCTATGTGTGTTTACATTTTGTCTCCCGTTCGATATAACGTAGCATGTGAACAAACAAAGAATTCAATTTAAAGTAATGCCATGCCTAATACTTTACGCAGGTCAGTGGATTTAATAAGGTAGGATTCAGTCTAACATCACAATTTAATATTCGTTTCCAATAAGCTGCTGTTTTTATCTTCAATTCATTTCTTGGGATTCTGACTTTTCCATTCTCCGTCAAAATTGTACAGAACTCTTCATCCTTCAACATTGAAAACAGAATGAGTTTGGCCTAACCACTTACTTCCGAATCATAAGACATAAAAAGGAAGCAAGGTTTCCTGCAAAAAGTGATGACTAGGTCTTCTCTGTACAAGGCTGTAATGCAGCAGGCGTTCACGAGAGCGGCGCCACTATACGTGAAGTCTTGGATTTGATAGAAACAAAAGTAGTAGTTTTGCTGCTTTGATAAAAAATAATTGCTGCAATAAATGTAGGATAGTTTCAACATTTGTAAACTGCTTGTTGTTGATTTATTGATCTTAAATTTGTTGGTTTTTTTTTTCTTGGCCATTATCACCTCATCTATTGATCTGATTTGCCCGAATGTCATATCACCCCCATGTAAAAGTTTTAAATTAAAATTTTTATATCTTAATTATTAAATTTTAATTACTACAGTATTTAATGTATTTTGGCTGATTTTGGCTATCCTTTGTGCATAGTAAGTTCAGTCTACAGTAGAATCTAAATTAGAACTGGCTCTAATTGTGCTTCCGGTGTGAACGAGCAACAAGGACTCCGGAAGACCGACAAATTTTGATAAATTACCTCTTTCTTACGACGATATAAATCGTTAAGTGCCTAACGTTAGTAATAAAATTAAGTAAATGATTTATTAATTATTTAGAAATGAAGCAGAAATTTGAATTACTTAAAAATGCAGCTTAAGAATTTGCTGCTTCCGGATTGAAATCGGCGATTGAAATACAAAACATAAAATTTATATCCCCTATAGGAAGGATACAAAATATTGTAAGTGTGTAGATAACATGAATCATTGAGCTTCTGAGAGCAGTCTTTAACAAAGGTATTGAAGGCCGATAGCATGATATCGAGGCCTGTAGCTTAGGGCAACGATTCCCACTCTGTGTTGATCGGCGCATAATCATGTGGTCCGCGGATACGTTTTGATTTGGTTTATGCAGGGGCGTATATAAGGGGGGGGCCGAGGGGACCCGGGCCCCTCCCGAAATAATGAAGATATGTCCTCCGAACCTTTTTTTTTGGTTGAACAGATAGATTTTCATTGTTTTTTTTGTTTAGTTGAATAGATTTTTTGGCCCGGGCCCCCCCCTCCCGAAATGTCCTCCCATCGTTTTTTTTTTTTTTTTTTGGTTGAACAGATAGGTTTCCATGGGGTGTCGGCCCCCCCCCGAAAATATATTCTATATACGCCACTGGGTTTATGTGCTTTGATTTTGCTCTTAATTGTATCAATATGACAACTTTATGGATTCAAACGGGTGAAGAATATCCAACACTGAGAGAAAAAGCATTTAAAGTATTTCTTCCTTTTCCTACACGTATGAAACTATCTTCTGCTCTTAGTACTACAAAAACAAAACACAGAAACCGTTTCTAAGTCGAACTAGCTTTGAGACTATCTTTGAAGCTTGTTGAAAAACTAGTGAACAAAATGCAAGCACAGATTGAATATTACGTGATTGTAATCACTGAATTGTATTGAATAAATAGTATTTAACCAAGTTGTACGTAACCAATAAATTATACCTATGGTTTACTTTTCATTGCTATTAACTTACAATTTCCTTGTCATCTGGCCACTTAATAACAATTGTTATTTAAGATAGGGCTATTCATCTACTGAATAAAACAATTAAGGGGTTTATGGCATTGTGATGTTACTTTAACCCTGGTTTGGTTTTTAACCCAAATTACATCTAATTGGGAAAGTGATCAAGATTGATATAAAAAGGTTGAGAACCACTGATCTAGGGATCCCTTTTGGGATAAACATTGTTTTCTTTTTTCTTTTTATTTGTGGAGCAACGGATAAGATAATTCATTTACTATGAAATTAATATTATGAAGTAATTATTATTGATTAAACCCGCGACTGTGTACATTCGCGTCTATTACGACAACGGCAAAGGTCACTATTACTGTAACATAATTTCCATTTAAAAACTATAAAAAGAAGCCATCAGATGATTTATCTTTAATCGATAAATTACGGTATTTACGAAACTAATCTATATAAATAAAAATGTAAATGTTTGTTTGTTCAAAATCTTAAATCTCCGAAAGTTCTTCTAGGATTGCTTTGAAATTTTGACACAACGTTGCATTCGAATACGCGCGTGTTTTTATATATCTATTATATAGATGTCAAACCTGTGACAGGTAAAAACATGCTTTTTTTGACAAACCCAGGTGTTTGGCGCCATCCCGCAATACACCAGAGTTAAGCGGAGAAGCTACAATGGGATGAGAAGTCGTATATTCTCCGCTTTCAACATTAATGCTAAATAAAGTTTTTGATTTTAATGCTATATATGCAAGGGTTCCGGAGCGAAGCCTTGGTACCCGGCTAATAATTAATATAATAATATTGATTAAAGATGTGCCAGCAGTCGTGATACGTAAGCATTAAACAGTCGTGGTAATATAACCAACACATTTTCATCCTGATGACTTAAGCTCTCATCGATGGGTGAGATCAAGTGTTTGCTAAATGACATCGTAGAAGAGCTGTTCCACGCTTTTGGCGATTATCAGCTAGGATTCAGGTCTGAGTACAGAGCTGTTTTACAATTTTCTTTCTCTTTTTAATGTGATGTGCAAATTCATTTGAGGCCCTGGAAGTGTGTCGCATGATTTTTAATCTATTTTTTATTGTGGACTTATTATTGTTTGTTTTGTTTTTTATTTTTTAAAATGTTACAGGTACCACATTGATTCCCACCCATGTAATAACCGGATAATTGGGATAATGTTATTGCAATAATGGCAGGATAGCTATAATAGAAATCGACCGAAAAATAGCAAAAGAAACTTCGTATTGATTAAATTAAATAACATAAATAATTCATTCCTTATGCTTTCATCTGGTATTTCCATGTAAGTAGTTTTTATGGAACTTCCTACTTCTTTCCACGATCAATAAATTGCGAAGGCATCTTATAAATTTTACGGTTTCTATGAATATTATTCATACTCAGATTATCAACTTTAGGATTGCTATAAGGGAAGTACATGCTGACGTCTGGATACATCATAAAATCTGTGTGCATTCACATAGTTATTTATCTAATAAACTTTTATTTTCGTTCCCGCCTTTCTGCGTATCTTTCGGCGGGAAACTGATCTTACGATGCAGAAATGCCATATAGTGTAAAAAATTTCTAGAAAATCATTCCTAATGGTGTTACTGTGCTTTTGGGCCCAAAAAATAAACCGTATATATCCCTCTGGATATATACACTTGGCAGAACTCTAGGACTCTCCAGTGGGGTTCTTTTACTCAACAGATCTCAGGTGTATAATCCAATCTAACAAGCTAACACTTAGCCTCGAAATCAGGCTAAAGAGTACTTTCAGTGAAAGCCCAAATGACCTCACTAAGACTTTTGCAAGGTGATCAGCAGTTATTTTTCTTTTCCTTCTAAAAAAAGAAACATTTTTAATTTTAGAAGGAAAGGGAAAATACCCTGAAGTAGAAGAATCCAGGAGAAGCAGGAAATCGACCCTATTTTTTATGATGCAATGAGCAAATAGCGAACGTATATCTGTCAATATATATATCTCAAGAGCCCTTTTTCCGATAAGAAGGTCCCTCATGGGGTAGACAATTAGGAAACCACCTCCCCTTCCCCCCAAATCGACCACGGGGCCATCAAAACCTCGAAAAGCTATGATAAAGATTCCACGCTGTCAGAACAAGCTTCCTACAAAGCTGGGACAGTTGTAAGTAGATAATCCCGAGATCAGAATGGAGTTGGTTTTTGGGGAGCACTCAAGTCATTCTTGCACAAATATATCAAATAAACTAGACTGAGTATTTCTTTGTTGTATTTAATTCTCATTACGATGTTTCTTAATTCATAGAGATCACATTTTGTTCAATTGCAAATCCTGTCAATCCCACCTTATCTCTGAACACTAAATAATTCCAGCTGATGAAGATTTTGAAAACAGAAGTAGGCTCGTCCTGAATTTCCAGTTCAAACAGCAGTATCGTGAAATCATAAATGTTCCATAATAAAATATTCAGTTTGTCTTTTAATAAATTTTATAATTTATTCATAGAAATACAAAGAAAAATTGTATAACATCTACGCTATAATTAATCTTAATTTTTTTGATTTATTCCAGCATTTATTTTATTTATTTTTTTCGATTCATTTTTATTTGATTTATTTTCATTTATCTGATTTTATCTGGATGTAGGTTTCAATTTTTTAAGGAACCATGTGTTTTAATAATAAGGTGTTAAAATTAGGCAGCGTAATATTAAACGAAATTGATTATTTTGGGAAAGGAAGAGGTTGATAAGGTTTATATTACCTAGTTTAAATATTACGAAGATCAATATTTGGCGCTTAATATTAACTCTTCAGCTATCCCTTATACGATAAATCACATTCCCTTAATTAACTTGAAGCCAGTGGGTGTCGTGAAGGCGGCAGGGATGGAGGTGGCGCTTTGGACGTTCCCTTTCTCGCCCGGAGGGTTGAATGCGCTCTGATTCCCACCCCCTCTCGCGTCTGGCATCAAAATGATAGGTTACCATGACAACGGCAAATGAAATTTCTGCCGTTGGCCGTGTAAGAACGATGAACCAATCACGATACAGAACGCAGTATGAAAGTCGGATTTTAAAGAGGCCCAATTGGAAGGGAAGAGCCTTGTTCCTACTAAAACCGGGAACGAAGTCAAGGAAAACGAAATCTATTTTCAACTGCTGCCATTGCGCGCCTTTTGTTACCGGAGTAGGGCGATTGAATAAGACTTGAACCCCACAAAAAAAAAAGGATACATCTTTGCAATTTTAAGTACATATTTTTCCTTCCCCTTTCAGCATTTCAGGAGGTTCCTATTTCTCACTTTTTTCTGTATCTCTTTTTTTACACTTTTTATTTATTACAAGTGTTTACTTAAGTTCGTTACAATCATGAGACTCAAGTGACATCTGTGAAAGATTTTAATGTTGTTAAGTTCCGATATCACTGACGGTTATTACATCAACCATGTTATAAAATTCTATATGTAAAACTAAAAAAAAAAAACTTCTGCATGTTTGATTAACTTCAAAACAATATAAAAGAGGAAAACGAAGCCTAGAAGATATTATTAGATGATTATTGTGCTAGGAGACCCAAATCAAGAATCAATGTAAAGGTACGAATTTTCTGAAAAATTCTTTTCAGAATTCGGTTTGACCTCGATCTTTTATTACGATGAAACTTCGAAATTACTGATATGAATCTATCTGCAATTGTCTTCATGGGCTCATATCTCTGTCTTACCTCCTTAATGTTGATTAAAGAGATCCATTACTAAATAGATCCAATTTATGTGACTTATTATGTTAACCTAAAAGAAAGACTGGATTCGGAGAGTGGTGTTTTTTTTCTTTAATTTTTTTCTTCGTAATTTTGTTTCCCAACCGATAGATCGTGCATTGAGTATCTGTGAATGTATTCCTGGAATTTCAAATAAAAAGTTTATAATAAGAGTTGTCATCAAAACTGAACATATAAACTATCATATTACGTATGGGATAGCTCAAAGTCAGCAAACTTTGAGAACCTCTGTTTTAATATTAAAGATGATTTTTTTTTCGATATAAGAAAAAGTAGATTAAAGATTGCTATATATTTTATACGTAACATAACATATATTTATGTTTATGTTAATAGTTATTTGTATATTCGGTACTTAAAAGTACTTAAGAATCACAGCAAAACAAAATAAATAGTAAATAAAAATCAAATAAATATTTTTTTCATAAAATCAGTCAATTTAAAGATAATAATTAATTAAATGTTTAAAAATTAATGCTATTAAAATGTGAATTTTAGCACTTACCGGATAATGGAAGACTGTATACAAGAGTAATTATTTTCTTAAATAATTTTATTTACTTAAATTCTTAAGGGTGATAATTATGATAATATTTAACCATGAAATAATACATAAATTTATTAATTATATAATTCGTTATTTGATGCATTTTGATAAATTAATATTCTGTATATATAAGCTGTCTTAGCAAATAAATACCTAAATACCTTGTAAATCTAAAAATTTTGAAAATTGGAAAAAAAAAATGAATCGCATTTAAGATCCGAAATGGTGGATTTTGACTTTAATATTTCATAAAACTTTGACTTGTCACAGCAACTCATAAATAAGGAGAAGCCTTTCATTTATCTGAATCCCATTTGGTGCTGCTGTAGGGTTAGACTGTGTTGATCTAAGGAGATATTGAAGTTAACTTCATGGCATGACTTAGAGCGAATAAAGAAGCCATTTGAAAAAGCTCATCATATTGTTTATCAATCTCCTAGAATATTTCCTTTTATATATTTACGTTTTTTCTGCAAGGTATTTAAGAATCTATAACTCTTCAGAAGAGCCTACTATATTATACATGTGTATGGTAAATAAGTGCTACAGCTTAATATTTTGTGAATTGAAATTAGTGATTAAAATTGACATTCTCTTTCTCAACATCAGTGATTTCACCTTAATCTCCCACAATAGAAATCTATTACACTTCCGCTAGAGGACTTTGGTTTCATAAATTCATTAAAAAAAATGTAAAGAATTAAAATTTGTAAATTAATGTTTGCTGTCCATTGGCCTTGATTGGTTTTTACTATCAGAAAAATCTTTTCATTTTTATGACGCGTACTTAAGACAAACATATTTAATCATCAGTGTATTGTTATTTACTGAAGATTTTACGAATTATTGAAGAATATTATTGGATTGACCAAAAAGTCGTTCGGATTTTAAATAAAAATAAAAGACACATTTTTCATTTTTACCAATAATTTTATTAGCGGTCCCATGTTACAGTTAACATAAGGAACCGCTCTTGCTTTTGTGTTGTCTGTATGTCATACTCTGTAGCGGCCAAACGGTTAGAGATATTAGAATGAAACTTTCACCATTGTGTTCAGCATCCAAAAGTAGGTGACAACGTAAGACAAATCAGACCTGTAGGAATCCTCCCTGACCCACAAAATTAATGCTTTCCATAGCAGTGTTAGTAATAATGATAACAATTAACACACTAATAATACTGATGCTTCATACATAACAATACTAACAATTGCCAACAGGACGTCATTGTTAATGTTTGCAAACGTATTGTTTCATAAATTCATTAAAAGGTGGACCTAGTGTTTATAAGTGCGGTGGTGACATCACCAAACAGCTGTTTCTCGGTCAGTTACCGATCATCAGTGGAGAGTAGTCACTATAAGGTCACCCCAAGGTCCAACAGTGACTACTCTCCAATTGATCCATTTCTTATTTCGTACATCATTCCTCCTACAATATCTACATAAAATCTTCACCATCACTCAAAATAAACGTAATTATTTTCATTTATTTTCAAAAGCAGCAAATTTTCAAGGAGCACACTCGTCTCCCCTTTCTCAAGCCTCCACTGATGATCGGCAACTGACCGAGAAACAGCTGTTTGCAGATGTCACTACTGCACTTATAAACACTAGGTCCACCTTTTAATGTGTTAAAGCATTTTTAGGCGCTTTTTACTTAATTGATGCGCATAGAAAATTCATCGAGACCAGTGGAGACTAGCACATGAATTTCTATTCTTTTATTTTTATTGTGTATTTCTTGTTTTTTAGTTTATATTTGGAGGTTCCATTCTTTTCCCTTCCAGTTTCATAAATTCTTTAACTTATCCAAATGATACACTAAGCATTGTATTAGCGGTTACAGCTTGCCTGGAAACATGAAGGAACGGTCTTGCATTTATATGGGCTTGCTTTTAATTATTATTTTTTTATACAATTGTGCATATTATGGGACCGCTTTGCTTTTGACATTGTCTAAAAGCATTAATTACCTTGTTGAACAATGTTTTCAATGGTTTGTTCCAGTGCCTTCTGCCATCTGCATAATTCCATCTTCCCAACACTTTTTATCTTTTGGAGCAAATTGTTCCAGGTGCTATGGAGTCTTTCAGGGAATTGAATTTCTTCCATTAAGAGAATTTTGTAAAGACCGCAATCAATGGAAATCCGAAGGTGAAACAGCTGTTCTAGGATGTCCCTTTGTAAACACTTGGCCTCACCCATTGTTATTTAATATTTTTTATTCCTTATCACAAACCTGAAATTATTATTATTATTAAAATAATCAATTATAATTGAAAATCCATTTTATAAATTAAACTTTAATGCCAAAATTATTTATTATATTACGTTTCGGATTTTTTACTATAGGAATCCCTCGTTTATTCGACAGATTATGGGCCAAAGCACTGTCGAAAACCGGAAATTGACGAAATGCGGAATCCAGTCTTCTTATTTAGTTCACAAATGCCTTTAGAAGACGTTAAACAAAAATTATCAACATACATTTTCAATACATACATTTTCGAATGTGGAAGCTAAATAACACACATTATATTGATATTTACAAAAGTGCAATAAAATGAACAAAGACCTATTGTTAAATATTTGAGTCTTACAAATAAGTATCTATTTACACGTGGACGATGAATATATATTTGAATGATGTGCGTGGAAGATGTGCATAGAAATATGACGTATTATTCGAAAGAGCGGATCATCGGGAAGAATTCAAGATGTAATATCTTGCTGACGACTTGAATAATGGGAATTAAAAAAACTCTTGGGATTTACCCTCCTCTTATAAAAAGAACAAACATCCAAGTAAAACAATGAAGCTATTTCACGAAGAGTCCGAAAATCAGCTTATTTTATGTATTTTATTTTATTTTATTCTTTTGCTGCAAGACGGGCTATTTCCTTAAACATGTTTTTCAATATTTTTGAAAAATTTTGTATACATGATCGCAACTGTGACTGTTTTGAGAAATAAAAGATGAAATTGCAATGCTAAACACAGTCCGCAGTAGGAGATTGTTGTGCTCTTGTAAGAGAAAACTAATGAAAACCCGTTGTGTCTCTGATGTCACTACCACGCCTTTTGTATTCACTGCGTCATCAAAGCCACGCTTTCTTCTGCTTTTTATTCCTTAGGTAAAAAGAAGACTCGCGAAATGAACTTAATTAGGAAGATTTACTTGCAGAACGAGGGAACTCACAGAATGAACGGAGGTTGAATGCGTTCAAGAATTAATGAAGAATTCTTCAGATACAGTCAAAGTTAGCATTTAATAATTATAATAATAATAAAAAAAATAATTACTGCGGTTTTCTAATGATACAGAAATTAGAATTCGATTGATTCAATATCGTAGTACTGTATCTTATTTTGTTTTTAAAATGCTGAATTACAGAAATCAATGGTCTATGGGAAGAAAAAGAACATATTTTTGAATATTATAAATTTTCTCTACCTCTGCAATATATATATATTCTTTCTTTTTCGTAACTTATTTTTTTTAATCATCTTTTTCTTAAAGAATCTCTCGATTCATAATTAATCAATATCTAAAATAAAAAAATTAAAAAAAAAACCTTGCAATATAATAAAACAAGAAGTTTGAAAGAACTAAAAACCTACTTTCCTTCAAATGTTGTATCTTAACATTCTTTTCTTAGGGGGGGGGGGAGAATCTGAAAAAGACAATATCTTCTTTTATTTTCAAATTCAAATGTCTGCAGAATACAAATAGGACGAATTTCAAGAAAAAAATTTTGTTATTGTGGTAATTTTTATTTGAATTTATGGGTTTTTAAATTTCTTTTTTTAAATTTTGACTTTTTCGTTAGTTATGTTTGAGATTTTTGAATTTACATCGTCATCGTACGAAGGATAAATCAAGGAATCTATCAGAAAACAAAACTTCTTGTGTGAGTGTTGATTCAAAAAAAAAAAATTGTATTTGTCAATAACAGCTGTGAAAGCTTTCATTCCTGACATTTCTAGTTTCTCCACTGGCGATCAAAACTCATTACGATCAAAAAAACAAACAAACGTAAAATTAGAAGTACATAAAGTCAACTTTCCTTAAATTTATTTAATTCTTTTGTTTTTTTTCTTCTTTTCTTTTTCTTTGTTTTTTTGTTTTATTTTTTTTTTAATCGTGAAAAGGACGAAAACGAAAAGCCTCCGTAGGTTTTCAAATTCTGTCAGCAAATGCAAATATAATACGAGTACAAATAGTATGATAAACAAAACAATTTAAATCTCCATATTTTTTCTTAATTTTATCAAACCGAGCGCTGATTATTGGATTATCTAAAAGGGATTAAATATCATTGTTTGAAACAATGAGGTAATGAATAGAATCTATATTACTAAAACCATTCATTTCTCTGTCTGTCCGGCGCAATTGTTAATTTCCTTTGAAAAAATTATTACAATGAAACGTTCGCGGCGGGAATCGAACCTGCACCCTTTTGATCCCAAGTCAGACGTCTTATCCATTAGGTCACGGGGACTACATTCAATTTATTGTTTCTTATCACTCCCTTTGTATGTGTGTGGCGCAATGAGAGAAGAGCCAGAGAAAAAAGAAAATAACTCGTTAATTTTAGCCTCCTAGATTAAAATTTCAATTTCAATGTCATTTGTTTCCACCTGAAGAGTCGTTAGAGACATATCTCGACATGAATGAAGAAATTACAAATGACGTGCGTAAATACTCTATCTCAACTAAAAGCCATCACATTGTTATCCCATCATTGTTGACGGGGTGTATGTATTATCACTAGTTAAGTTAATAATCCATTGTTGAGATTGCAGTGCTTATCGGTGGCAATTTTTTTCGCCTTTACGCGTGAATTTCTCGGCTAGGTCCTCCTTGCCAAAGATTTCAAATATTGGGTCGTTTATATTCCTTAAATATGCACACTAAGTTTCACGAATATCTAACTATCGGTTCAAAATTAGTTACGGAACGACACATATACAGACTAAGTGATCTGATACCATCACTTTATAGGAAAATTTACTAATAATTCTAGAAGATATTTAGTCTTTGCAGTTTTCCACTGCAAACTTCAAGAAGATCCATGCAGCAGTTCCACAAGTTATTGGAGATGCGGGACACACACAGAACAAAGAAATAAGAGCAATTAAAAACTGGGTGATTTTGTTAGCCTCGCTTTTCTAAGAGAGTAGTCTAAAAATTAAAGAATAATGAGAAATTAACAGACTTTTACTCTTCATTGTAACTATCATAACTTCTTTATTACAATATGTCGTTTCCTTACATAGAAAATTTCTTCAGGTAAATTCGATGACAGGAAAATTCCTTTTCCTGTTCTCGAGTTTACCTGAAGAAGTTTCCTGTGTAAGGAATGAAATATTATAATAAAGAAGATAATAATAGTTACAATGAAGAGTAAAATTCTCGTTTATTTACATCTTAAAAGAGACAGTTTTTGGACAATGAGAAATTGTTATTGCTTTACATAATCCTATTTCTATCGGGTAGGAAATTCTCCTTATTCTATCTGTCTCTCTCTCTCTCTCGTACTAGAATCCGTTTTCATGAAACTACTTGATTTAAACCGTACTCACTAATCCTGTAATTTTTTGTCTTTTACTTTTTTTCATGTAGCGTAACATCGCAGAAAAACTTGAAATTTATCATCTGTTTTGGAATGATGATTTTGATATGTTATGCACGCTTCGAATCAAACTTAAATGACTCTTGTTAGTTCTTACAACTTCAGGCAGTTATCGTTATCAAGATATCTCTTCTAGTTAAGTGTAGCGAGAGAATTGGACTAAACATAACCAAATTTGTGGCCCACTAACAACCAATTATTTATCTAGTTTAAGCAGTCGTGTATGAATCTCTTATTCTCTTTCCCTTCTCCCTTCAAAATTATAACGTTTGCATAGTTATATCTTTCTGCATAGCTTGCCTTTATTAAATTCATGTAACCACTAGCTCAAAAGAAGTGTAAAACTGAAATCTATCTAAAAGCGGTATAGCTATCATGTAAAGATATCTTTCAATTTCTCATCCGCAAGCTTGTAAATGGAAAGATGCATATACTCTGTTATATAAACTTTCAAGAATTAACTGCTAGTCACACTTGTTTAAATGATTAATTTATTCTATGTTACTTTTTATTCTTTTCTTACTATGATAACGGCAGTGAGCTGAAGGAGCAGGTTTCAATTCCCGACTTAGGTCGGCAATTTTTCCTCAAACGGCTCCTAGATTCACCCAGCCCTTTGTAAAATGAGGAGCGGGTTTCTTTAGTGAAAGCGCGGTAGGATCTGATTGACAACCCTAGCCTTACTGCAGGCCTGTGGTCGCGAATCTTTAGGATCTATAGAGGACACAGCACAGAAGGGTTGATACTGTCTTGTAAAATGAAATCCTATAGCTTAATTTTTCATATTAAGCTATATGATCCGTGACGTTTATAAAATACACATATTCATTTATGTATATATTAGAAAATCTCGAAGTTTACTAATTCCTTACCTGTGTTTAGTGGCTTCTCCTTTGTATTTTCTGGTTTAATTTTTATTTTTCAGGTTGACAAGCTTATAAAACTTTTATTCCGTTTGTATTTACAATAGCGTGGAAGCCAGATTGACGAGAGACATGTCTTTCATTCTTTCAATAGGTAACGTGAATGGTTCGTCTGTTGAAACATCTTACGCCTGGGGAGTCCGTGACGAGTGCTTCCACATTTAGATCTGTAGTATCAAATCACGGACAAACGTTCCTGGAAAAAAAAATGAACCCCTCGTGTAAGATTCTGTAGAATTGAATTGGAAAGACCTTGATGAAATTCAATTTTTCTCTTAAGTGAATTGCTTTATCCTCGTAAACAGATTTATTTATTAACTTAAAAGAATGGCGTTAACTTAAATAAAAATAAATGAAAGAAAACTGATTTTGTAAACATTCCTTAATGTGGCCATTTAGTGGTTTTCAATCCTTTCCTCAAGATTTCCTAGTCCCCAAACTTGCTAGAGACTCAACAAAGAGACAACAACAAAGAGACTCTTGCTTTTCCTAATAAATGAAATTCTACATTTATAGCATATAAGTGGTATTTTAATGATTGATAGGCATTTTAAGGATTAATGTGTAGTCATGGTTTAAGATGATTTTATTTCATACATACGAAAGCATTATTTCCCCATAAATATATAATAATAAGTAAAAACAAAATGATGACTACGACAGAAATAAGACAACTATTTTTATTAATGTGAAAATTGAGATAATGTAGTAACACACATAACAGAGTGTTCCAGAATCACCATCTTTCTAGCTAGTTCTTTGCAGTTATTCATACAATGTGTGGCTTCAAATTCATTATATGCGAATTTTTGCTACGACTTGGGAATGCCAACCTGTCATCGCGCCATCTAATTAACTAATCTGTATTTGATTGGTCTACTAAGATATCTGCTCGAACCCCCCCTAGAAGTCTTTCGAGTCCCACCGACTGAGAAACAGTGGTTTATACTATAACCTCAGTTGTTCATTCATATTACAGACCAATCGCTATTAATTTACAGAAGAAATTATACATTTTAGAATTTAATCCAAATATCTTGTTAGCTTATGCTAATGAAACTAAAGAATATATTTTCGTTCCTTTGTTACAGTTAAATTGTGTTGAACCGATTAGTCCAGCTACAAATATGTATGTGAGTCCATCTCTAATAATTTCTGAATCCTTGGTTGAATCTTCTTGAAATTTGATTTGCATATTTAGAGGCAAGACGCGATCTCATTTTTATGCTTGAAAACGTTTCCATATTGGTGCTTGCTGAAAAATAAGCGTGTGGTGGCTACAAAAGTTCCCCTAGAACCGAACATTAAGTTATGGAAAGAAAATGGAAAATTCTACTTTTTATATTTAGTAGAGATTGTAATTCCAAAATAAAGGGATACTAAATTTTATTGTTTTTTTTAATCGTTTTTTAATAACAACATGAAAAACAAAAAAAAAAAAAAAAAGACACTTAAGACTTGAAATAGTTTCCAGTAATGTCAGGATAAAATTAAATATTTAATAAATTCCTACTCATCTCTTAACTACTAAGTAAAGCTTAAATTAATAAAAGACTAAGGCTTCAAGTTCTTCCTTGAACTTCTAGCTTCTTTTTGGTTCTTTATTATTAAATCTTTATTAAAGAAGTCAGCTCAGGAAAAAAAAGTAGATAACAGATCAAGGTAAGATTTCTCAGAAGAAGCAACCAACCCTACTGTGAGATTCAATCACATCCTCTATTTCTACGAGGCCAGTGCTTTTTGTTCTCTATCTTTAATTTTGTATCACCAGTGGACATGAGAGCCCTCCCTAATGCTTACCACCACTATCGGAAATAAGAGTGAGAAGAGACAAGAAGAGTAATAGCAGCAGACATTGCAGAAAACAATTACATTTGCTGGATAAAAAAATACACAAAATTGGGAAGGAAGAATGAAAATCTTAGAAGTAACTGAATTGAATCCACTCAATCTAAGAAGTATCTTTATAAATATTTTAGAAATGTTATAAACATAAACTAAACGCAAAGGGTTTCATAGAAGTTCTTTGCGAAGATTAAATTATTATTAAGGTTATGTTCAGAATATTAATACAATAAAAATCTTTATGCTTAAATCAATTACGAACTACATGCTACTCAATATTATAATATATGAATTCATCTAATGATTTACGCAATACTGTTTACAGATGATTGACCAATCATGTTGGTGTTTCTTTGGTATAGGCATTGGAACGATTTACAATTTACTGTCTTGAATTATTAGAATATTTTTTATTTATTAATAAAAATGTTGTAAAAATAAATATTTGTTGTAAAATATTTGGGTTAGACCAAGTGCTTGATTGATTTTTGTGTGCTTACCTTCTTTATAAAATTATAATGAAAAAAAAAGGATCTTAGCGAACACATTTCTGCTAGCCGCACATTATACGTCAAAGAGCCACGGTTTGGCCACCCCTGCTGTAAACCTACATACATTTTAATAAAACGTGCTGTATAGATCATTCGATGTTTAATAAATGGTTGAAATGAAATGTGTAATGCTCACGTTAAAATGGTTGCTAAAAGCTCGCGAATGCAAGATATATATAATGAACAAAACGTAAAACGAAAAATGTCTTGGAATGGAACTCGTTCGTTAACCGAGAGTTTGCTATATATCAAAAAATGTTACATCTCAGATAGTTTAAACAAATTACTCCTTTTGAAATTAAAGTTTCGGAGGTAGTAGATCATCTTTTACTGCTACTTTGCGTACAATCCTTTTCTTAAAATAATACTGCACTGAATCTGATATTTAGTTTCCTGTATATTCTAAAATTCTAATTTGTTTATGGTGTTGATCATTCTACTTTATTAAGTAACTATCACGCCTTCATGTTAAGTTATTTAAAATACATTAATCAACATTCAAATTTTACGAGTGCAGCAAATTATCAAGGTCTAATTAGATTTTAGTATATGCCAATCAGTTGTAAGACTACTTTAATTAGAGCTGACAGCTTTGGAGAAAACAAGTTGAACTTCGAAAATTACATTACAATTGCCTGTAAGAAATAGTGGCACAGTCTTGAAATGATTGTTAAAATTAGACGAATTGAATGGTATTAATTAAAACTAGTTACGACCCGTGAAATATTCACGGAAGTAAAGCAAATTCCACATTTTTGAAAAACATAAGATTGAAAAAGATGTTCTAAGCAAATTTTTTTAGAAGCCATGACTTCCATAACAACCCACATGTAATTTGAACATCGACTTATTAGTTAAAATAATATTATAATATTGTTAAAATAAAAAAAAAATAAAAAAATGATTTACCACTTTCGTAGTAGCCAGCGCTGCGGTTTCTCATTATGAAACAATGGCAACCTGCTGCCCTAAAAGAATAGGCTCGTCGAAATTGAGGCAATATTAACGGAAGTAAAACAAATGCCACATTTTTGAAATACCCTGAAATTTTTGAAAAACACAAGATTGAAAAAGATGTTTCTAAGCTCATTTTTAAAAGCCATGACTTCCGCAACAGCCCACATATAATTTGAATAACTAAGCCATAATAATCCTATCTAGGTAACAATGACGGCACGTGTTCCCCTACTTCGTTGAGTAGTGAGCAAGCGGCTACACAGCCGAAATTATAAATTAATTTATATAAATATATTATATAATAATGTAATAATATAATAAATATATTATATAAATAAATTATATATATTTATATTAATTAATTTATTTAACATTATTTTCGGAACTTTTAATAGAACAAATACATCTAATTCATCGTCAAAATCGCAGGTGTCGGTTTCAATCGGAGCCGGCGTCAGCCATCTTGGAAAAGGTGAATTGCGCGGGGGCCGATGAGAGTTGACGAATGATTTTAGGGTTGAAAATCGAGCTACTAAAATCTGATGACTCATCAGCGATTTAGCGACTGTTAAACACCTAATGAATGTTCGTGTGCAGAAAATGTCTGTTGACGGGAGATTTGACAACTGTCAATGTTAACGAAAGTTTGGTGCACACCGCCCTTTTCATCCGGTCTTTTTGAAATTTATTCATAAGTTTTTATTTTTTTTTTAGGTTTTAAGCTATTTTGATAAAGATAAATAAAATAAATAAATAAATAAATAAATAAATAAATAAATAAATAAATAAATAAATAAAAATATTTATTCATAACTTCCTTAATGTATTTATTTATGAAATAAAATAAGGTATTTTCTGAATATACAGTATATAAGCCCTCATGAATTTTCTTTTTATTTACAAATTGCGTGAGCGATGCATTTATTCTTCTTCTTTCATATCTTTTAACTATTCAATTTCCTGTAATACAAAACATCTTTCTTTGCTTCGAAATATCCTTGATTTTTTAACAAATTCTTCATTTTCCAATCTGTTAATTGACTTTTTTTTCTAAAATTGCTATCTCATTATGCCTAACAGAAAAAAAAAATCGTAGAATTTTCATTTGAATGGCTGACGAAGAGAAGCCACATGTCGCTACCATCTTCATCGTTTTCCTATACAATCTGGCCTTTCTTTTCCGTTACGGAGAAGTTTACCAGATTTGATCTCGAATTTGTTTTTGAAAATCGTTTTCTTGGGTTTTCCGGTTATCATCTGTTTTTTTTTCTTGCATCGGGTGCATTTTTACATGAATTGGAATTTCTTCACGAATTTTCTGTTTAGATATGATATTTAGTCTGGCAGTAATTATTATAAATTTGGAAAACAATTAGCAATTACTATCAGTTATGCCTATGCAAAAAAATCTTGAAGAAATTCTGGAATTGCAGAGAATAAATTTGGAAAACAATTTATTTCAGATGTGATTGTTGCGAAATCAATCTGTCATCACCAAAGAATTCTGGAACTGATGCGATTTTCATTTCTGAGAATGATGTTATTCTTAAAATTATCAGTTCTTGAACTTAGAAATTTCTTTAATCACACATCATACATCTTTTATTAGACTATCGTCTGTTAGTCTAATAAACCATTATAATAAATAAATGTTTTATTGTAATAAATAACCAAAGTTTAATAATCTTATAGATGTATATGATGGAAAGAGTTACATTGCATGAATAGGGCTGTTGGGCAACTTTTAGATAATGTTAAATTGTATGAATATTGGATATTGTTGTACTGTATGAATATTGGATAATGTGAGACTGCATTATTGTTATATAATGTTATATTGTATGAATGATGGATGGTGTTCTTTTGCATGAATGTTCGATATATTGCCTAAATATCACATTCCATCAATGTTTGATAATGCTACATTGCATGATTGTTATATAATGCTATATTGTATGAATGATGGATAAAGTTGTATTGCATGAAATGTTCGATAATGTTACATTGCATGAATATTGGATAATATTGCGTGAAATTGAATAATATTATATTCCATGAAAGGTTGGATAATGTTATATTGTATGAATGATGGATAATGTTATACTGCCTGAATGTTCGATAATGTTACATTGCATCAATGTTAGTTAACGTTACAGTAGATTATAAGGATGTTACATATTGTTTGTGCATTACTGTACAAAGAATAATGAATAAGTGTAATTAATAGATTATACTTATAAATTTTATAAATGTAATCTATTGTTAAATTTGTTCCACTCAATTAAGATTTAGTACAGAGGAAACAATGTAATCCATGTAAATACTATACACTTGATCTATGTTATGCGGGAGATTTTAGTGTAACTAACTGGCCCTCTGAAAATTAAATCGCTTTTCGTTTCTTATAACTAAGCCTAGATCAGTGGTTCCCAACCTTTTTCAGCTGGCGACCCACCTTTCCTTATCGTTTTTCAGCTGGCGACCCACCTTTGCTTATCAGAATGCCTCCACATATATAGGAATAAAAGAATATAGAATAAAACCATATTTGTATCGTATCCCTTCCTTACATATGATCGATTTTCGAAATTTCTGATCTTTTCTGATGGTTTATTCGATGGTTTCTGGTAGTTTTAGGATCAAGTCACGACCCACCTGTAACCCTTCCGCGACCCACTAGTGGGTCGCGACCCACCGGTTGGGAAACACTGGCCTAGATAATTTCATTTTCAACTTATTTTAATTTTTTATTGTACTGAGTTACATCATCCTATTAATAGGCGAAAGTTGTACGGACTTTATTTGTATGTTTGTAATTTGAAATAACCAATCACAGTGCAGCGTTGGAACACGTAGGGCATGACGTCACAAAAATGTTTAAAGATGGCGTCTCTACTATTTTCTCCAATTCACCACAATCAATCGCGATTACACGATTATTATCAACGTATTGAGATTTTCTTTCCCACATAATTGTAGTTTACACTGAAATGCATAAAGTTCATGTGTCAAAATTTATCAGAGAGATTGTAAAACCTCGGTTTTTTCATAATTTCGTCTGTGTCGCCGCTCTCTCAATAAGCAGCAAGTAGGAGATAATGACAATGCACGTGCCCTCATTGTTGCCAGACAGGATTATTGGTATTGGCTGTTGGACATTCGTTATTGTTATTGTTATTGTTGAAACTGGTAAATCAATTTTTTATTTTCTTTTATTTTAACAAAATTTGGCTTAGTCATTCAAATTATATGTATGCTGTTGCGGAAGTCATGGCTTTTAAAAAATGAGCTTAGAACATCTTTTTCAATCTTGTGTTTTTCACAAATTTCAGGATATTTCAAAAATGTGGCATTTGTTTTATTTCCGTTAATATTGCCTCAATTTCGACGAACCTATTCTTTTAGGGCAATACAAGGTTGCGATTATATTTCATAATGAGAAACCGCAGCACTGGCTACTACGAAAGTGTATAAATCAATTTTTTATTTTTTTTATTTAAATAATATTATAATATTATTCTAACAAATAAGCCGATATTCAAATTATATAAGGGCTGTTGTGGAAGTCATGGCTTCTAAAAAAAATTAGCTTTAAAAAAATTAGAACATCTTTTTTTAGTCTTGTGTTTTTCAAAAATGTGGAATTTGTTTTTCTTCCGTGAATATTTCACGGGTCGCAACTAGTAATAATAAAGCTTTCAATTCGTAATGTGACGACAAACAATCGAACAATGATTTCCACAATTTGCTCGATTAGGAAAAGCAGTGTCGGATACAAAAGAATAAATACTATTGTTCCAATAATGGTACATTAACTGGAATGGCAACAAAATCATCTCTTTCTTCTTGCTTTAAGAGTGGAACTTGGACCATTGCCATAGGATTGCAGCAGCACACGCTGATTTAAAGTTAATCCTTCCATTCTCTTTGGACTAAAGCCGTCCGTTGGATTTAAAACTGATGGTGATTAAGGAATACGATTAGTTTAGAATAGTGGTTCTGAATCTGTGGTAGGTATGGCAAAACTCCATCTAGGTGCAATGGTTTTGTTAACCAAACTTATATATTTATTAGCATAATAGTTAGTTTGACGATATCTGTATAACATGGTTACTTATTTCCTCGAATGAATTTTCGGGATTTTTATACTTTACCAATTAGGTCAAGGTTAGTAAAATCCCTCCATCTTGAAAGAAGTTCCATGAGACAAAAAAAAGGTTATACTTAAACTAAATTAAATTTTAACAACTTTAACTTTAATAACTAAAGAGTGCATTGTGGCCTAGTATTGATTATGTAACTGTGATGTCTAATTGTTCTTATATTATTTTCAATATTGGTAAGATACCAAATTATAATTTCAACAATGAGAGAATAATATTTAAGAAAATATTAAGAAACATTGTAATTGACATATGAACAATATGATTTTCAATCAATAAATTTTTGTTGTATTTCAGTTCAAATTTTACCGTCGTTGTTTTGGTTTTAAGTAATTTTTGATATTCCATTAGTCTTTTCGCCATATAATGAAATGGTGAGACTTGTTTCCCCCTGCCTTTTCTTTTGGATATCTATCTTGAAAGACATAGCCTATTTTAACTTGGATAAATTAGTAGATATTATTTACAGATTTAATTTCAGTTTTAAACATTAAGGCTAATGTTATCTGTTACTCTTCTCTCGTAAAATTTAAAGATTTCTTTAAGAAGTCCATTTTTATGTAATTAGAACCTTAATCTAAACCTTAATCTAAAATATTAGATTAGTTTAATCTAATAACTCAGATTAATTCCAATTAATTAATTAGAAAATTTGTAGTATTTTTACGTGTTGTACAAACAGAAGGACTGAAGTAGTGAAATGCACCGTGAATTTTATACTATAAAGTAATAGACTACTGGTCCTGCTGTAATGTACGAAAGTCATGATCTATTTGAATATAAACTGTATAGTAACTGATATTAGGTATTGAATCAGTCGAGGCAATAATGGTTTTGAGCACAGAAGAAAAGATATTTAAAGTCGACTACTGTAATCGTTCATGCGGTCTGGGATGCAAAGACGGACACAGCCTTGCATATATAAAGAAGTGTTTCAGCTTACAATGCGGAAACACGCTTCGAGTGACAGTGTGATTTTTGGCGTCATCTGAAAATTCTGACGAACAGGTAGTGTTTTGACACAGAGTATGGGGTGCACGGGACGGTCACGAACCGTAACAACAAAGTAGAATCACTACAGTCTCTTGGAGCAGGTGCTTACCTGTCATACAACTGTGGTGTGTCATCTCAAAGCAGAAAATTTGCAGGAACGATATGATTCGTGTGTCTATTCTAACACACATATAGAACATATTGCACATACCTTGGATGGATAATGCTTAATTAGGGTATTCCTGTACTATGTACCTGATATTTAATTACAGTTCCAGTTCCAGTTTCTATTTTTCACTACTGTTTGTTTTGCTCAATATTGTATTTTCATTGTTATAAACTTGGTTTCATTCCCGAGCAGTTCAAATCTTCAGTCACAGTCTTCGGTCAAACAAGATTACTTGATACGTTTCTCATTCTGAATGAAGGGTGCTATGTAATAAATAGAAAACTATTTTAAGTCAGGACAAAGTTATTTTCTTTTTACTATTTTGATGGATGTAAATAAGGATAATTCTTTAAGATGAGCTCCTTATACCAATGGGAAGTAAGAAATTATTTCGGATTAGATAGTAAATCTTTTATACCTATCTGATCTTCCTCCATAGTTCTTGGAGACGAAAGTTAAGGAGATAAAGCTTTCAGAGCCTTTTGATAACTTTTGGAAACAGTCAGCGTATTCTTTGTTATTCAAATGAACATTCTAGAGAATTTCATTTTGTTGTTCTTTTTTATTGATGAATAAATAAATGAGTTTTTTAAAATTTTTAAAGTATTGAATAACGTAGTTGTCAAAATTTCAGAATGAAGTGCAAATGTAGCAAAAGAAAGAAATAATAATTAAACTAAAACTAGCTTTTTATAATTTTAAAATGTATTTTTTTTTAGTACAGTGGAACCCCGCCATTCGTCCGCCTCTCTATTCGTACAACTCGTTATTCGTACAACTTTTTCAAATAAAATTGAACTCGCCATTCGTACGCTTGCTCGCGATTCGGACAGCGTGATCTCGGTACTGGCCGCGCTAAGGGGGTCGCTTCAGTTCAGTATCGTGCTAGCTTCCGTACGCTACGCATCATTCACGCAAGCTTCGTGAAACTTTGTGATATTTTATTGTTATTTTTGTTATTTTTATTAAAAATAGTGCAGCGATGGGTTTAAAAAAGATTACTGATTCAACTAAGCCTAAAAGGAAAGCAGTGAGAACGACAATTGAATTGAAAAAAGAACTCGTTGCGAAGTTTGAAAGTGGAACTCGTGTCTCTGACATGGCAACTAAGTATGGCATGGTGAAATCAACCTATTGAAAAAGAAAGAAATAATAATAGAGGCCTATATATTTATTGTTTTCATAGTTTTTAAGTATTTTAGGCTTAACATATTATTACAAAGGTTTATATAAGCAATCATCTGTGGGTCTGGAACGGATTTATATAAGCGAATCCAATTTACATTATATCTTACGTGAAAAAATGATTCGCCATTCGAACTGCCTCCTGGAACGGATTGTGTACGAATAGCGAGGTTCCACTGTATATATTTAATAAAATTGTTTTAAAAATTTAATTTTTAACTTTATATTAAATATTTTTCAGCGACTTAATGCTTTTGTAACAAACAATATGTAATTTAGTGATGAAGTATAAAATTAGATTAATAAATTATTATAAATTACAATTATGAAATTTATTTATTATCCTACCATAATAGAAATAACACTAATTTCTTGCAAAATTACAGGTTTTATTTTTGAAACTCCTTGGCAAAATAAATATTTTTTTTTGATATTTAACTTTTACCTTATTTAGAAAACTGTTTGAATTTAGAAAACTGTTCTTTGAACTTTCAAAGCAACGTGTTTCTCCCACTTGCTGCTGCAACTGTAGTAAATAACTAATGGCAGTTATAAAATATTAAATAAAAAGAAGAAATTCCTACTTCATAGCAGTTATCATTTCATCGCTATTTTTAGAGTTGTTGTACAAAGCTTTGGTGTTGATCTTACCACCACAGATGGCTCCTCTGGATTCTATTTCTGAAACAGATAATCTGAAGGGGTGGGCAAATCTGCATAAATGATAGCTGCATTAACGAGCTAAGACAATGTAGCCGCCTGCAAACACAAGAATATCTGCCGACAACAGTCTTCCGATCAAAGCCAACTCCACGTAATGAATTTCACAACAGATTTCTCCAGACTAGAGGCGAGAAAGGCAAACAATTCTTAACAAACACTCAACTAACATGAGTTATTTAAAGAGCTTTTATTTGTAGAAAAAAATGGGGAAATTTATTTTTTTTGAAAATTCTTAAAATACAATAAAACCTTTTCAATACATTAAGATTATTTTGATAACGAATTAGATCAATTGAAAATTCCAGTGAAGTGATACAAATTATCTTATCGGTTTTATTTAGTGCTCCGTAATAATGCATTTATGAGGTCTGTACAAATTCCTTGCCTTTTCATTCAGTTCTTCTTAGTTGGTTAAGAAAAGAAACAATACTTCTTTCATATTAGCTAACCTTATCTTTCCATTATAACATAATTACAATTTTATTCACTCTTTAAAAAACCAATTCTTCAATTTCTATAATTTTGTTATTCTTATTTATACTAGATAATAGTCTGTTATATCTCTAATCAATTTTACTGACTTTATTTATTTCTAACCACTTATTTCTATTGATATTTTTTATTCTTTTCATTTATTATAAAAAAACTTACAATTTTTTTTTTTTTTATCTTTTTTACCATACACTTCCGTATGGTGAAAAATTACTATATTTTTACTTCCGTACTCATGTTGTGATTTAAATTATAGGAATGTTCTGCTAATTCCGATCTTTTCTGCTTCTCTTTAATATCTTTCTGCTTCTTTTTAATATAATTTGCATATTCATATACTCTCTCTCTTTCACTGTTCTTTTACGCTCTCTAGTGTAGAACCCCTCCCCCTCCCCATAATTTAGACATTCTATTTTATACATCATTCCCATATCATAACTATTTTCAATAGATATGACATGGGAATAATGTCTGTTCAACTTTTGGCGTAAAATATTCTTGAACTTATTCTTATATTCAAATATCACTTCTATATTATATTTATTACAAATTTTCTTCAACTCTAAACTATTTCTATTTAAATAATGAATAGCCATTGTAACTTCCTTGTTTTGTTCAACTTCTTTAATTTTAATAGTGTCAAAATCCTTTAACACACTATTAATGAAGTTTTCATTATAACCATTTTCTCAAAATAGATTTCATATTGTCTAATCCTAACTTATACAGGGTATTCATCTTCATTACTAGTTGCTCTATCTATTCTTTTAATAAAATTTTCAACTAAATTTTTCTTAATATGAAACCCATGACCTGAACGAAAATTCAAAACATGCTTACTTTGAGTTTCCTTCCTATAATGCTTCAGTAACAGATTGCTATTTTTTTTTATCAAACAGACATCCAAAAAAATTAATTTGCCATCATCTCCTTTTCCATTTTAAATTTGATATCCCTTTCCTCTCATTATTATCTTTAAAGAATATGTCAAACTACCTTAATGTACCATACCAAATAATCAATACATCATCCGCGTATCTCAAATATGCTTGATATTTATCATCTGTTATTTTAAAACTTGACAAAGCAAAGAAGAAATTTTCCAAAAATTCGTTTATAAATATATATATTTTTTTATATATTTGGCCGGACATGTTTTGAATATTATGATAAAATAATAAGAAACGTTATTAGGGAGAAGTATGGACTTAAGTGATATAAATTCTTTTTTATTTTCTAGTAAATTTATTCATCGTTCTTCCATCACAGGAAATGTTCCCCCATACTATTTTGAGTTGTTTATATCCACCTTAAAAATTCTTGAGAAATACTTCTTTTAAATAAATTTCCCTTTAGATCAAGAGAAAATTTACCATTTTATTTTTAAAAAAATAGATATCTTAATAGTGAGTATTGCAGAACTTCATAATGGAGTTATTAATATTTTGTTTTCAGTCTCCGGGATTCTTTGATCCACAATCTGTCTATACTTCAGTATTTTTAGTGAAAATATTATTGTTATCACTTTTTCAAAGTATTTCAGTTTCTGAAGAAATAATTAATCTCAATTTATATGTATTCTTAGACAAGATATACACTGCTTTAATACTATATGTCTTATATAGTTTTCCAGTTCTGGTGTCCGTCTCTGTATAGCTCACTCCCCCTGTGTGTAGCTCGTCAGAGAAGCCCTGCAAATCTCACATGTACTACAGAGCATCTTTATCTATGTTTAACACAGTAATGTCCGCATTCGCAATCGTGGGAGGTTTCTTGAGTGAGCTAAAATTTTCACAAGGTCAGCTTTATATTGCACTGTAGCGTTCACGAAACAGAGACAACATCAAAGTACTCATCAAAAAAATATCCGACGGTCAAGATCATTTGCTAAATGATGCTTGAATTTTCATTCGCAATATAACTTATAATGAAGCCTTTCTAACAAAGAAATTAATTTATATTCCTAGCAATGCATTCATTTTAATTTCTATTCGTCATATATATGACGTGTGCAATACTTTGTCTACAATAAAAGCTGTCACATTGCTATCCCGTAATTGTTAACGGGCGTACATGCTAGTTTAAAAATAGTAGTTCTTACTGTTTATGAAAGAGAGTGTAGTTTCAAACAGAAAAAAATAGTAAAGTAAAATAGAATAAGCATGTAATTTAATTGCTAGTTTCAAACAAATTACAGGTTGATTATTAAATGCTTTGGGGTAGTTAATTGTAATCTGCACAATAAATATTTTTAATAAAACCTTAGGAATTTCCTTGCGGTAATTTTCCTGTCTTACTTGAAAAAGTTTTACTGGTATATAGAAAAGATGAAAACTATATTTCTTATAGTGAATAGCCGCAGAATATTTAATTATAATATTCTGCGTCCATGCCAGAAAAAAGAATTGACGAATACTGCAACTACTAATTGATATAAATTTATTATCAATTTGAACGTGTTTTAAATCACGTTTCCTCTGTTGTTATATATTCCATGTCTTTGAATTCTTGGTTTGTTGTATTATTATTTATGGTTGTGAAAGAGAGATGCTATTCTCTATTCCTTGAGTTTTAGAAATGGCTCGATAAAGTCTTTGAGAAAAGACGAAATATTGCCGGTATGTTGTTAATGTTTTTAAGAAGTATTAAAAAGGAACAGATAAATTTTTTAAAAAAATTCTATTTTTTTTTGTAAATAAAGATAGTAAGCATCTTTTTGAATTTTTTAGGATATGTAGGCCTGCTATTATGATATAATGAACCTGTAGTTTCATTGCAGTCTTTAGTTGGTTAAACAATGTTGTAAATAACTATGTTTTGCAATAGTAGTTGTGCTTGATATAGATCTTACTTCACAACCATCCTGGTTAAAGCACTTCCGATTTCTGTGAGATTATCGACTTCTGTTCAGTAATCTGAAATCGCAGGAAACTCGAATTGGACAACGTTATCGAAAAATGATTCCAAGCATGATTTCTATTCAGTCCATTGTGCAAAAATCTTTAATATTGTCTTACAATCTTATTACGGAAGCATTGCTTTTACTAATTACCTTATATTGGCAAGAGTCTTTTTTACTTTATTAATATTCATGTTGATTATATGAATAAAATCTTGAACAAGAAAGAAAACAATTTCTATCGGCATTCTCAAAAACATCTACAATTGGATGCAAGTTCGTACTTCAACATACTTGTACTAAATGTGTACAAAGCTCAATTTGGATAATCACAATTTTTGAGTGTATTTCAACCGTTCCTCGAGCTTCCTCTAACATTATCACAACTAACACCTGGCAGTCAAATCTTTAGGTATTTTTATGGCCTTCACTTCTGGAATGCTTAACATGTTTCACATTTAAGCCTCTTGTTTACAATTGAAGATTTGGGGAGATCAGGAATCTTTTGGTAACAGTGTTTGTTGCTTAGTATTCAAAGCCATCTTCTACCAGAATTTCATATGGAAAACCAAAGACATTGGAAAGAGATTCAGATGACACACATTAGGTACAATTTCCCTCCTCCACACACTTTATCAAGGATTCTCTTTGAACAAGAAACATTCCAGGTAATGTCGGAACTTAAAATAAATTCATTAATTATCAGGAAAAAGGTATTTGGTTAAATGAATTCTATTAATTTGAGCTTGTCTCTTCTTCTCTTTTTCTTTTTAAGAGGGTATTTTAATTGCTGTGTTTTATCGTAGGATCCAGTGCAATTTTCCTACAAAAAAGGCAAGTGAATGGAAAGGACTGAACAGAAACATTTTACCAAAGACATGACTTCTTGGAAATGGTCCAAATCGCCCGACGCAGACATAACCATCCTCCGTCAAAGTCGAATCTTTTGACCTCTACGAAATTGAAAGCCATTTAAGGAAAAATAGGACGTCATTTGCCTCTCCAGCCTTTGTATCATCTTTAATGCTTCGGTCAAAATCATCTAAAAATAGTAACGTTATTAAGCGACCACAAATGATAATAATAGTTCATTAAAAAAAAAAAGTACATCTATAAATCCAATAATATTCCAAACAACAAAAGATATATTGTTTCTATTGTTGTGTGTGTGGTGTGTTTGTGTTCCTTAATGAATTTGGAACCTCTGGGTGAATCTTCTTTAAACTTGGCGTACAGATTTAAGGACAACATACGATCTAATGATCAAATCTGAAAGCTAATTTCTATACAAAGACCCACATAAAAGAAAGTTCATCTTCTACTTGGGTCAAGGTCATTAGCGCGAGAAAGTACATAAATTCCCTTGAAAAAGCCTTGGAGTCTAAATTAATAAAATACATTTTTGTGAATGTCTTTAATACGTTGTCTGCAAATTACGAGTTAACTATAAAGAATTTTCTCGCACACGCCAAATGAGAGATAAGGTATTTAAAAAAATATCTTTTATTAATTAAAAATTATTATTTACAAATAATTTCTGTTTGTATTCTGCAGATATTATAATTAAAAAAACAATTAGCAGAATTTAATATTTTCGCAGCTTTAAAAAATAAAAATAAGACGCATTGAAAATAAAAATAATAATTTGAAGGAAATAGACTTCAGAATTCGTTAGGATATTCTTGTTTCAGTTATAATGACAAACCTCAATTTCACCAATATTAGAATTTAAGCGAACATTGATTGCACTTTACTTTCATTTATTTTCATTTAAAAAATAGTAATTTTTGAAATAGTAATATTGTGCTAACTTAATAGTAATATTAGTACAACAATAGTAATTTCTTATTTAAAATAGGAAATTTATTTTCATTTCAAAAATAGTAATACCTACACCATCTACACTTCAGGCAAATTGTTGATTTTGTGCTCGATAAGTCCGTTTTCTTCAGTCGATATTTATGACGGAGACCAATAACAAGGCATCATTAAGAAATGAAAGGAATATATCCGTTATCAAGCCGGAAAAAAAGAGGATGAAAAAACAAAAATCCCGCTCTTTTGCAATTTATTTATTGTCCTCAATTGAAATTGTAATAATAAATACATTGCTATTACCTAAGCATTTATCCGATTAGAATTATATTTATGAAATGATATTTTATAAAAAATTATTAATAAAAACTAAAGAGTTGTTATTTTAGCATTATAGTCAATTTTAATTAGGAAGATGATGTTTCAAATGAATTTATCACCTAAATAAATGAGAAGTAAAATTGCTTAAGTTTTACAGTGACAAAGAATCAAGCAAATGCGTGTAAGCGATACTTGAATTACATCTCAGTATTTATGTAGATTATTGCATTATGTATATTCGTTCACGATAAGCGTCTTCTAATCGTTTAAGGGCAGTTAAGGAAAATAGTTCTACTCAACGGCTATAAATAGGACTCACCCAACATGTATACTTTTTGTAATTAAAATAAAAAATTCGTAATTGTTTATTTTATTTTTAATTTTTGTAAAATTACTGTATTTCAATATATTGCGTAACCAATATTTAAATTGGGCTAGCTTACGTGGACCTTTAAAAAAATGTTATTTACATTAATTTTAGCTTACATTCCTGGTAAACATCAAGCAGTTTCTACTTGGATAATCGTAATTAAACCATCTCATTCACTGTCTAGAGCAATGTGCAGCACTTGAAATGCAACGAAATTTGGCAGGGTGACATTTCGAGACATGTGGTCGGCAAAAAAAAATTATGACACTTGTGGTGCTAGAAGCAACAGTTTCAATTGTATTAGCTCATATGTTGCAGCCAAGTTCGTGTGTTGGTGAAACTGCTGTTGCCATTGGTAGCATCTACGATGTCCATCACTTTGCCGGAACGAGCTTTACTTCTGAAGCTGTTTTATGTAAACAAAGGCAATGCCGCGGCTTTTCTTCAGGAATTCTGTCGTCGTAAGCCGTTACGTTGAGAATCATTGATTTCGCAAGCTCTTAAGAGAATGATTCTTAATTCGAGGAAACTGGACGTCTAGGAATTGAATCCGGTCCCTGGCGTAAACCTATCACTTCACAAGTCGTTGAAAACGAACAGTCAATGAATAAGTTGCAAGCTCCAGTAATGCATATGCAGTGTCACGGCAGTTGGATGTATCCTACAGCATAGTGTGGAAGGTACTAAGAAAGGTGGTGCATTATCCACATAAGACGAGACACATTTTTCATCTCAGTGAAGCAGTCAACACCCATAACTGTCGCATTGGGATATGGACAAGCCTCATGGTTTCAGGATTCCACTGCACTCAACTAAATTTACAGTCTAGTGTGGATTTACAGCCTTAGACCATTACAAGCTTCTCGCAGCGGTCCTGTGACATGCTCTGTGACGGCTCAAAGATACCGAGAGATGCTCAACACCTTTCTCATACCCAAACTACAGCAGTGTCTAGAGTCAACCACTTACATGCAAGATGGAGCGCTCCACATATTGGACGCTGTCTATAGCAGTTTCTACGACAATATTTCACAGAGAACAGAGTGATTTGACGTGCATTTCCTACCATCTGGCTACCGGATCTAGTTTTCCGGATCTTAATCCTTGTGATTTCTGGTTGTGGGGACACTTGAAAAGTATGGTATATCGAGTACACGGTGCAAGTTTGGCAGCCTTGATAGACCGTTGGGCACAGTGTTCATCGTTTCCAGGTTTTACGCCTTCCGAATAGGGATCAAATTGCGCAGTTTCGCTTGCTTCGCTAAGGGCAATATCTCATGATTGTCTTTTATAGGTAAAATATTTATTGCATCGCCACAAGTGGTATAGTGGGTACCTAAATTTTTTTGGCGGGCGTTGTCGGCCTTCATATCCTGAAATATCATGAAATGTAGCAGTACAAATTTCTTTTCTTTTGAACTGCTACATATCTATGTAGACAGCGATGAATAGAAGTATTTTAATTACGATCACCCGGTATGTGTGTGTATTCCTCAAATAATTTTATAATGGCTTGACGGATATTCTCGAAATTTGTATGTATGTTATGGACAAGAAAGAATCTAACTTTTGTTTGTGAAAATTAAAATGTAAAACTACATTTTAGGTAAAATATGTTTGGAGTTCATTCAAGACATTTTTTTACACTTTTGCACGACCTGTTTATCTAAAATAAGAATCTTACGTAATTAATTCTTTTATTTTTAAACATTCTACATTTGGAACTTGTATTACAAAATCCGGTGTTTAAATTATATTTATTAATTTGCTACGAACAGCATTTACTATTTATAGAATTATCAAAGATCTGCTATATATCAAGAAAAATGATGAGATGGTTTAATTCGTAGGATATGGTATGACATTTCAACCATGTCTTCCTCAGGTTTCAAACCTACGTCCTGAATCAGCAGTATAACCATTAGAGATTGAGATTAACTATCTCTGGCTCTGAGATCATTATTCTCTTTTCCTTTTCATCTTAAATTCCATCTATTTTCTGTGTCTTTCTCTTGAAATGTGGATCAATATATGTCTACCTTCACTCGGGGCTTTTAAAAATTTATTGATTTATTTTCGTCATCTCTCATAAGAACGAAATCCTTAACTGAGAAATGATTGCCTTGTGATTGAAATATTTAAACAAACACAAAGAGCAATTGAAAGCGATTTTATTTTTTTTTCTGTAGACGCCTTCAGCCACCCACTCCTTTTTTTTCTTGACAACTCTGATTTGTCATTGGCTACAAGTAAAAGCTTCTTAGTACAAAAAGATAATAAACATAAGTGGAGCACGAACACAAAACTAATACCTATTTCTTAAGGAAAAGAATAAAGAAACGTAAGTTTTAGGATCAAATATTCAGAAGCTAAGTTTATTATTTGTAGGTTATTAAATGTCCTAATGCTTTTCTTAAATATATTCTGACTTAATGTTGTAACATATTTAAGAGTGACAGTGTTTTAGAGGTAGATATTTGCAGAATTAGTTTTATTTTCGTATTAAAACAAAATGAATGACAGTTGTCTTTTTATTAAATTTGTTGTATTTTTCTTCCTGACAATTTGACGTCAAACAGTAAATTTGAAGAATACAAAATACTTAAAAAAAAAAAATCAGTATTACACTGCGATAATTGATAACACATAGTGTTAAGTCAATACCTCTTCCTTATATCGTTTCTTCTTATATGGTCCAAAACATCTTCAACACCAAATATGTACATAAAAAAATTATATTAATTTATTTGCATGTTTTTGGAAAGAGTTCTTCATTCCTTTGTCAAGCTTCAAATAATATAAACAATTTATAGATATTAGATAGAAACACACTCTTCCATACATTGCATTAGTATTAAAATATTTATTAAAATATTAATAAGGGAGACAAATTTTCAGGAACTGTACATATTCCTTTTTTCA
>JAFIDM010000001.1:37345710-37457202 GCA_023159025.1 Thereuonema tuberculata
AAAAGGAATATGTACAGTTCCTGAAAATTTGTCTCCCTTATTAGTATTTTAATAAATATTTTAATACTAATGCAATGTATGGAAGAGTGTGTTTCTATCTAATATTTTTGATATGGAAAGAAAGAAGATTGTGGAAGAATTTAATTTATAGATATTAATTACCATGCCATGTCACACATCCTGGACATTGTTACAAAATGACAATCAAAATAATACTCCTTTCATATGACAACAGCACATGAATTTTCTTTTCCTTTATTTTTACTGTGTTTTTATGATTTTAGTTTATAGTCATGGAGGTTCCACTGCTCTTCTTATTCTTTACAGTTTTCTTTAAAAAAAAAAAAAATCAAAATTCCCAATTACAATGAATAAATTTACTTGACAGTATAACATAATAACAAACATAATTTTCGAATTTTCGGTTTCTTTTACTTTCCCCTTTTTCAAGAAATTACATGCTAAGACTGAAGTGTAACAGATCCATGATATTATCTGTTATTCTTAATTCAAAATTTCAGCCTGACCATGAAATAGAATTGAAAAGCTTGACGAAGGAGGACTGTAACAGCGACTGTAATTCGCACAGTATGTTTGTATTTTTGTTTTTGGACCTATTATCAAAAAAAAAATATGGAATAAGAAAAATCTTACAGAAGAACCAACATATTCAAGAGTTCAATTAATGCTTATACATTATGTAAAAAAATGACGTCATTAATTTCAACAACAAAAAAGGAGACCCCATAGATGTAACAGAAAATTTATGCTTTCTACCCTAATTTTCTAACATTTACTTAATTAAACTTTTTGTCGTTTCTTCACATCACAGCTGGAAGATATTAGCAACAAGGGCTGTAAAGGAACTCCAATTTCAAACGTTCGTGTTTTCGGCTTAGCGTTTTGTTATTCAACAATTGGGCTTTAAAGAAAGGACTAATTTGTATATTTAGATTTTAGGATTACTTTCTTTCAATCATCGTATATCGTTACATATCATAATAGTCAATAAACATTTTTTTTACTGAATAATTAACAATACATAGTCCATAAGTTAATTGAGAAATTTATATTTTTATTGGTTTTGTATTTTAAATAAACTGTTGACAACGTCGAATGTAAACTCTTCTTAATATTTAGTGGTTTCAAAGTTAAAAAAAAGTCGTTCGAATTTTATTTTGTGGATATCTGCTACTTTAGAGTGTCAAAAAATTATGATAGAATTTTCCTTAGTTTTCAAATAATTTATTTATTTTTATTGAAAGGTAAAGAAAAATTGTTTAAAGTAACTATCATTTACTGTGGCAAAACTTGAAGAGTACCATATATTTATCAGAAGCCCATGGCAGTCTAGTCACTTTAATGAACAAATCTTTAATATAAATTAAAGATTTGTGTATGATAATGGAGTGCATCCATTAACAGACCAACCGAAATGATTTATCCTATCATCTTTAGTAATATCGTTTTTCAGATACAATTATGTTGGAATCTAAGTTAAATCTCTTAGCGCTTGATGGTAAGTATCCATCCACACATTTATCATATTTTATTGTAATGAAATACTGCCATATAATATAGTATGAATTGGCCGTCAGAAAGGTAAAACTGCGACCTGACCCACACCCAGATAAATCAGAAGAAATGCCAGGGGCTTACAGAGAAATATTTGATGTATGATGGAATGCTGGTGGGGATCTTGATTCTTTGTAGAAACCCTCAAGAATACGAATGCTTCCAATTTAAGCTTTTATGACTACAACAAACACGCTATCTGTGGACTTCAGTTTCTATGTGAGTGAAAAATTATTTAAAAAGAAAACTTTTTTTTATACGGATTATAAAAAAAAAAAAAAAAACAATTTCAGAACCTGAAATATCATAAATTAGTTTTGGTTGCAAAATACCAACTTATAAAGGCGAGTTGTGCTGTATTCTTATTATAATAATTGTGTTAATTGCATTTATACTTGATTTGGTCAGAATTCTAGTTTGGAGTAAAATACTGCTCAGTGTAGTAAACAAAATCATTAAAAATAAAACTATTTAAACAAAAATCACGTAAATAAAACTCATTTACGTAGACTCTAAACAAAACTCAAAATTGTGCAAGAAAATTTTACTTCTCTCAGCAACAATACTACATAAACGGTAATAGATATACAAACGTAATTTATCTATCCAGTCTGATTTACCAATAAAAAAAACAAAAAAAACAAAATAGTTAAAAAAGAAATGATAAAATAAATGTGACCTATATTTTTTTTTTCATTAATTTGCCCGTAGTTTGGCAAATGCAAACCAATACTGTGGATTGGGCATCTTTAATATAATATTTTACGTGAAAATAGAAAGTCTCTCTTAGAGTTGCGTGAACCACTGTTAGATGGCTAACAATGAAGGTAATGCATGTTAACTAATGCTGGGCGAACACGTAGCAATTTGCGGCAATATTGTTGGACAATATTGCTCGTTTTTATTGCTGACAACCGTTTCCAGCAATAATAATGAACAATATTGTCCATTTCAAGATTATTTTTATTGCTGGAAAAAAAGGAACAATATTTCTGGAACAATATTGTCGAGAAATATTGCTGGTTCGCGAGCGAATCACATGAACGGATGAAATCACGTGACAAATGTGACGTAGTAGGAAGGCGGGACTTTGAAAATTGGAAAATCACTCACTCACGCCGGCCATTTTTTTTGAGAAAGAAGGCCCAAAATCAGCGAAATGGGTCGGCCCAAAAAAGATAATTCAAACAACAACATTTTGTCAATTGATAATGAAAGAATCTTAATTGATTTCTACCGCGGTAAGGCGTTTAATAGTAGATCGATTCTGTACGTTCGTAACAAGTTAGGCTTAACCGCAAGTACGCTTAGACTCGATCGCTCCCATTTTATTCGCAAATAAGTTGTATAAATAAAACCGATTTCGTGCAATTTCTGGGAATATTGTCCCCAGTGCACCTATGCTCTGCTCGTGTGGTGTGTTTATAATAAGGCGTTCTCACTGAGCGTGTAATGACTAGAGCTCCCTAGTTAAACACGAAGCGCCGTAACCATCAATATTCAGGGCAATATTCGTTTAGGAAAAACAGTGTGTTCGCGCTTGATAACGGTTGTCAGCAATAAAAACGAGCAATATTGTCCAACAATATTGTCCAACAATATTGCCGCAAATTGCTACGTGTTCGCCCAGCATAAGTCGATATAAAAATCAATTTTAATATGAAGTAAGTATTTCTTGTGCGGTGACGTACTGGAAAGATGACTTGGACGAATACCAATCATACTGTTAATGGTCCAAAAAAAAAAAAAAAAAAAAAAATATTTTTTTTGTTTCATGGCATATTGTAAAACTAAACTTTTTTTACGCATTTCGTGTACAGAAATTAAAAATATAGTAATGTATGTTAAATTATAAATAAAATAACCTAAACCATTTAAATATCTCATTTTAGTAAATTAAGTATGATTATATTGTCAGTTATATTGTCCATGATCATCTTTCTACAAATAGGATTTCTTTTAGGTTTATTAAAATATACTTACTTATCGTTCGTCGTATATCTAGCCAATTCTCGCGGCCACTTCTCGCGGCGAATCACTGTTATGAATTACAGATAATTTGTTTTGTTTTACTACAAAACGATGGAGTCACTATTGAGAGAATAATATTGTAAGTCATCACACGACTTTTCATTTCCTGTAAGTGAAGTTCCAGGATCTTATTATTGGCAGAAGGACTTTTTCTTTTTAAATATTAAAAAAAATATAAATGCTTGCATTACTTCATATATTTAATCTTATAAGAAATTTACTTTCTGAAAGCTGCATCATATTAATTCAAAGAAATTACAATGACCATGTCAGCTTTCTAACGCCGATAAAAATTGTGTTTTCTTGTAAACCGTAGATAGGGAAATCTATCATTCATTGGCGTATTGGGAAGGATGGGTTTGATAGAGGTTTTAACCCTCCCCATTGAATCTGAAAATGGAAAAAACAAAACCTGACCTGTGCTTTTGTTTAGAAAGTTCATCACTTTGCCTGTTTGTAACCCCCCCCCCCTTCTTCCAGCATAAACGAAAAAGGACACGATTTTTTTGTACATCTCAGACCATCATAATCTTTCCCACTCCAAAATCCATCCTACACCTAAGCTATCAGTAAATTGTTTTTCAATGTAATTCTGATATTTATCGTGATAATAAAGGTCTGTAAAAAGGTAGCTTTAGATCATAAGTTGCCAATCTTAACAGTTTTAATCAATAAGAGTGTTTGAGGTGTTTGTAGTCCTTAGATCCGTATTTGTAGACATCAGTAAACCCACTATCTATCAAAATCAATTAAGGATATTCCATTTTGTAACCTAAATGTTCTATTGAAGTTTCGTGTTCTAAAATAAATACTTTTAACTTATTCCAGACGGACTTCGGACTTTTCCAGCTAGTTGCGTTTTAATTGTTTTCCAATTCTGAATTCTTTCCGATAAATAATAAACGTGTTACAGTTTAAAACCAATCATAAACAACCTCTAGAATTCTGTTTACTATACGTATAGAAAAATGCAATTTTTGGAAGGAGCAGTTATATCAAAAGATAAACTGGGGTATTTAATTGAAATTTGTTATCGGAATATTCTTATCTTTACTCTTCGGTGCTATCTCTATTGATTTGTCTCACATTTGGTTCCGCGGCTTATTTAGAGTTTTGTTAATTCGTTAATCTCTTTATTAAGAAGACTATAGCTGAATTAATTAACATCAGTATAACTAAATTAGTGTTTGGAGATTGTTTGGGAGATATTCATTAATGAGTGAATAATTCTGATAGCAGAAAGTTTAAGAGAAATGCAATTTAAAGAACTTGTACAGTTCATAATTACTACAAGGAGGAGATATGTACTGTGATGTCACTTTATTAGGTATGCCTCCGCTGTGCATAGAAATGGACAGAAATTTGCAAGTGACATGATCCCAGTTTGGGGTATAAATGTAGTAGAATATATGTCTAGTATCACACAAGCTTACAAACCAGAGAAAGAATGGCGAAAATATTAGGGACTTTGAATATGGCATGATTATAGATGCAAGATGTCCTGGACGAAGCATATCGGAAAGGGCAATTCTCCTGTTGACACAGCAAGCAGTGGACAATTGAGGATTGGAAAAAGTATGAAAAGTTGCTTGGTCTATCGAGTCAAAATTCTTGCTGTAGCATGCTGATTGGATTCATAGACCCCCGCAAGTCTGGAGGGCTGATGGAGGCGGTGTAATCGTCTGGGAATGGTTTTCTGGTACACGTTGGGTCCATTGATACCCTTAGATTCATGTCTGAATGCCACAATATACCTGAACATCGCTGCTAACAAAGTCCTCCATTTATGTTGACAGTGTTTCCTCACTCATGTAATAATGCTTCCAGTATGATAATGCGCCGGCACGCAAAGCGCAAATCACTATGGAATGGTTCCACGAACATGACAATGACTTTCATTTGCTACAATGGCCCTCTCAGTCTGCGCATCTCAATCCTATTGAACATCTTTGGTATGAACTGGAAATGGCTCCACCTCCTTCGAATCTCCAGCAATTGCAGTATACTTGAAACCAAGTTATTTCTTGTTATTATATTGCTACTTTAGCACTTTTTTAATTATTGTTTGTTTTGTTCGGGAGTCACTTTCGGGAGCGAAGATGATTTCCATTTCTTTTCACGTCTTTATGTCATCAAGGGAGGGTGGATCGGACTGATGAGTCCTTAAGAAGGACGAAACGACCGTTCCCAATTCCCTCTGTTAACATTCTGGAAGGCGTGGATTTGTTTATTTTTATGCAGTCTTTGGTTTTCATTTTCTTAATAATTTTCATTCACGATAAATGTATTTCTTGTTAATTTATTTTAAACTAGAAAAGATAGTTTTGATTGCCAACCAGTGAAATTTGTTTGAGTTAGTTTTTTCCACCTTGTAAACCACCTACCGTCAACTGCTCGAAAATCTCTAGGAACTGCAAATGTTTATTTCTGAAGGGATTATTGCGAATGTAGGTTTGTTGTTGTTTGCAGGCTGTGCTCTGTGCTAGAAGTTAATGAATCTCTGCAATTAGGAAATCCAAAACAGGTCTGCGTTGAATGTAATGAGACTTGCGTGCAGAGAACGAAGATTGCTACCAGTGAACAACTGGATTTCAAAACCTCGAGGCAAACACGAAAAACTAGGACATTTGCTTACCGCAATCATAAAAAAAATCATCTTTCTGCCTTCTGAAAATATTTAGTGGAAATATTTAATTTCTAGGTAGATTAGCAAGAGTTTGAGCTAACTTGTCTCCTCTGTTCTGAACTGTTATTGTTATATGCTAACATCTGAAAGTAAGAAAGTTAGAATTTAAAAGGATCTTAAAATTAAATATTATATATGTGATACGCAATCATACAGCATTTTCGTTAATTCACTAAGTGCATATAAATTTTGGATAGCTGCCTTAAGGGTTTTCTTAAAGATGATTGTGTAATCTATGATTGTTGTTTTACGGTTTGCACCGAACCTACATCTTCTTCAGCTGTGGATGCGAACCCCTAGAAGAATCCATAGAATTTCAAGGGAAAGATATTGAGGCGGTTTTCCTGTTGCCTTCCGCAGGAAATCATTAAGGAATGATTATAGACCTTACGAGAAAGATGAAAAAGCAGAAAAATGCAGGAAAGAAAATTTTTCAAAAACATCTATGCTCACGTCAGGATTGAACCCAGCATGGGTTCCGATGTATCCGTCTCATGAGAGACCGCCGCCTTGCGGACAAGACCACACCGGAATGGCAATTTATGATTACTTATTTTAAAACAAACTGTATTTAATAAAATTCAAGTTGGTAAACTTTTAATATATAAAATCATCTTTAATTAGATAAGCTTTTTTATCTCTTTTATTATATTTCATATTTATGCAATTTAAAAAAAAGTATTTCAAAAGGATTATACTTCAAATATTGTTTTCAATTTTAACAAGCATAATTTTCATATTAGCAAAAAGAATATTGCATCAGCTTTCCTTCTATTTAATTGTTAAAAATGTTCAAAATATGATCATATATACATGGTGTTCATAATTAAATTCCCATTTTGAAAGGTTATAACTGGAGAACCAATCAGCGGACGACTTCATATTTCACATGAGGACATCCGTGGGGATGGAATTTTGTTTAGAGCAAAAAAAAATACTTCCGAAGATGGCCGCTATGCAATATATGGCGCTGCAATATTGTTGTGGATACACATGATTCATGTATATTAGTAACTACTATTCACGGAATTCTCCATTCGTTTCAATTTTGCTTTTACTTGCGGCTTCTGCATTTTGACGTTTGCGATATTTCAGTTATATTCCAACAAATGATTCAACATTGATTGCATTTTCTTTACATTTTCAATATTGATAAGATTGTTGTATGAAAGCATAGCGCTTCAAGAATTTTAGTGATGGTTCGAATATTTACAATGTTTGTATACGGGTTTGAGGTTCTGATGGTATCAGACGCTCCTCTGGGGTTCAACTATCGTTCTTCAAAAAGGACAAGGTCGATCTTGAGTTTGAAGGCGGGCAATGTCGTGTGCTTGTCTCTTGACCTGTACTTTGTTTCGTTTCCTGGGATCGTTGGAAGTTTCCAGAAACCTTCACTGGCTTTACCTTTAACCTAAACACTTAAATTAAAAAGCGAAAGTTTTCTTCTTATTTTAAATATATTCATGAAAACAATATAAAAATAAAAAAAAAAAAGATAAAAGAATTCCTTTTGAATATTCAAGACAATTTACAATGAAGAAGGAATGAAAAAGGCTGATTTTCAATTAAGATAAAAGGCTTTCGTTTCCTTAGTTTAAGATTACGTTTTGCTCCACATTCAGTACTGATACACAACAAAGATTCAAATATTTCAAAAAATATAACTTTCAAAACAACATAACTTGTAAGCAGGAAACTTTGATACTGTTCATCAATATTCACAGAAAACTAAAATAGAAGGCCCTTTGTATTGAAATACAGATATATTAAAATATTTTTTTTAAAAATGCAAATTAAATGATGATATATACACACACACACACAACTTAAGTAAAAAGTTAAAATCATTAAGTTTCTTAGAGTAAAACATAGAACTATATCTTATTATTTGATTAGTATCTAAGGTTAAAGACACGATTTATACAAGTAAAACAAGGTAAACAATAATTAAAAGTTCACTACAAAGAAGGTACCCGGGGCCGAACGCGAATTTCAAGATGAAACTTGGCAGATATGTATAATTGATCCAGAACTGTAAAACCCCAAAGCTATTCATCTATACGGCTTGATTTTTTTCGGGGAAATTGACCATTGATTGATCGATGGTGCAAGTATCGAAAATGCCCATTGTTTTTAGTAAGTTGCATGGTAAAACTTATTATAATAGAGAATTTTAAGAAAAATGGTAAGTTTTGAAGCATTCTTATGATTAATTTAAATAATTTATTATTAAGTCAAACTCACACATGAACAAATAAAAATCAAAAGAAAATTAAAACCAGAAAGCGATTAAAATGGTTGGACAAGAGGAGAACAGAGTTAAAAAAAAATAGAGTCGAATTAATTCCAATCCGGTTAAAAGATGACCTAAAATTAAAATATTGGGGAGAAGAAAATAAATTTAAAGGAAAAAAGATTAGAAATATTGGAATAAACTGATACGATAGAAGACAATATTTGATTGATAGCGAATGTCAACAATATTAATAAATGGATTTTTTTTTTATATTAGTAGAAATGATATTGTTGTTTTTTAGCAATAAAATGGTTGAAAAAATAATAACACTAACAGTGAGCACAATGAATAAAAGCACAATCATTACAGTTTACATCATTTTCAATTTTCTTGACATTGAACAAGGCCAAAATCAAAAACAGCATCAATAACATTTTCGAAGTCTCTAATTTTTTTATGTTAATTTTTCACATTGATCCACGTTATTGCCAAGCATATATTCCCATATTTTTATAACGATCAGCCGATAATTGATTTTATCCAATAGAATGTACTTTAATTCTAAAAATTCTGTTATGTAAATTGATTTCACTATCATGATATAATAATCTGGTGTAATCAGAAATTCTACAAATGTACATTTTATATTCACAGAAGAAATACACATCCAGTGATTGAATGTATTTTGTTGATCTAGGTGGTGTTATTTTAAGGAAAATCAATTTATTTCAAAGGTTTTAATTAATTTATATCACACAGCCAAGAATGTTAAATACTGTATGGTATATAATACAGTAATACCTGCCCGGAACGGATCGTTTACCATGAAACATATATGAGAACCGAATTTCGGTATTCAGAGGTGGGAGGTCGATGGCTTATTAAATAAATAAAGTAAATAAATTAAAATCCATAAAACATATTTATATACCGAAATCAACAAGGCCTCTAGTGGAAAAATCTAAAAAAAAAAAAAATTATCATAAAAATTTGATGACAAAATATATCATTTGTTTTTACTTTCACTCTTTATTTTCAATCAAAATAGCTGCAAGGAATAATTTTCCTGTTGGTTGTAATTTTGTGCAATTGTTGACAAAGCATCACTGAATAGATTCTTATCTTAGTCGATGTCTAATTCGGTTGAATGCACGGCTTTCCGAAATTTCCATTTTCCGAGAATCGTTGAACAAACACACTGCGATCTCGGACTGATACTGACGTCAGAGGTGTCGTTCCATTGACCAACAAATATCGGAATCGATCGACATCAAGGCTTTGACACGTGACTGGCTTATATAACTCAGAGGCAATGAGGGAACTGAACGAAAGATGTTCGGAGGTTCTCAGAATAAATTTGATAACACCGTTTCGTTGGTTTCGTCAAATTGACCACAATCTTTGCGACTTGAATAACCACTGCTGTATTTTGTTTCACATTTTTTTTTTATTTCTGAGTTTACGTCATTCTTCATTAAATTAACTTTTATATTTTGTTGAATTTATATGATAAGCACTTATGAGAAACTGTTTTGTGTAGAAAAACTTAAAAATTCGAAATCAGAGATGGATTTCGTGAAAATTGATTGGAGGCCTGAGTTTTGGGGGGGAAAATTGACTTTTAGCCCAGTCTCTTTAGATGCTGACTGAGTCAAGAGAATAATTGTATAAAGAGAAAATTGGGGTCTATCTTTACAGAATTGACTATGCTCAGAACTGCTATGATACACTGCTATGATGTGGCCACTTCCGGTTCTGGGTTAATGAGAATGCTTGAGCGGCATCAACTCTCCTGATGCCATTTGTAAGCCAGTAATGTATCGAAGAGCCCGTGATCGAAATTTGATAACTTCTATTGCATCTGCTTGATTAATGTGTTTTGCGCGCCAATCAACAATACTACCATTTTTAACAATGCAAGCGTTTGATAGACAGCAAATTATAGAGGGTTGCTTGTTTTTGTATTTACTACAAAACTGTGAATTAACTTGTCGGGTATCTTTGTTTAAAAATCCATCTTTGTTTAAAAGTCATTTTTGTCATGCACAATGAAGTGGCTGTTCTGTGTTCTTTTATTTTCGTTTTGCTTAACAGCTCGCATCGACGATTCTTTTATATTTTTATCACCTGCTATGTCTTGCAAGCAACGCACCATCTTCGTGAAGTTTTATAATTTAAAGTTTTTGTTCTAACCATTTACGTTAGTCCTCTATCTTATTGCCACTATGCTACTATTCCCTAACTAATTAAGGAATACAATAATCTCTAAATATGCAGCTGTTAGACAGAGTAGAGACAAACACGAGCGGCGCTGTCCTGAGGCCAACTCTGTCATAGTTCTGCAACTCTTTAAACGCTGTTATAAAACAATAGCCGATAATCTATTTCTCAAATAGGAAGGATGAGGGTATTTCATATTTGGAATGTACTTCAAAGTTACAACTGCTTTTGATTTTCAGATTTTTAAAATTAAAAACAGCTGATTAAAAAGAGCAATGTAAGTTACAAGGTATTACTGTATTAGAATTCATTTTAGGGCTGCAAATTTGAAGATAAACATAAATACATCACAGAACAACTAATCTTTATTATAATATTTTTATAATATCAGGGCGCGATAGATATCAAGCAACAAGGACAGAAAGAATAGAAAAAAGCAAAGTAAAAGAAACGAAAGAAAGAAGTAGAAAAAAACAGAAAAAAGAGAAAAAAACATTAAAAACACACACAACAGAAGCAAATTGTTTGTGAAAAGCCTTCAAAGCAAAATTCTCCTTGAAAGCTGCTCAATCTTTTTAAACGTAAAGATCACAGAATCTTAAGGTGTGCTAAAACATGACATGAGTTTACTGAAAAGCAATCAAGCGTGTCAAATGAACTCGTGCGTTAAATTTGTTTAACTGTTCAGTGTAGCATGCTTTCTAATAATGTTTCGCAACTGGTAATTTATTGATGATTACTTAAAAGAGGATGTTTTCGTTTGCTCTGTTTGATTCATCTTTAATATCAATATCAGTTCTGAAAACAAAACAAAAATAATCAAGTCAACGTCTTTAGTTTAGTAATTTCCCCTTAGTTAAAAAAAGAGAAGATGTTAATAGCTACTTTTCTATAACACTAAATATTATAAAGTTATTTTTAAATTGTTATTTTTAAATACACGTATTGTATTTGGTAAAATATATTAATATTTACCAAATACAATACGTATAATTAAAAATAACAATAATAAAAATAGGTAATCGCTCAATTTTCCATTGCGTAATGGGTTTTTGAGAATGCAGTACTCAGGACTGAAGGGAAGGGAGTGGAACCCAAAATAATTATGATCATATTTGACGTTGGACCTTAAGTAAGCATCGTTTTAAATAAATTCTTTAGCATTTGAACAAGAGGGGTTTTAGAGATGGGAAGGGTGTAAACCAAATCAAACGGGTCTTTGGTTTAAGTTGGACAGAATAATTTACATACTAAATGTAATGGAAACCCGTACAGCCGTTTTAACGTGATGCTCGTACAACAAACAAATGGAGAAAAAGAGGACAAAAATGTTCAAAATTAAATAGTGAGACTTCGCATACTTAGTAATCAAAAACAGTTGGAATTAATTGGAACTTTTGTTCCAAGTCCTTCAAGTTTGAAAGTTCTCTGGATGGGATTAGATGTTCTCAAAGCTGTCTTGTGTCTTCAGATTTAACAGAAATCATCAAAGCTCTAAGATATCATGAATAAAACTTCACTTTGTACTGAAGTTCACTTATTCATAGATCATAGGCAGAATATCTGTTCATCCACAGAAGACATAGCCTGTATATCAATTACATTACTTTGATGAACACATCCTGTATTTTGTTTTGTTTCTCCTGACTTTAAGTACTTTAGCTTATTATTTTTATATTTTTTTTTGCCTTACATAAGAAATTGTAATAGTGTTGGCCACTAAACATACATATTTTTGAAGTACTTCTAGTGTTATTTCATCTCTGAAAAGAGCACTGAAATTTATAATATACAGGCTGTGTCCTCTCCTTATAAGCAGATTGGATCTCCTAATTCCTCTCTTCATCTTAGTGATTTCTTAAGATAGTGACAATAGAAGATAGTCTGCTTCATTCGACGAGGATTTCACCGAAACTCTTTTACTTTGAAGCACTCGTATTCTCGGTTCTTAATGTTACAAATTACGGTCACAGTAGCTTACGATGAAAACATTCTGTGGTTGTTTGTTTTGTCAGCCTCGCTGTTTTCGTTGTTACAGCTTTCTAATGCTGCTGTTCTTGCTTTCGTAGCGAATGAATTTTTTTGCTTTGTTTTAACCGTACTGTTGGAAAGGTCCATTATGTTTGAAGATGACTAATTTCATATCACCTTATAAGAAATTTACCTTTGTTCTTTTAATTCCTCCGGATATTTGCTTTTAACTATAAATATTATAATTGTTTTGTGCATTAATTGTAAAGTGTGTTGAAGTTAATCCATAAAAAAAATTGCACACTAAACTTAGGACAAAAGACAGTTAAAAAGTTAAAAAACGTGGAGCACGGGCGAGAGTTTCGAAAACGTTGCATTCTCATCATTGGGCAACGAAGTTTATCATAAAAGATCGAATTAAATAGGGTCAGTGGCTCGATAAACCACGTGATGGTTACGTCAAAGGCAGTTTCATAATACGAGGGGGTGGGGATGAAGATGGGGAAAAAAAAGGATAAGATATTTCTTATAAATAATTTGCTACTTCAGGAACTGGGATATTATTATTAAAGGCATAGTTATTGTTTAAAATGAAATAAGATTCCGCGAAGGACGCTTAAATTTATTGTTTTCACGGTGAATAAAGATGACTTTTTTTGGTCATTGTGATTTGTGGTGTGTGGAAATGCTTGGCAGTTTGGTGGATTGGGTTATTATTTTTAATGGCTCAGATGTGTTCCAAAAGACGCTTATATAAGGCGGTAAGTTTGCACAATATATTGGCACGTATTGTTCATGCATCTCATGAATTTGGTCTTTTATGCCACTTCGCTGCCCGATGATGAGAATGTAATGTTTTCGAAACTTCGCCCATCCTCCACGTTTTTTTAACTCTTTAACTGTCCTTTGTCCTAAATTTTAGTGTATAATATGATTCCTTTGTCTCATTTTGCTGGACAGGAAATTTACTAATGTAGGCTAAGAAAATACGGCGTAATGAATAATCTATGATATCTTCTTAAACTATTTTGTGAACTATAATATTTAATTCGAAGAGCTTTTCTTTTAGATTCGAATCTATAAATTTCAATGCATCTTGAAGAACCTTTCTTAATGAATGTATCTTACAGATTTCATAGTTTGCCCAATAAATCTCAATTTTATGAGACATGTCTGACTTTCATGTATTTTATATAGATAAACAGATTTTCAACTCTAATTCGATTGAAGCGTTTTGCCACAGGATTTCACCTTAGTGAATGCCGTAACGCTGTTTAAAATTTCCCGATAATTCAATTAAAACTCGGATTTTGATTTGCAGTTTGATGCTTAAGAATTAGTATTATCCTATATGAGTTTCACAGGAAGATTACATTACGTAAAAATCAAAATACCACCCTATCAACAGGCACTAAGATGTATATCAAATTCTGAAGGTAGGAAAATTAGCATAAAGCTAATTGCTAATTAACAAAAGTTTTAAAAATTGGCTTATGGATCTAATTCCTGTTGGCAGAGTAACTTTTGCCTGATAATATTGTTAAGCATTTAAAACAATATTTTGAATTTTTCAATTTTTCAATTTTTGAAGAAGCTACACGATACTACATATAAAAAAGAAAAGAAAACAAGTGAATATAATTTTATGCTAAAGCATAAATGTAAGGGCGACTCATAATAATAAAAAAAAATAATAATAAAAAAATAAGTACAATAACATAAGAAAAAATAAAAAAACCGTTAGGAAAATAAGAAAAACAAAAAAACCCACACGGACATTGAGAAAAAAAGATAAAGAGAAAAAAAAGTAAGATATACGACCACCTTCAGTATGAGTCTTGAAACCTTAACCATCAAGCTATATAGCTGACAAATCCAATGAAAATAATGCGAAATATCTCAAACAGGAGGAGGGGGTTGACGTTAGTCCCTGAAAATACCCTACTCCTATATTCTTCCAGCCTCTGAACACGATGGTGAATTCCGTTTGTCGATCCGACCTTTCGTTCGGGAGTTTTTAGGGGCTTAGAATACCTACAATGCCAAATATCTCGACCATGGAAGGGTGTTGGCCGCTAAAATACCTTATTCCTACATTGTTTGAGCCTCTGAATACGATGGTAAAATCCGTTGTCGACTCGACCTTCCTAACGTTGTACACCCCTAAGAAGTTCTTAGGGGTGGACAGACATGGACGGACAGGACAAACTCAATAGCTACCGATTTTGGTCGCCATCACAATAGCTCCCAAATGGGTCGCTAAAAATATGAAATTAATAAATTAATTTAACTGGCAGTATGAAAGTATTCTTTTAAGAATTAGAAAACAACAACAGCTTTTATAAAATACAAACTTGAGGACCTTAAAATAAATAGAAACAATAGAAATTTGTAACGAATGTTATCCAAGGGTTTTTTTGTTTTACTAAATTATCGTGCCTAAATATTTCAACAAAAGATAACCAAGGAAGGTACAAAGTTAAGGAAAAAGATTTCGTACCCCGAGATTAATTATTACTCATAGTATATGGTTTTGATGCTTTCTTTTACGTTTCTATTAAATTCCTATTGAGTCTAGCGCAATGCAGGACGAGGAATCAATATTTTTTTGCATTGTTGTATATTTTTTGTTAGGGTTTCTTCAGGGAGAGTTCCCGCTTTCGGGAGTGAGACCCGAAAGCATTTATCCTTAATATTTTGCACTTTCTGAGTCTGTCATCTGTGCATTTTGCACCTTCTGAGTCTGTCATCGGTGGAGTTTGGCTGGCTGACGAATCCTAAAGAGGACGAAACAGCCATCCTAGTCTCTCCCCGGTGATGCGAAATCATTTAATTTAGGGAAATCTTCCTTGGTTATCATTTGGTTTTGTTGTTTTTTAAGTTTTGTTTTTAAATAATTTGCAATCATTTAATTGTCTATCATATTTCAGGTAAGTATTGTGAAAATCTGGACATTCTAGCCGGTACCATCGTAAAGACAAAAGGAAATATTTTAAAAAAAACGTCAATGCAAATAACAAATGTAAAGATACATTGAAAATTGTTTGAAAAAGTAAAACCCCTAATAAAGAACGGATTAAAAATTAAAAAAAATTACTCAAGCCTTCGCATTTTAAATTTACGAAAGAACATATTATATGGTTTGCTTCGATTAAATTGTCAAATTGCTCGAATTATAATTTTTAATTTTAATTTTACAATGAAAAGGTTTAAATTTTAAAAAAATATATACAATTTTGTAAAGTTGATTTGAAATAGCTCTTTTCGAATCAAAAGATTTAAAATTATCAAATTTTCAGTATGAAAACAGTGGATGAATATTGTTTTCTTTTAAATTAGCAAGGCTTTATCAAGTGCCTTTCCTTGGGTTTCTGATCAATCATTGCATCAGCACAGTTTTCCCTTTGATCTTATGAACCGACCAATTCTCTGCCCAAAATAACTTTTAATTCTGGTTGCGATCCGCCCTCCAGCAGCACACAGCGCCACTCGTGACAGGAATCCCAATTATCAGTTGTAATCAGGCGTCATTGTGGTGGTTGGAGGGTCTATCGCGATTCGTTTAAGGAGAACGACAAAACCACGACTCATTGCCAAGAATCTTCTTCGGTTTCTTCTTTCCTCTTTTTTTTTCATATCATACATTCAATATCTGCAGGGGTGGAAGAGGCTAATCAATTTTCGTTTGGGAGAGAGGACAGCTCTGAAATAACATCTCCCTCGCTTATTCTAGAACCACCTCCGTGGTTTGCCTTCGGTCAATAACGTTTACCTTATCGCTTTATTAAATAAAGCAGACTTAATAGAAATAGCAAATAGATTCCGACAGCCGTTTAGACAAACATTAAAATAACTACGTTCACATTCTATTTGTCAGTGTTTACTATCATATGTCTACATGAAATCGGGAAATTTCTTATCGCTATAAGATTCTGGCACTTTTACTCTTCAGGTTCAGTTTGTATACCTTTACACTACTGGATAGATTTTGATGAATTTGTTTTTGTTAGGTTTGTACGAATTTTCATCAAAGATTAAAAATGGTTTTGAACTGTAATTTTTTACATAATTTGCATCATCATCATTTTTTAACCCTTTTCAATCCACTGCAGGATAAAGGTGTGTCCAAGTTTTTTTTAAGTTCTTCGGTCGAAAGCTTTTCTCTTTCAATCGAAATCAACAAAACTTTTTATTACATCCACCCATTTATCTTATAGACATTTTCTTGGCCTCTTTTCATTCCTCGAAATCCAGTTTAGAATTTCTGTTGAACATCTATTATTATTAAGGCTTGCTACATGGCCAGCCCAATTCCATTTGAGCTTCTTTATCAAATACTGTGATTTGCTGTCTCACCCTTACATTTATTTTACGATCTCGGCGTGTAATTCCTAACATGTATCTTTAAATGCTTTGAATTGTCTGCAGTTTCTGAATTGCTCGGAATTGAAGTTGTCCATGTGTCTGCTCCGTAAATTAGAACTGGTAATGAACTTTTCTTTTTAAACATAGTGACATTGATGCTTTTAATATTATAGTATTTCTGCCGAAAGCACTCCATGAAAGTTTGATTCTAAGATTAATTTCCGGCAAAATGCATCCGTCCATACTAATTTGTTGTCCAAGATACACATAGTTGTTAACCTCCTGTAATTCAGAATTGCCAACTTAGTTAGTTGCCTATTAACAAATCTATTAAACATAATCTTTGTTTTCTTAAGTTTACATTAATCCAACTTTTAAACTTTCATTGGCAAGTTCTTGTATCATCAATTGCAATACCGTAGCATCTTTAGCTACGACAATTATGTTATCTGCAAAAACCAAAGATGGCTTAAATAGTTACCATTAATATTCATGCCTCATTTTTTTCAGTCTAATATAATTTAGGAACAATAATATATCTTCCTGTCTTACACCTTTTCCTATCCTGAATCTTTCAGTAACTTGTGCAAACAAATTATTGCCGTCGCATACTTAAAAATATTTTTGATAAGTTCTACATAGCTAGTGTCAATATCGTGATTTCCAAAGCACTAATAACAGCAGACATGTTAACTGTGTCAGAAGCCTTTTCATAGTCAATTAATCCAATGCAGAGTGATATCATATTCATTGATTTTCTCAGTGCTTCTCTTGAAACATGAATGTGATTAATCTTGCCATATTCACTACAAAATCCAGCTTGCTCTCTTGGTTAGGTAGAATCTAAAGTTTTCTAGAAGCGATTGCTAATAACTTCATAAATATTTTATATAATTCCCAAGATCTCCTCTTTCTCCTTTTTTTAAATAGTAATATTACCCCTGCATTCTTCCAATCTTCTGGTATTTTCCTAAGGTTCAAACATTTAGTAAAAAGAATAGTCACAACTTCTTCCATTTATTCTCCTGTTTCTTTTAGTATGTCTGCTGTGATTCCCTTATATTCTGGTGCTTTTTATTTCTTCGTGCATTTGATGGCGCACTTGAATCTTCACTTTCAAATACTTGGTTTATACTTCAGATAAAGTCTTCACTATTTCCATATAAATTGTTATAAAGTTGTTGGCACATCAACTTGAATTATCTTAAGATGATATCTCTTTGATAATTGTAAAAAAATAATATCATTATCAATTGACACCACATTACTTTTTAACTGTTTGTTAATAATGAAACCAACTCCACTATTCCTTTCATTTTTTGTGTTCCTATATAGAACAGAAATCCAATACTTAATTTCAACAACTCGTCTCCTTTTCTTCTGCTTTCACTAAGTCGACGACATCCCATTTGATGTTGTCTAACTCCTAGAATTTGGCTTCACTCGAAAGCGTTCGACAGTTATACGTAGCCAACGTCATCAACGAATGGCAGCCTAGTCCTGTAATTCGGTGATTCTTTGCACCCTCTGCCTTTAAATACCGCTGACCACTGCCATGGTCAGGGACCTTCTAGCTTCCGGGGAATGAGGGCCTTGGTTTCTTCTTTTGGAGATGTAGTACAAAACTTGGAGGTTTTGGCCATTGCTCACCAGGCTCGCCAGTGCATCTTAATGAGTAGCCCAACTCAGTTCGTTCATATGTTCCCACATGGCTATTAACAGTTGCACTGCATGAAGATAGGGAATGGACATTAGGCTACTGTCCCAGTCGGTTCCTTTTCTCAGCCAAAAGAAATTAAAGGGTCTCCTCCCAGTTAACACAAAGCCATTATGTAGTTTTATATATATAATTATGTATGTATTCTTCGCTTTTTATAAGTAATCATAAAACTAAATTACATGAAACAATGTGAATGTAAAGAGAATTAATTGCTGATCAATTAATAAAGTGCTATTTCAAATTAGCATTAGAGCTCAGTCCATATGCCTTACGTTGCAGGGTTGGATAAGTCTTCCATATGAATTGCTGTTATATATAGGTCCTCATATAGGTGCATTTGTCAGTTTTGCATCAACAGAATATTCCTGAGTTTTTGATTTGTGAATCTCCAGGCTTATCCATCCCACAGGAACTTATATCAAGGCCCTTCGATGGCCATCCAATCACACCAAGCCACCCTTTTCATGTGCCTGATAATTTCTTAAAGAAAAAAGAATAAGAAATTTTATTAATCAAATGGCAGTTTAACTCCTTATTTTCATTTTTAACTATTTTTTTACTAGTTACAATGCATAAGACTCAAAGAAATAATAATTTAAGAAGTAAAAAAAAAATTACATGTAAAAATACATTCTCTTTACATGTTAAAAGCGCGAATGTGTAACATAGGTTGTTATTTTTATTATATAATGGATAATTTATGATTGAAGGATTTTTTTTTCATTATAATTTCATTGCATTTCCGTTATTATCCTGTAACTTTTTGGTTAAGTTGCAACATCACTAGCATAGTCAATGGATAATGCACTCTAATTAAACATATTATCTTAATAGCAAAATTTACCGTGTATGATCATATTTTCCAAGGAAAAATAAATATAATATCACCCACAATTAAAGATTCACTGAGCTATTTTTGAAAATCCAAGAGATATTGGGCGAATTCAATTGACTAAAGTTAGATAATTAGAAACAGTTTGGCTTTAGGTTAGTGAGTCTTCAATTGTGTGCTTTGTTATGTTTATTTTTCCTTGTAAAATATGGTCATGCACTTTATATTTTGTTGTTACGAGTATGTAACTTTTTAAATTAATCCTTTTTAGGCTAAGCGTAATGTTAGCGAGGATTAATTTAATGCCCTTTTGTATACTTTGATGATTTTTTAACTAGAAACAATCTGTCTTGGATTCCTGTAAGAAAATTCTAACAATATATCAGTGAATCTTTAATTGTGTACAGTTTATGTTTATTTTCCCTTGTACAAATTATCTTCTTACAAAAGATAAGAACGTTGTCAGGGATGATTTTGTCCCCTTTTTATTTTAACCTACTTTCCTATGAAAATGAAGCTCATCAGATTAATCAGTGCCTGATGTGTATCTTCTTTTCCTCTTCCTTTAGAAGAACTTTAGAAACACTGGATGGATCTTCTCGAAACTTAGTATGCTTATTTCAGGACTTATTTTAATTTATTTTATTTTTAATTTGAAAACAAATGAATGCTTTTCGTTTTTATTATTTCAAAAAGAAATAGTAAATTAATTTTAAGGAAAAGTATTTTAAAGAAAGTAGGCTTGAAGTTCTTTCGAATTTGCAACTTTAAACTTTTTTTTATTTTCCCCCAAAAAATCCTCTTCATTTGTGTTCCTTTTTTTTTTTTTTGGCTTTCTTTGATGGAAGATGTTTTAGTGGAGGCTCTTGATAGAAAGTTTTTTGGCTTTATCGAATTTTCTTTCCTTGTTTCTTCTCAAAAAGTTTTCTTTCGGTGAATAAAGAAGACGAATAAATTATTTCATGTGAAACATAACCGACTCCGAAGAATGCATCGTGGTCGATTTCGTAGGAAATAAATAATTGAAAGACAAGAGCTAAAACTAAATAACGTTTTTGAAAATGGATTTCTTATATTCTAGAAAGTTTCTGAACAAGAGATTATAATTTTTTAGTTTTCTGATCTTTATATAAATATTTGTTGTCAGTGCTGTAAAAGGATTCTAGTAACAACAATGAAAATAATTTACCTATAGATGCATGTACTAGGTTATTTCTTCAAGTTGTATTTTAAAGATATCTGTTTTGTAGCGCCAAGTAATATTCAGTTCCTCAGGTATTTTTAAGAAATTTCACCAAAGGCTTAAATAAAAAACTTAAAAAGAACTTAAAGCCACTCTCTTTAAAACAATATTTTTGAAATATCTTTATTATTGTTGTTTTTGTTTCTTGTTTTTTATTGTTTTTTTTTTTGTAGTTGTAAAACTACAATGAAATGTCTACATTTATATTCCAATTAAAATATCTACTGAATATAGGTAGTATTATTTTCCATTTTTTGAATACCCTAAATAATCTTCATTATTTATTTGAATACCTAAATCTAATTAATTGACTCAGTTTGCGAAATATAGGAAGTCTTACTTTTCCACTTGAATATTTTTTTTCTCTGTTTGTTTCTTTGCATACCATGTTAAAATGGTTAGACGGATTTCCATGCAATCTGAAATATAGCTGATTTGTGGCCCAATTTAAACCGGTACCATTTATTTTGGTCTCTACCATTCCTCAAGAATGACCCGAAATATCTTGGAGAAGGATGGAACTGACTACTTTAAAATTTTGTACAATCATTAGTCTCAGTCCAACTTAAAATTTCAGCAAATATTTTGTTCCTTATAGATATCCAGTCCCTGAAATCCCCCATTACGATAAGCTCAGTCCCATGAACGCGATGGATAGCTATCAAGGTTTAATCATAAAACTAAATGGAATTTAAGATCATGAGCAATTAACAGAAATACGATAGAAATCCACTGTTTAGATTTCAATGCTTTTCTATAGGGCTTTTTGTAGTCTTTTGCTAATTTTTCAACAAGGACCCATTTCTAAAAGATTTCAAATATAAAATTTGGATCGTCCTTAGCCTTCCAATATGCAAAGCAAGTTTCAGAAATATCTAACCAGCGGTTCAAAGGTTTTTAAGGGGATGGGATATACCGAAGATCGATTGATTTGATGGAACTCATTTTTATATCGGGAAGAAGGAAATGTTAGGTCTAATATCTCTGCAATATCTCATATGTGATTGAGACGATTGACAGTCAGTTGACAGTTGTATAATTGACTGTTACATACACTTTTAATTACGTATCAACAGACTATTGAATCGTTGATTTCCGAGAAATCTAATATTAAGCATTAGAGTTTAGTTTCTATTACTCGTTCCACCTAGTAGAAGATAGTTCACAAATGCTTAGACATCATTTACGGCAATCAAAGATATTGGTAATATTTTATCTTAATGACAAAATAAATAAGGTATGTGGCCCAAATATCGCCCATCTAAGAAAACCTGCCCATATTCTTGTCATTTATCGTCTCAGTTGCTTGCAAACAATTACAATATATCATATGAACCTTCACTTACATCTTCCTGAACCAATTATAGATATAACTATTATTTTGTATTTTTCCTCAATTTTTGTTCAGGCAAACCTCATACTTTGAATTTTGTGAAAGTGTTCCAAATATCGCCCACACCATTAAATACTTTGTTTTTTTGCACTTCTTTGCATTTTTTTGGATGGATGTCGCCTGCAATGTTACTATACTTTCCCATTCTTATGTTATGCAGAAAGTAAAATGTGTGTTACGAATATTAGAGAATCCATTTTCAGTAAAGTTCAGTAGCAGTTAGTTTTCTAAAATATGATATGATATGACTATATTATATTAGATATGAATTTTGATGATGATAATAATAATATGGATTCTAATTTTATTATTACAAAAAATGCAGCAATTATCAAAATAATTTCTGAATTATTATCAGCCTGTGAGTGAAGTATTCATGATAAATAGATTCCAATTCAGCTCATCATAGAAATTACAATTTTTTGAAGCCCAAAATCACATTATTCAAGAGGGGATGTAAAAGAAGCAAGCTTTTCTTAATATATACCAAACAATTACTGAATTTAATCATTGGTAATTTATAAAAAGCAAACATTGTTTGACACAGAAAGTGATTGTAAAGTGATGGATGATTATGACGATACTGATCAAGTTAACGTGTTTTGGGCCCAGATGGAGAATGTCTTTTCTTTCATGTCAGTTGATATTTTTAGCCTCCCACATAAGATCACAGAGAAATAGTGTTGTTGGAATTAAATATTCCTGTTTTCCAACATAGAGTTCAAATATTTCAAAATATTTTCTGCTTTACTTTGTGTAACGAAATAATTTCTACTATTTTTGGGAAGTAATTCTTTTCTATGATCTCCCTTATGTTATACAGCTTAACATTTGCAGTTTTTAAAACGAATTCCAAGTTTATCTTTATATTTCAATACATTGGTAAGAATTTAATGGATTGCCCATTTATTGGACGAAATTAATTACTGAGAATAATTAATGCGAAGTCTCACTACTGCATTTTTGCATTTTTGTGTTATTTTTGTCCATTTGTTTCTAAGCTGATTACGCTAAAATTACTGGATGAATTTCTATCAATTTGGTCCTTAGGTTATCTACGATCCAACTTAAAATGTAGGCCTATTTATCTCAACACCTCCCATCCTAGAAAACCTACCCCGAAATACCTCGTGTAAACATTAACTTTACATTTTAATATTATATTTTACAACATTTAAATACTTTAATTACAATTTAATAATAATAATATGGTATGATGCTTGATTAGTATCCAGCTTTAAGTATGATATATTTTTGGTTTTCACCCCATCACCAGTCCTCAAATTAGATTTTCCAGAACTGCAAGCTCAAAACCCGCTACTCCATGGATAGTTGAACATATTCCTACTCCTAAACTTAATTAACTGATTTTGAAAAATATTGTTCCACTAACTTGAGAGTTAGAGGCACATCTTAGAAATTGTATAAATATTCTTCAGTAGCTGGAGTTTCTGGCGGAGATTACGATTTTCTTGGCACGTTTCCTTTACATGGGCCAAGAGTTCACCGAATGCTTTAAGAAAGAGGTGAAAGGCAGGTAAGCTTCGAGCCACTCTATCTTCTTTCATTCTGACTAGATCTTGGAAAATGAATCTTCTATTTCAGTCGCTCTCTTAACCTTGTAAAATTCCATAAGGTCGTTAACTTAGAAAAGCATTCATTCTGAGTTAATTAAGTAGAAGTTGAGAGACGTCATCTCTTGGCTTCTTTCAGCTTATATTTCATAGCTGTTTAAAATTGAAAAAAATATTATTTTTGCTTTTTGATCTTCAACGACTCAACATATGTTATTCCTATTTGCTTCTTATACGCCTTCATTTTGAACATTTATTTTAAAGTATAAGATTAACGAAAGTAAATAATATACAAATCATGATTCAGAATAAACTACTTATTGACTGAAAATGCAAAGAACTCTTACTTCATGCAGTTCGATATTTTTCTTCTCTTTTTGTCTGTTTGTGGGTGCATCACGTTAAAATGCTTAGACAGATTTCCATTTAATTTGGTATGGAAATTTCGTATTTTAACTTAAAACATAGGCATATTTATTTTGGTCTCCATATCTCCCATCTCTCAAAAATAAACTAAAAAACTCTCGCTAAAACACTAGGCTGACTTCTGTAACATTTGGTGAGATGCTTATTTGTAGTTCAACTTAAAAATTGAGCTTGCTATTTTGATCTCCACTTCTTCTCCTCCAGCTCTTAATAATGATGCTTCAGTACTGGATGCTCAGTCCGGACATGCTCAGGCGGTCACGGAGGTGAAATGCACAATCACTTGCGATGAAGTTATGTCGGCTGCAAACACTTTGATACGTTGGTGTGAGGAGAGGGAACTCGACTACGAGAACAGTTTAAACTTAAAAGATATTCAAGAAAAAGCCATGACAGACTCTTTACGTAAGAAGAAACAAAAAACGATTACAGATTTTTTTTAAGCCGTAAATACATACGTACGTATTTTTATTTTTATTTTAAGACATAAATACAATAATAAATTAGTATCACATTTATACTATTCATTTGTGTAAAACTATGCGTAATGAGTTTTTTTTAATATCCTCAATGGCCGTAAAATATGTCCTGAATATATATTGTAACAATATACGTACTGTAGTACGTACTGTACTGTACATAACTTACATTTTCTTGCCTTAGAAGTCAAAATTCAGTTTTAAAAAATCAAGCTTTGGTAATCCGACATTTTTGATAATCCGACACCCCTCGGTCCCGTAACTGTCGGATTATCGCGAGTCAACTGTACTAGGCAATACGGCCAGGTAATATTAACATAACGGGAACTGAGCAAGCAGCGATGTAGGATGATGGTGAGAGGAGGATCGATTGTGAGGATTACAAGAGTGATTTGGAAACAATAATAGTAGTATATATAATTATTATAACTTAAAGTAAATAAATATTGTAACAGATTTTAAAGAAATCAGACCAGCCAAAGGCAAGAGATGTTGGTTTTGGGAGGTGAGGAGAAAAGGCAAGTAGTTCGATCATAAATAGTACTTTCCAAATTATACAGGAATTTGTTTTAACACGACTCCCGAACAGTCAACCAGAGAAGAAAAATGTTCAAGTTGAATGACAAGACTTTTCATTCTCAGTCCATACGAAACTATTAATGGATAAATTAGTAATGGTGAAATCATTGAAATGCGGAATGCAGTCTTTTTTTTTGTTAGCTAGCAAATGCATTCTGGCCGCCGGAAAATGTAAATTATGCATTTTGCATTACTTGAGAATGCGTGCGAAAGCTAAATAACAACATTTATTTATTAATATAAAAGTAGAGTAACATGAACAAAACTTATTTTTTAAAAATTCTGATTCTTGCCTATGTGGGCGATGAACACTGAATTACACACGTAGTCGCAGAAGTGCATGGAAAATCGTGGAAACGTAACAAAAAAAGTGCAGCAAGCGTCGAATGTATGGGTTCTGGTTACAAATGAAAGGGTCGAAACGAGGACCGTTTAACAGTAGGGACGCTTGTAACTAAATACAGCATTATAGGAAATCAGGAAATGATCCTAAAATTATATATCGAATAATGATATAACATTTAAAATTTTGCTTAATTAAGAGTCTTTAGGAGACAATATTTAAATAACGAAGTTTTACAAAGAAAGAAAACGAACAAAATAATAATTACCTAATAGAGGAAAGTGACCATATTTCGGATGGTGCCTTAATTTCGGATAGCGGGATAAATCGCATACCGGTCAGCAGATTGCGTTAGTGTCTACCATGAGCGGAAGCTCTGGCCACCATATGTAATCTGTCTTATCGTCGTGAGCCTTTGATCTGCATGTACGCAACAATAAATAATTTAAAAATATTCCAAAAAGTGACTTTTTGAAGAAGTCAAATTCGAACACAGCTGGAGCGCAAGTGGTGAGTTCTAATAATTTGTTTTAAAGTGTATAATGAAGTTCGTAAAATGTAGTTTAAGTGACAAGTCGCATCGTTGTGTATGATTTTTAAGGTTAGTTTCAAATGTTGATTCAAAATTATTTGTCATAACGTCCTAATTTCGGATAGTCAATGGTGCCTAATTTCGGATATCCGTTTACTGTAGAAAGTACCCCCAAAGGCTGAAGTTCGTGTCGAAGAAATAGCGGTTGACAGCAACATAGAACCTCTTGTATCCCTCTTATATCTTTTCTGGATTTAAAAATAAGGCTAAATTTATTTGCGCAGAATGTCTTGAATAAACATATTGATATTTTCATTTTTGTATTCCTTTCATTATTTTTAATGTATAATGTCGTTAATTTTATTAGAATGTCATAAAGTCATTACTCAAATAAATAAGTTACTGTATTTGCATTGTATGTTTCATTTAATTATATTATCATAATTATTAACCTGAAATTCTTATGTATCCGAAATTAAGACCCCATTTGCTTCACAACAAAAACAGCAATGTTTTGCAAAAAAAATAATTGAACTATCTATTTTTTGTAATGGATATTTACCAGTTCGGGATCTAAAATTATGTTATTTATAGAAGAAAATAAAGTAAAATTCTTAACCAAAACTTCAATATTTTAAATTCTTTAGATTAAAAACAAAATGGTATCCGAAATATGGTCATCTTCCTCTACACTCTGATAATACAGGTCAGCTGAGGAAACGCATGAACTCATTCAAGTTAAGTAAGTCCCACTTTATTGACAAGTGATCGGATTTAAATGGTAAAAAGAGAAAGAGTTCTTCATTCAGAGCTAGTGTTCTCAGAAGATAATAAGGTTAACTTAAGACTGCGACCGCCTCTCAATCCTTTAGAAGATCTTCAAATACCTGATGGTCTTTAGGACTCCACTGAAACAAAATCAACATTAAAAACCACCAAATCCTCATTAAAGATTGAGATCGTAGAATCTTCCAAATTACAGTCTTCCTAACTGAAGAGGCATTAAGCCTATACTCTTAATCCAGCTAATAGGGCGTTTATAGTGGAAATGAAGAGTAGTAAATCGTTGAACACATTACTGAAGATGGAGGCTCACAACAAGCTTAAAGAATTAGTTGACTGTTCATAGTGAAGAGATCCACATCGCGTTTCAGAGTGATGAACGTATCGCTGGAATGAGAAAAGAAGAAAATTTAGTTTTCATATCGCGATAAGTGCTGTGATTGGCTGGAAAGGGATTTTGCATCCCCAAAGTGGCATATCGATAGAATGAATGTGAAGATCCCTCAACTGGTATATTATTTTCCTCCATTACAAAAAAAAAAGAATAAATCATCAATCTATATCATCCAACCAAAGAAAAATCTATCATTGTTTTTTTTATGTTGATGATGATACAGCAGAACCCCGATTATCCGCGGGATTGGGTGACAAGGGCTTAATGGATAACGAAAATCGCGGATAACCCGAAAAAAGACTAAAAATGAGGTGTAAACAAGAAAAAAAATATTTCACATTAAAAATTACGTTTTATTGTACAAAAAACATAATATGTAAAACTTTTAAAATATGTACAGTTCAGCAGAATCCTTCGCTCTACGTTTACATCCACAAATTCCGAGAAGGCCTATAGGATCACAATGCACAATAAACCTGTCAGTAATTTTCGATCTTCGCACTATAGGGTCTATTGTATTTTCCCTGTTGTTGGCTTGGATTAAAATTGTTTTTTTTTTGAGGTTCATAATTAAATTTTTTTTTTTAAATTATCCGCTCGCGGATAATCGGGGCTCTACTGTATCTTTGTCTTCATTCTTTCTGTCTTCCTTTTTTTATTTTCTTTTTAAGTTTTTATTAAGAGGCAGTGAAAGATTAATCCAAGAAATATCCCGCCTCAATTAATACATTCTTGTCGTATATTATTCTCATTTAACGACGCGATCATCGACCTGTCCATTATAAAACCATTCTAAAGAAGGATCTAAAACATTTTTCTTATTAATCTTTCTTTAACGTGCGGAATGAACTATCTAAGAACACAATTGACACGCACAATTTACGCAAAGGATTCGCACCCCGAGCTGTCATCGTGAAGAGACTGGGACGGACCGTTTCGCACTTGTTATGTGCTCATCAGCCAGCCAAACTCCACCGATAACATGCTCAGGATGTGCGAACCTTTAGCTATCCCAGCTCTTGCTCCCAAAAGCGGGACCACTCCCCAAAGAAATACAAAATAAAAATTAATAAAACGAGAAAATACAATACTTCCTTGGCCTGCAACTCGCAAAGCACAAAAGGAATTTAATGGTAGCATTAAATAAGAAATACGCTGGCTGGCTGATGAGCACATAACAAGTGCGAAACGGTCCGTCCCAGTCTCTTCACGATGACAGCTCGGGGTGCGAATCCTTTGCGTAAATTGTGCGTGTCAATTGTGTTCTTAGACATTTTTCTTATGTTCGAAAGCCATACTATCAAAAATTGTTATGCATTGTAACTGACACTGCTCTCCAAAGTTGACATTTTGTCCATGTGAACTGTGTATATTTATAAATTCGGAAAAATTCATAAATCCATCGTTTCTCATCTGTGCCTACCTCGACTCGACCATCTCCTATACACAGTCTTCTGCCATGTAAAGTTCTAAGAGCACTCAATGTTTTCAAAATGTTTCAAAATTGATTGAAGGTTTTTTTTTTCAGTCTCTTCAATGAGTTTAACTTTCACAAACCCCTCGTGTGTGTGAAACTCCATATGCATAGTTTGGTGGTTCTATATCTTACGAGGGACTTACTGCTTAATAAATCTACATATCAATAAACATATTCCTCTTTTATACAGTAAATATCGAGTATTGTTAGGAATACCTTAATAAAATTTTAAGATTAACTTAGTCAACACCTCTAGTAGACACACACAATGCTCATCAACTTATGTAATTTGCTAATTTCGTCTGTCTGTCTGTCTCTCTGTAACTCTATATAATTAAGCTATTAAGATAGATCCAAGGTTTTCAATGGTACCATTGAATCAAGGGTACTCAAATTGGATGAAATATTAGTTCATTTTGTCATTCCATGTTGTTTCCATGAAATTTTATTGTTGGGAACTGATCTAGACAACTGAAAACATACGTATGGCATACTTACTCAGTTGATTACGCTGATTTCGAAACTCAAAACCATTTTTGCTGTAGAAGCTTCGTTCACAAGTTAGCACACTATTTGTATTACTATTACTTTATATTTGATAGTTGATAATAAAATGATTTTTCAGATTTTTTTTATGCCTGTCGTCCGACAGGCTTTGCTGCTAGTTAATCATAACATGACATGAATGTATCAAATTTGAATTTTTAATTTTTTATTTATTACTTAAATTTAGAAAGATATTCACTGACATTTTTGGTTATCGATATTTTAAGTCACCCTTAAAATATTAGATTTAGGATTATTGCAAAGCAATCTGTCGCAAATCAAGAATGATTTGTGCAAATGCGAATGAGTTGTGCAAATGGGGCAGGCAATTATATGTGTGATGGTAGAACTTTCTGTATATAATTTTAATGTTAATTCTTTACCTCTACATTTAGGTTAGACTTAAACATTTTTTGCATCTTACTGAAATGCCCTATTGAAAAAAAAGTACCTGCTTTAAAGAATAATTCTGGCACTTTACATGTAAATTTAGACTTAGTCAATTCTCTTTTATTACCTATAAGAATAAAAAATAAAATGCAAAATGAATTTCAATTTGATAACATTGCCCTTATAAAGAAGCATTAGAACCGAACAGTGGGTTTTTATTAATGTCTGAAAAGTACTATTAATCAGCTTAATAATCTCCATAATGGTTCTGATTAATTTCAGAAAGTATTTCTTGATTTAATTAATTCTTTATTAAATGGAAAATTTTATACCATTCATATTCAATAGATATTTCAATTAAAAATATAGAACGATAATAATATAATACTTACAAATAACGTAAAGTGAAGCTATCCAAATTCAAATAAAACTTGAAAATTTGTTCGAATTCTTACTTTACATGTCGCTTGAACCGATTTGATTAAAACTGAAGAATTAAATTTGCTTTAACTTAGTTGGCAAAAGATTATGGAAGAATATAAATTCAAATTTGGTAACTTATTCTTTACTTAAATACCCACGATATAGAGCGCATAATTATACTTGGAGTATCAGATAGATTAACTTGAAGAGATGTAAATAATATTCTGAACTCAGATAAAAATTCAAATCACATTTATAAGATTTCTATTATTTACAACCTAAGTACAAAAATTTGTGAATGGAAAAACTATTTTCTATTCTTCAAAATAAAAGTTCTTGATATGCAGATAAACAGCAAACTAAAAATTAAACTTCGTGTTTAATTATCGAACGAATCGAATACTAAGGTTCTATTTGACTTAGTTTCTTTCTAATAGTTAGGTAATCTTCTACATCGATCTCGTCGGATCATTACAGTCCTATTAATCTGATTTTCTTCTATTAATACTACTTTGTATTTAACATCAAATGTCATCTTTGACCAGCTAAAATGTTTAGTTCAATGTTATCGACTAAATGATACTTTTAATTAACCCTCACTTCTACGTCGAACTCGTCTTGTTCGGAAAAAAGAAATCTGTCTATCTTTCAAATGAATACTAGCTACAATTCCTCTTCTACGTCGAACTCGTCTCGTTCGATTCTTCTTGTAGAAATTCTGAACTAAATTAAATATTTTATAGTTAGTTCTCAAATGAATACTAGCTATTAATTCCTCTTCTACGTCGAACTCGTCTCGTTTGGTTTTTCTTATAGAAATCCTAAACTTATCCGTTCTTCTACCATTTAAGAATATCCGTTCTTCTACCATTTAAGAAGAACCTTTCTGTAGTTCTGTCAGACCTTTCTGTAGTTTAGCCTGACAATTATAGTTAATGTTTACCTTACCGAAGAACAACGAACAGGAACATCTTAACATCACAAACGAATGTAACATCATCGGTACTGATCTATCACAATGCTTTGGACTGCGTAACAATGCCTAAATCAGATGAAGGCCAGAAAAACTAGTCTTGTCGATGCTTCTTCTGGATTCTTCTTACATCCTCGACGAATGCGCCATCCTCGACGAACCGTGTTTCGCTCACTCCGTCCTAAATGATACTCGTAAATCCGTCGATGTATCCTACAGCAAACCTTTGAACTAATAGCAATTTTGCATCCACTTCGGATGAAATCCAAAGTCCTAAGATCACAGCATAAATTCGCCAGGCCGTTACCAAGACACAACAACAGTGTCCACGTCCTTCACTATAATCCACGCTAAGTGTAATAAACGTGTTGACGCTCACGGCTTACATTATTGCCGAACACAAGGACTTTACTCTGGTAACCAAAATAAACTTACTTTAAAAACAAATTTATTAACGTACTCTAAATACGATAGGTATTTTACTTCATCCATAAAAAAGTAAACTAGTTTTGGTTTGTATTATCTTCACTATTTTATGAAAGAAGAAAAAGAAATTTTGAGAAAAGTTTCCTTCAGTTTCGGATAGGTTTTTAGTTTTCAGTTTTTAATTTGATTGTGTATTTTATTTCGTCTATATTAAAAACGCAAATTCACTTATAGTATGTCTTTTTTATTATTATTGAATGAGAGTCATTCTCTTCGACATTGCATTATAATTGTTCTTTTCAGATAGATCCATTCCTTGAATAACTGATATCGCAATTGGCCAGAACATATCTTCATGTTGTGAGGTGAATGAGGGTGACAGAGAAGCCGAGCAACGCGAATACGAATATATGGGGATGGTTTTTTTGCTTTTGAATCTAGGTTCAAAAGCAAAAAAACCATTCCAATACATTCGGAGAGTCAACAAACCCCTATGTGAGTGTGCGTATGAGTGTATTTATCTATCTATCTCTAATAATTTTTGAACTTCTGAAAGAATCTTCTTGAAACTTAGCAAGCATATTTGAGGACTCGAGACGATCAACTTTTATATTTGAAATCTTTTTCTAAGTGGGTCCTTGTCGAGAAATCAGTACGAGAAGTCGAGGAAAACTCCTGTAAAAAATGCGTTGGAATTTTAAACAATAGATTTTTATCTTATTTTTAATAATGCCTCTTTATCTTAAACAATGAATATTCAATCTTCACTAATCTATTGTACAAAGTCTGATCCAACTAAAATTAATCATAGTCAAGTAAATCTGGAGGATTTAATTCATTGTTTCTGAAAATTGAAAATTTGTACGGGTCTGTATTCAGTAGATATTGCAATTGAAAAACAAATATAGGCTTCTGATTAGTATCGATTTCACGACATTAAAATATTAATAAAACATCTATGTAAATAAAAATGTAAATGTTCTTTTGTTCAAAATCTGAAATCTCCGAAAGTTCTTCACCGATTGCTTTGAAATTTTGACACAACGTTGCATTCGAATATGCGCGTGTTTTTGTATACCTATTATATAGATGTCACATCTGTGACACGTAAAAACATGCTTTTTTTGGCAACCCCAGGTGTTTGGCGCCAACCCGCAATACATCTGAGTAAAGCGGAGAAGCTACATCGGGCTGGGGAGTCGTATATTCTCCGATCTAGATATTAAGTTGCTAAATAAATAAAGATTTTGTTTTTAATGCTGTATATGCAAGGGTTCCGGAGCGAAGCGACGGTACCGGCTAGTAATTAATAAAAAATTTCAAGAAATAACATATTAAGGAAAGTAGACTTTAAGTTCTTTCAAACTTCTTGATTTACAAGAGAATGAATGTTCCCATATAATAATATGAAACTACAAATAGTACATCGATAATACTGAACATAATTTTTTTTATCATATTTAACAGCCTACAGTGTATTTCTTTGTAAATTTAGTTAATCTGGAAAACGCTTTAAAAACGTAAACATGACCTGCTTTGACTCCCATTTTCTTGCCCTGAAGCCATGTCTTTTGTATTCAACGGATGAAATCTGTCCTTCCTTGACAATATTTTCCACGACATCCTGTGCTTTCAACGTGTCTTTGAAAAGTGCGTTGGAAACGAGACTTTTATCTGTTCTTTGAAGGAAGTAAAAGTGATGAATAAAAAAACAATACCTGAAACTAAGATCTGCTGTAGGTGAAGCTTAGTAAAAGACTTTTTTTCCTTCATTTCTAATTAATTCGATAAGGAATTCTTGTACATATTAAATTTCTTTCAAAATAAAGGCTCCTTTTGTTTCGATAAAAAAAAGGATGACTACAATTTCTTTACAATTTTCGATGAAACATTTCATTTGAGAAATAATTCCTAATTAATATGGAATCGGATTATTTTTCTAGAAGAATTCTCTCAAATGCAGAAGTTCTCATAACGAAAGGTTATTAAACTTAACGCTTTGTACGTTAGTGAATATAAATAAAGTTATTATTCAAACTATACAATCCCAATCTTGAATATATATTTTAATGAATATGTATCACGAGATTAGGGTCAAAGTTTATAAACTTTGAGTCTTTTGTTGCTATTCTAATGATATTTAGTTAGTTTCCTTATTCGTTCGACAAAGAACACGATAAAGACGTCCAAAAGCTCGTGTATATGCTAAAATCCAAGAAATTCATTTTAACTAATTTCTTTATCATTTATAGCGAACCCCTTACTAAAGCGTAAAGGGAAGAGAACTCGTAAGATCGTTCTGCCCGTCTGTCCGTCTCCATCATGTAGCCCGAACTACAGGTGGTGGACACAATAATATGAACACCCACATGAAAATGGACCACCCGTAATTTGCGTAGCAGAGCCACGCCATCTAGAATAGACATCTACCACCTAGTGTTCATCAGCAGCAGTACGGGTTGCATGTGCTAGCAGTGAATCGCCGTTATGTCTGACTTCTCAGACTTCGAAAGAGGCGTGATCATTGGAGAGCGCCTCGCTGGAGCTTCAGTGACGAAAACAGCCAATCTTGCAAGAAGCACTGTATCAACTGTTAGAATACACAAAACATGGTAAGACGTCGTCTGCGAAACACAACATTGCGTGAAAGTCAAAGCTCACCGACAGGGATAGACGGGTATTGCAGCAAGTAGTAACTCGATATCACAAGACAACAGTGTCCCAGATAACCTCCGAAATGAATTCACCAATCCCCAGGACCCCACATCAACCAAAACTATCCAAACGGAACGCAGAGCAGCTATTCCAAAACTATTGGTGATACCGCATGATGCGACGGCGAGCACAGACACTGGGCACAACAGCAGTGGGGACACGACATTTGATCTGAAGAATCATCCTTTACATTATTTTAGACTACAGGACGTGCTTGTGTGTGGAAAAATACCGCAGAAGCCTTTCATTTGGACTGCCTCCTTCCTACTGTTAAGCATGGAGGGGGAGCTGTGATGGGTTGGGGTGAGATATCTTGGCATCATCCGGCACATCTTGTATTCCTGCAGTGAAAGGTCACAGAACAGCATTATGTTAGCATTCTGGGCGATACATCTCCATCATAAGCAGCAGACTCTGTTCCCTGGTGAACGACCTCTGATCCAAGGCGACAATACCCCCATCACACTGCTCGGTGTATTCGAGGATGGTTCGACGAGCACGAATATGAAGTGGAACATATCGCCTGGCCTCCTCAGTCTCTTGTTCTTAACATAATCGAATCTTTATGGGGTATTTTGGAGACAAAAGTGCGTGCTAGGTTTCCATCTCCCTCTATACCTTCTGAACTGGAAGCGCTCTGCACGTGGAATGGCTGCGTATTCCCTTTGTGTAATGTTGTGAAGCATTTCTATCAGTTCATTACATATTGAGTCGAATAAATTGCAATTTTCCCAAATTTGTCTCTTTCCTTTTAAAAATCGCAGCAAAGCCATATTACAGTTTTATTGTGCAGTATTTGTATTAACTGTTTATTTTTAACAGATTCTTGCTTTATAATCCCACAGAAGTAGTAAGCGTGATAAAATATATTATAAAAATCGAATAACGTTGCCAAATTATGTTTCTCATTCCTAAATCTCAGTACTATCTCAGTACTTTCAATACCAATTAAAACTGAAAAACTTTTATTATTCATCAGTAAGTTTGTTACCTCGACGCTTATTGTCCGAAAAGGAAAGGACAAGAAATTTGCCTGATCCCTCCCTTCCCCAATGGAGATATTATTGACTACTTGCATTCCCAGGGGCATTGGCTTAAAAAGGTTGACAGATGGAGTCTGGTAGTACTTCACTGTTGTATAATTGGCTATGGAGAGAAATTCACAATTTTTTCAGCAAACCACACAATAGTGGATAGCACAAATGAGAATATAAAATTAATCACTTATTAAGTATTAAGAGAGTGAGTTAATATTTTCTTATGTTTATTCCGTTGATAAATCATTTGTTGATAGGTGGGTGGGGTTGACATTTCAATTGCGTGTCATTGGAAGATCAGTCGGCTTAAAGACACGAAAACACCAATTGTGCATTCAGGGGGTTATATCATAAACAGAATTAACGAACAGTGAAAATGAGGGAACTGCAGTAAATATTCTACAATGCACTATTTCGAAAGAACTTAAAACCTACTTTCCTTAAAATACTATTTCTTGAAAGTTTCTTCATATCCTTTTTTTTTTCTTTATTTTTTTTTAACATCTGAAAACAACAAAAATAAAAATACATTTGTATTCCAATTATTATATCTATTGACTACAGACAGTACATACTTTATATTTTCTGAAAAAATGAATTAAATCCCGTTATTTACTAAAAATTGGATTAGTTTTAATCCTATAAACCAAGTGAAATGGATTAAGGACTTAATACTGTGCGTATTGTTTGAGAAAATGAAGTATTAACAAAAGGAGAGATAGAACATTATTGTTTAGAATACTTTTTTTTTTTTACAGTTGAATAAAACGATACAGTCAAATGTCATACAAACTTACCAAAACTTACACACATCATTGTTTGATCAGACCTCGATTAAATATTAAAATGTGATATTAAAATTTAATAGAGGTCAGATCAAATAATGAAATGTGTCACTTTTGATTATGTTTGTATGACATTTGACTGTATTTTTAACCAGTTGTTTATAATTTATTCTTTGTTCCGTATTTGTTTGTATTTTATTTTTAAAGTTAGGCTTGGCTTAAGAAATATATAACGTATTACTTCGAAAATTTGCATTGTAAGAATTATGTGGGTAAATAAGACTGAAGACTGTCTACATCTACTTAACTTTGAACAGATCAAAGCACGCTCTAATTGGTAGATTACTAATAGGATAAATACACACTCTTACAAGTATATTACCAATTCTATCACCTTGACAGGAACCAAAAGGAAATGTCAAACGCAGGAGAACCAACATCTTTTGACCACATATATGCAGGTGAAGTTCAAAGACAATCTATTTACCCATTCAGAAAGTTATCGAGGTAACAAGCACACAAACATACTGTAACGAATTGCTAATTTTATTAGCCTGAGTTTCCTTGGAAATTGATTACTAACGAACCAAAGATTTTTAGTATAATTACATTTACAGAAAAGTAAAATTGTGAAAAGTTAATTATTTTTATCAATTCTAAATTATATCCTTTACAGATGCAATTTTATTAGCGATTCATAATTTGGTCATCTAATTCTTCAATTTATATTGAACAGAAAGATGCTTCAAAGAAAGTGATAGAAACGTTACTTAGCGAATACAAAACAATCTATCTTTACATTGTCGATCTGCTAGAATCTAAAAAAAAATCTACAGCTATAGTCATATAAAAGATCTCACAATTTCAAAAAGATATGCAAATTTCGAAAGAAACATTGTTCATTGTTTCGTTTCTAATACTTTTGATTTGGGGATTTTTATCATCTTCACGTCATATTTCTAAGTAGTGATCCAAACGTAGCAATTTCTGAAATACAAGAGATGAAACGTTTCTTGTTCATAAACAAACGCATCAAATTTCAAGAAGATCCATTCGTTGTTTGAGAAGTTTCTAACTGATGTGCACACCGATTTTTCTAAACATATTAGACTAAAACAGACAAATATAAAAATAATTCCTCTTACAATTACTTCATTACGAAATAACAATACTGTGCACAGTCCATGACAAAATGTTAACGACATTCTTAAAAAGAGGATTGACATCGGGAATTCTGAAGATCAAAGCTACTACTCGACCATTCTGTTTTGGTTTTTTTTTTTGCTACCTTGAACTATAAATTTTTTAAACGATAAATAGCCATTGATTTACACTTCTAAAATTATTCATAAGTCAAATATTTCTCCATCAAAATAGCTTGAAAAATTTATATCTCCACTCATAAATTGAGTTACTTTAAAGCTATAGAGAATATCGGCTTATATAGTTCTTTAAGCAAATATTTTAGACCATAAATACTTCAGTAAAGTCTTCACAAAACTACTTTTAAAATAACTGGTGCAGCATAATTATTATAAAATGTATTTTGCTGGTATACCAGCAGAGGATGTAACAATATTCAAAATATTTAAATAATTTAGAAACAGCAATTTTTAAATACCTTTTTTCTAAATTTGAAGAAAATATCATATCTGTAATGTATGTATTTTTTTTTTCATTTGTTGACAGTAAAAATAGAAATGAAATAAATCTGAGGGATTTAAAGTACAGCTGTTTTTTATTTTATAAACATATTATCACGCCAGGGAAAATGTAAATATTGGCTGGAATATGCTAACTGAAGGAAATGCTTTATTAATATTACGAATTTAGTAAAAACAATGATGAAGCAAATAATCTAAGAAATACCGTATTTGCCGGCGAAAAAAGACGCACATTCGACCTATAAGACACACATTTTTAAACAAATTTTTATGAGAAAAAGTCCGTCTTTTACGCCAGTAAATACAGTATAAATGAAAATAAGAATATATTTAATTTAGGATTATATTCTTTATTGACCACACATTGCTTAAGCGATATTTCACTCATATTAAATGAGGACTTTATTTTTTTTTAAGAAATTTCGTTTTAAATAGACTTAGTTCTTTCGAATTTCCTGTTTCAAACTATATTTATTAGCTGCACAGTTGTATGACATTAGCCATTATTTTTTTTTTGTAAGATCACTGTTATTTATATGTGTTTATATGCGTGTCGAAGGCAATTTAATCTATATTGTCATTATGGAATGGATTGAACTATGAAATTGACATAGCACATCAATAATTCAAACGAGTCTATCGAATTAGGAGCGGCTGCAGAATTAGTGCGGGACAGTGAACAAAGCAGATCGTTGATACCTCGCGGCTGAATATTCTGCATGTACAGATTTTGGCTTGAAGGCAAACGAAAAACGATTACAAAACGGTAAAAATTACAAACGGCAGTGCCACGTGACATTGTAAAGGAACGAAAAACAAGAAGCCATTTGGGCACAGCGGAGTGATCAAGACTGCATTCTATCATACGGCTGATATGTCAAAACATTGATTCGAATCCCGACGCAGGCTTGGACGTTTTCTTTTTTTTTTTTTCTGTACATATTACTCTTTCTTGCAATGACTTGTTCTCAGTTTCATACCTTGTTCCTTTCTCAGTTCAGTCTCTTTACATTACATAAACATAAGATCAATTCGGGATAAATATGAAAAAAAATATTTGAGGATAGTTATACGAGATTTGAAGATTCTGTCTCTTGTTGCTATAAAAAAAACATGTATGAAAGTCATTGTCAGTACTTTTAATTCGGTCGTTGCATGTGAAAGATTTTTGATTAGTTTTACGAAATTGACCTTCATGGGATGGAAACAGAATAATATAAATGAAAATAATATAAATGCAGCTTTGTAATTTCGTTACGTGTATTCAGGTTAGGGTAGAGAACACGAATTGTTTTACCTTCAACAAATGAATTTCTTGTTTAAATTGAGTTCATTCGTTCTTACAGTTCATTCATTGTATCTCTGAAGACACGTGATCTCAGTTAGCCAATCATTATCATTTCCTTTCTTCACTCGAGTTATTGCTTAATCGCGACTGGAATATATCGTTGTTATAATTATATCGTTGTAAGTTACCGATGCTTACATCTTATTTGTCCTACAATGTTTTATTTTTACAGCTTTTGTTGGTTTTTCAATATTAAGAATATTTTTATTTATTTATATTTTTTTATTTATTTTACATTTCATGAAAAGTTTGTTTTTACTAGTCAATTTCTATTATCGATACCGACTGCTCTCTTTCCTTGGCGCTTCAAACAATGTGCTAGGCTTAATGGTAAGCGTTGCTTCAGGCGTTTTATGATAGCGATAGATGACTTGAAATAAAAAAAAATTCCAAATTATTCTTCTCGATTGACTCTTCAAAGTTTTGTTGGCACAAACGAACAACGGTGTGCGTTCAGCAGCCGCCATGTTCAAAACGGAAGTACAGGGAATAACTAATGCTCAATCGTTCACCATATATGGAGTTGCCACATGTCTTCAGAGATGTAACGAATTGACTGTCAATATATACTTTCATACATTAAGAAATTATTGTCTTCCACGTATCATAGCTTTTACTTCAACTTCTAGTTCAATTTTCAAAATTCTATGATTTTTTTTAGTTTTATTTTTGCTGAACTTGCCTATTTGTTATGGTCGTTTTATAGTTCTTAAAATTTATACGAGTTTTAAGTCATTGGTATTCTTAATTTCCATTAGCAGAAGCTCTCTGTTAAGTTTTTGACATGATTTTACTGTAAAATAAATTTAATCGGAAGAGTTTAGCTCTGTATTCAATTCGCGTTATAATATTTAGATGACTGCATTACATTAAGCTTTACCTTTTTATATAAAGAGCAATATTGATGATTGCAAGATATCTAACAGTTCATTGCTTTAAAACTGGTTTTGACAGATAAATATCAACATTATTAATGGCATTTCAAATGATAAAGGAGAAATGGAATTGTTGCCGCCTTGTTTACAAGACCACAGCTAAATATCCCACGTTTGTTTCAACATCTGCACTGTAACTGCTACCGACCTCGGGGAACTGAACTCTTCCACCTGAATGCTGCCAATGATTCCCAGGCATTGCTTGTCAATTCTGTTTTTGTTTGCAGAGCTACAAGGGTAAATGGAAGCGTTGATGTCTTAAAGATTTGTCTAACGTGCCGTAAGGCACTGACCACTTCTAGCCAAGAGCCGGATGTTTCAATTTGGTCCAACGACGCACCAATTGGCTAATTAAGATTGCAGAGAATCGTAGGAAAGCTGTTAAAAGCAACTCAACAACATTGCTATTTAGAAAATAAGTAACACATATATTTCGAAAATATGTCGTGAAATCTCAGCTGTAAACTTCTACCAAAAACATCCAGAAGTATTTACCTCTTATAGTAAAAGTATTATTATTTTGATCGATTCTTTGTATTCAGAACAACATTATTTGAGAATTATCCTTAAAAATTAACAAATATTTTGTGTAGCCTCATTCTAGATACGACAATATACAGTAATGAAAAAGTAGATCATCTATATTTAATTCATAAAAATTATAATAATTTCGTAAAGAATTGATTTGACAAAATAAGCAATTTGTATCAGTGTAGATGAGACATGCTTAGCCTTTCGACTTACTGAATCAAGAACTTTTTTTTTTACCAAGACTATCAAATTCATAACTATACAACAAGTTCTTGAAGAAATCTGGCTCTTCTCGTTTTCTTTACTTTTTTTCTTTTCTTTAAATAGTCAAAATACTGTAGTACAAACGACGTACAGGTCCCATTTAATTTGTATTTTATAGAATATAATATTGTAATAATATCCTAATATTCTTAAAGAAGCTTAAAAATTGCTGAAATCTATTTATTACCTAAGTTGCGCAAATCTAATTAAATTTATCATTTCAAAGCTAGCGCAAATTAATGGATTACTAAAAGGGTTAATCTGCCTTAGTTGGTTGTTATAGCAACAAAAATCAATTATTTCGGGTTCTAATGCTTTTCAATGGAAACTCGCATCAAAGACCCCATGGATGTGTAATCAAACATATGAGATTTATGTTACAGTTCAAAAGTCATTGGGAGTGAGACAGACAGACACTTACGCACAGAGTGATTGATTTATGAGCCTCAATTTCCTAAGAAAAGTAGATTTAAAAAAATGGCAATAATTTAAATTTTTTTTTGCAGCTGGCTTTTAGAGGACCCGTGTGCTTTGGATTGAGAACCACTGATCTAGTTTATTCAGTTCAATTCAAGATTTAGTAAATAAGAGACAATTGTAAAATTTTAAAAATTGATAATGTCGACTATAGAAATTATTGTTATGTAATGTAATATTATTGAGATATTTCAGTCATGATATTCTTTGAATATAATGGTTTTCCTTAATTAATAAATTCTAATACAGTAAACTCCCGATTATCCGCGGGCAGATTATCCGCGGACCTCTACTGTTTCCATTTTTTTTACTATACAATAAATTACGGAATTAAAAAAAAATTAAATCTAGAATAATGTAAACAATAACAAAGGCCAACAGAATAAGTGAAGACAATTATAGACAAACAATTTAAAGAACGACCTTGTGGGCGGAGCTTAGGCCGACTGGCTACACTACATTACGGGAGAGCCTTCCCGTAATAATAAAATTTAAAAATAAATAAATAATTTAAAATAAAATAATTGTTTATAATGTATGTACTATAACTGTAGTATTGCCATTTTAATGTAAATAAAACATGTTAAAAGCATTCTTGTGTTGATTTTCGTCTTTTTTAGTCCTATTTCGGATTATCCGCGGAATTCGTTGATCCTCGGTTGCCGCGCCACCCAATTCCGCGGATAATCGGGAGTTTACTGTACTTTTTTTTTTTTTGTATATATATATCAAAAAATTGTTTTATGTAGCCCTAATCTCTTTTTCCTACTGCATTAAACTTGCATTACATTACAAATTAAAGCCCTAAACAGACATTAACGAAAATGTTACGACTCCGACAAACCAGTTTTATGCGTTGGGTCACCGAGCCTTGTTTGACGTAATTATTTCGTTCATGTTTAGAAGGTATCGGGGCGAAGGGCTCGATGATGTTAGCACAAAATGTGGCTGCAGGAATCATTACCTAATCGTAATAGTGTGTTTAGGGGTTAACATTAGTAGCTTGTTTTTTAATTTATTTTATTATTTGCTTATTTTTTTAATATTTTATTTACTTAATTATTTGTTTATTGTATATTTGTATAATCTTAATATATAGACTTGGTTCAACTTTCTTCAAAAAATCGTACTAAGAATTTTGCTTTCTCTGCATAAGCAAACCTTTGAAACAAATTCTAAATCTTTAGCCTTACTTGCATCTTTATCTGTTTGAATTTTTAGTTTTGTTCTAATATTCAAACATAATATGCAATTAATTAATAATAATGATATAAAACAATCCTCTTTCTATCTACGCTATATTTCGCAGTTTATTGCTTTTAACTGCTTCATCAGGCTTAATATACATGGAAAAACTCTTCTTAAAATATAATAAAGAATTTGGTAATAATATATACAACTTATATACTGTTAACACCATTTCAAACATTTCAAACTTCCATATTATTACAACATTGTTAATAACATTTCAACGTTTCAAACTTCCATATGAAAATAATTTGTAAGCAAAATCCTTTGTAATAATATGGAAGTTTGAAACGATGAAATGTTGTTGTAATAATATGGAAGTTTGAAATGTTTGAAATTGGTGTTAACAGTATATAAGTTGTATATATTATTAACAAATTCTTTATTATATTTTACGAAGAGTTTTTCCATGTATATTAAGCCTGATGAAGCAGTTAAAAGCAATAAACTGCAAAATATAGCGTAGATAGAAAGAGGATGTGTTTTGTATCATTATTATTAATTTTTATTTTTATCAAAAATGCTAAGATGGATAAAGGTAATTTAAATTATACTAATGGGAAGATAAAAAATGGTCTTGATAAAATATAATAAATATTTTAATTTCCCTCTATATTTAAGAATATGTAGAATAGTTACGCTTTTTTCTGTATTATACTTGATTAAATTAGCGCAGTCGTTAACTAACAATTAAATTTGTAACAGCTTATATATAAATATTTTTAGAAATCATTTATTTATCGGTATTTTTGTAGAAAATATTTATGTGTTTATCTGTATTCATTTTTGTCCTTAACCGTTATTTATTCCTATTCGATTTCCTAATTATTGCTGTTCTGTTTATTTTTAAACTCTTTTCCGCTGCAGCCGTTGAATTAGTTAATTAATTTAAATTTATTATGTTCTTATCCAATCATTAAGTATATTTTCAATTACTTAGCTTGATTTGATTAATCAAGCTTTGTATATACTATAAAAATCCATATTTTTCATTTAGTAAATTAATTAAGTTCAGTTCCAGACCTTCACTTCTTGTTTTTAGATCCCAACGACTCTCCCACAAATAACATTACAATATTATGTTAGCAGTTGCTTGACGAAATAGAAGAATTAGTCTTTTCTGCATAATCTAATTAATGTTTAACAATGATTTATCGTTTATAAAACAAACAAAAATCAAAACATTTACAATGCTTCGTTTTTCCAAACAAGCCAAATCGCACTTACATTGCAATGCATTGATCTTAAATTAAAAACTACTGCTGAAAACTTTTTGTTGAGATTATTGAGATTTTTGTTAACGAAAACAAGACAAAGATTAATCGACAAAGAAAAATGGATTATCCTAATGAAATACAGTAACCATTATGTTTGTAATATTGCTTTAACCATAAATTTAAACCATTTACTTTAAGATATTTTAATTAGACAATACTTCTTCTCTACGTCACTAGAATTTGTTACCCTTAAAGATTGTATATTTTTCCTTAGCTGTTCTTTAGAGATCTATTAAAATCTCTTTGTCAAGCATTCAAAGGCGTTGTAACAACTTTAATGTCTTCTTAACTGGCTTAAAAATGGCTGTAAGGCAGGAAAGACAAGATTAATGAGCTTAATCCAATCTCTCGGCATATCTTCTCTCCAAGTTACAAATCACTGTGTGTTAGTGAGTGAGCAACAGTCTCTCTGTTAAGTCTGGTAAATCTCTATTAAGTCTTCCTTAAATAAGTAAAAGTCGCTCGAAATAACATAAAGTTTATTTCCTTAAAATCTTGTTTTTGATAATTTATTTCTTTTTTTTTCTTTTTTTATTGTCCTGAAATGACAGACGAAACTTTTATTTTCTAACTGCTAAATACCAAAAATGCAAATTTTTTGTGAGTTGTATATCTCTACCGTAAGACTTATTAAATACAGAAGATAGAGAGGCTTTCTTCGTAATTTAAAGTAAAGCATTGGTGATATTTCAAAATTAGATGATTTCTTTTATTAAGCTATGTTCTTTGAAAAAAGCCTAAAAATATCTCTGTTAAGAGATTTTTTGAGAAACGACGTAAAATTGAAGCAGAAAATGAGCTGTCTTTTGTCTGATATCTCATATTTTTTGTAACTCCTCCTTCCATATGTATACACTCTATAAATTTTAAAGAACTGAAAGTAAATGTTTTCTGATGCTAATTTATGGCCGAATATATTGGAAACAAATTATAGTTGGTTGTGTTTCTTCTGCTCTATTTGAGAAGACAATGATTCATTGCTTTACACTCCAGCAAAAATATTGCAGGTTTGTTGTTTTGCGAACGCAATAAAATAACAAGTCATTCTCATGATTCCATCGATTTTTTCCAGAGGTTTTCAGCAGAAAAGGTAGAAGGGTTCAGCACTTGGTTGCTGATAAACTATGCTCTGTCGACAGCTTCAGATAAAAGCTAGAATCAAAGGGCTTTTAAATTTCTCTCAATACCTCAGCTATATGGTAATTTATTGATTACTGAGAAGTACGTAAAATATTGCTGAATAAGAAAGTAAAAAGAAAAGTACCTTTCGTGAAGTTCAGATGTTGAATTCATTATTTACGTCAGTAAATCTCATAAATTTTAATTATAAATCTTTAATTATAAATTAATTAGTTAAAAAGTTTCTAAGAATGTTGTAAGGAAAGGCATTACGAAAGTACAAAGATAGAAATGAATGAACGTCTGGGACATTTACCATAGAGAGTTTCAAAGTAATGCTGAAATTTAACTTAGAATATCATTGTTATATCTGAAACGATAACCTGTTTTTCATAATGTATGGCAGTAAGTATTTCAACTGAGGCCCTATAATAAATATCAAATAAGGAATAAAAGACCTAAGTCCTAATTTGATCTTTGAAATCGTCCTGTGAGATTTGGCTGCAAAGATTTTCTCATAATCACTTCATACAAATCAAACAAGTAAAACTTAAACAAAAAGTAAACATAAATAAATGTAAAGTATAAATGTCAAAAGAAAAACAACAAACATAAATGTATGAAACGCACTGTTTTTCTTCTTACAAACAGAGATTTCTTTCGTAAAATTTCAAAGATTACATTTCTGCATAGATTGAGAATTCAATGTAAATCAAAATCTAAAAATTTTAGTATTCATTCAATTCGATGATTTTTTTATTATTATTCTTTTTCTTCTTTCTCTCAACCTTTTCCCACTTCAATGTGAGTTCGGCGTTCCATTCTGTATTCTTTTTCTCCATTGCTCTCTCTTCCATCCTTTTTCCTTCAGATCTTCAGCCATCTTATCTCTCCATCTGAGCTTGGGTCTCCCATGTTTTCTGTTTCCGTGGCACCTCCAACATCCTCACTCGCTTCCCTACGTAATCTTCATTCCTTCATTCTACATGCCCAAACCATCTCAATGTACTTTCCTGGATTTCCTGACTCAACGGTCCCACCTTGACTGTCCCTCTGATGTGTTCATTATTAATTCTGTCCTCTCTCGTTACACCTCTCATCCATCTTAGAATTTTTTATTGTTCATTCGTAACTAAATAAAAGACTTAAAAACCCTTCCATTCTTTTGAGAGCTTCTGAATTATCATTAGACAATATATTTCATTTTATAAAAAGAAGGATGACCATTCTTGTATTTCTAATTGCTTGGGTTTTAGTTGATGAAGTTTCTATTACACGCGAGAAAAAGATATAGCATTTCTTCTTTAAAACAAATTTGAAATGCTTAGAAACGATTTATGCAAAATGCAAAATGATTGAACTCAGATCGTGTCAGGTTATTGTCGATGTCGAAAGACATAATGGACAGTTATTTAAAAAAAATAACTTCCCAAACCCAAATAAAGAATAAAATGAAATCTGAAGCAATATCAGTAATAGTTTTCAAGTATATGCACAGCTTAAGAAATTAATTGCTGTAACTTGTACTTTGTTTACTCTGTAAATAAATGATGTTATTTCCATTTCAAAGTGACTTCTTCTTGGCTGCCGGCAAAGCTGAGTCGACAAACATTCTGACTTCATTTCCATCATTGCTTTACACGAGGCACTGACTAATTAATGATGTTTTCCTGTATACTTCTCTTTACAAGATGGTGGCCTCTGGCAAACTGAGAAATCTGGTTGATTTCTTTTTCTTCATTATTAACTTTCAGTAGCTCAGTTCTTCTTACAAATAATAAATGATGACTTTTGCTTCAATAAAAGTATTAATAGTCATAAAAAAGTTTCTCGATTGTTCTTCGTATAACTATTAATTCCTTCCGTTTTTCTGATCGAATAAATGGAACTTATTTGGACTACGTTAATATATATATTATTTCAGATATATATATATATATTTGAAAAACGTGGTTATTAAATATAAAAAAAAAAAGAAATCATGAGGATCTTGTTATGAAACTGACCATGTCATATTCAGAGATTCATGTTATAGTTTAATATAATTTTTATGTTTTATTGAGAATGAAATATAAAGGTTTTTTTTTTTTGATAAATGGGTGGAAATAAAATCTAATTTAAATTAAAAAAATCCAATTAGCTTAATTTAGGAAAAGATCTTGAAATTAATATCACCTGATAAATTCTGGAGTAAAGTTTATATTGAAAACTATAAGTGCTTAGATAATTTAATGTGAAATTCTATTTCCTTTTACGAAATGGTTGTTATAGAATTGAAAGTTGTATTCGTATGATAGTAAAGTTAAAATATTACAGTACATATTTTAAAATTGAGATTTTTCGCTGAAGATGTAAGAATCGACCAAGAATTTACAATACAAAGCTTTGAAATAAAATTTGAATTCATTAAAACTTGCTCAGAAGTTTGTAGAGAAATCTTGCCTGTAATTCGACATGTTTTTGTCAAATTTTTCTGTTGCCAAAGCCTTTATTTCAAATGATAAAAACAGTCGTTCATGAAATTTTTCATGCAGTAGTTTTATGTTTCTCTATGCTACAGTTAACGCTAAGTTTCAACGTTGAATGCATCGTTTCGTTTCTGTCCTATAGGTGCTGAATCCCGTAACAGTAATTCAGGAGAATACATATATGTTTCATTGGTGCGGCTTAGAGTAACGCTTGTAAAAAATTTGATGAAAGATTCTTGCCTTATTTGGACAAAAAAATAATATGTAAAACAAGGTCGTTCCTACAGAGTCCGTATTTGCTTGAAATTCAGAAAAAAGCTAAAAATATAAGATAGTTACTTAAAATACTTGCTGAAAATTCTTAAAATACTGTTGAAAAATAGTTTCAGTGAGTTAGTCTCAATAACTTTTAAAAATTTGACCTTTGTGGTATTCTATAGTCTTATGAAAATTCATAAAAACAGTAACTTATGAGCAGATATTTTCAGAAATTGTAAATAAAGTATCCTCGTAAATAAAAAGCAAGAATTTTGTATATTTGGAATATTAATTGCAAAGATTTTAAGTATTTTATACCTCGGCAGTTGTATGTCGTTCCACTGTATTAGTATTAAAAATATTAATGTCTCTAAACTTAATGAAGATAGGAATCATCTTTCAATACATTTTCTACCTCTGAGTTTCTGAAATGATTTGCAAATTTAAAAGAATTTCAAAAATGCCAGCAATTCTGTTCCTGTTCCAGGAATGACCAACTCTTATTTTTAATGCAAGGCAATTTGATGAATAACACCAAGATTTCAGAAAGGAAGAGAATTTTATAAATCGCATTCTATAATTAATTCATAAAATCTTCGTTTTCCGCCTTCAAAGTAAACATTTGACTATAATTGATTATAATATTATAAATCGTAAGCTTAAAGCTTTAATAGGTTCATTTGATCTATCTTTTTCGTTACAAATATAACTACGCAAAGTTTTGATGAATTGATAGAATCTGTCTTTTCAAGGCATTTAACGTAATAAACGTTTGTAGTTATGCTGTGTTGATTATTAATTTTCAGCCTGATCTAACGGACGTGAGGATATTACTGTACGTATCAAAATTGTTTACATTTTCACGGTAATCACGATGGTCAGAATATATCATGTACTTACATAGTATATTCTTACTATATAATAATGTATGTATACTATATAGTAAAATACACTACTGCTTGATCTTTTTTAATTCTATAGCTACCAATCCGCATAACTTTTAGTGATCCCGTGTCCTTGGATTCCGAAGTAATTTTCTCAGTCATTTGACCTTCGTGTATGTGTCTGAGTGAGTGGGTGACAGGGATGCCGACCATTTGGTCTTCTAAATGAACGGTTTACCCTTCGACCTTACCTCATGAGACTAACGGTTGACCCACGTCGAGGAAAAATGAAATATAGGCATCCTCAATATTATATCTAATATTCGGCACCTTATTTGTATTTCTTTGTGATGGTTTCGGAGGAGTAGCGGGCAGAAAAACCCCTAATATTTTCTTTTATAAAATATATAAATTTTTAACATAATTCTTCTTCTCAAATAAACTATTTACTAGTTGCGACCCGTGAAATATTCACGGAAGTAAAACAAATTCCACATTTTTGAAAAGCACAAGATTGAAAAAGATGTTCTAAGCTAATTTTTTTAGAAGCCATGACTTCCGCAACAGGCCGCATATAATTTGAATGACCAAGCCAAATTTTGTTAAAATAAAAGAAAATAAAAAATTGATTTACCAGTTTCAACAATAACAATAACGAATGTCCAACAGCCAATACCAATAATCCTGTCTGGGCAACAATGAGGGCACGTGCATCGTCATTGTCCCCTGCTTCGTTGAGTATTGAGAGAGCGGCGACACAGCCGAAATTATGTAAAAACCGGGGTTTTACAAACTTTCTGATAAATTTTGACGCATGAACTTCATGCATTTGAGTGAAAACTTCATTTTTGTGGGAAAGAAAATATCAATACGCTGATAATAATTGTGTAAACGCGATCCGTCGTGGTGAAGTGGAGAAAAAAGTAGAGACGCCATCTTTAAGCATGGGCGTGACGTCACGCCTGACGTGTTCCAACGCTGCACTGTGATTCGTTATTTCAAATTACAATTTTACAAATTTACAAAGATCCATACAACTTTTGCCTATTAATAGGATAATTTAAACTCGGAGATTTAAATAAATAATATAAAACGCAAATTTTCGCAACTGTTCTTTGTTCTTTTTTCAAGCTCAAAGACAAACAATAAAATAATAAAACAATAAATAAATGTATGTTAAAATAATTATGCATGTTATTTTATGATACAATTGAGAAACACATTATAATAAACATTATAGTAAAGATGTGTGAAATTTTTTACGTGCGCATGATGAGTAAAAGCAATGAAATGGATATGCCGTCGCACTATAATGTTTAAAAAACTTAAAAATTAAAAACCGATTAAAAATATAGTAGGACTAGTTTCATCTTCAATCATCTTCAAGCCAGTAATAAGCTCCAAAAAATTTTGAAAGAAAGGGAGAAAAAAGAGCATTCCATTGAGGACCTTCATAACATGAAAGGGGTTGTATATTCAATCCCATGCAAGGGTAATCCCTGTAAATACGTAGGTGAAACATTTCAGAGGTTAAAAAAACGCATGTACCAACATAGTTACGCGATTTCTAACCAAGACTTCAACTACGCCACAGCAACACATTCCCGGAATCACAGTCACTGCGTGGATACTAGCAATCCTACAATTATTTGTCGAGAAACAAATGAAAAGTGCAAGGAATCCATTTGCATACTAACAGATCCAGATTATTACAGTGAAACTTTATCTGTACTCAATATAGATAAATATCAAATCGGCAAAGAAAATCGTTTTTATTTTAATATTTTTTTTTTTTTTTACTGTTTTATTTTATTTTTTTTCATATCCCAACACCCCTCCAATCTCATTAGCTCCACTTAGAATACCCAGCATGCTAATTCTGCATAAATTACCCGGCATACCATTCCATTACACTTTATATCCCAAGTTCCCCTTAATTATTTCACTTTGCTTGAAGATGATTCTCGAGAATCGAAACTATTCCTACTGTATTTTTAATCTGTTTTTAATTTTTAAATTTTTTAAACATTATAGTGCGACGGCGTATCCATTTCATTGCATTATAGTAAAGGTATTAAAGATTTGTAAGCCGACAATATTATGCATTAATATTAAAAAATAAAAATAAAACATCAATAATATAAACAATCAATCACTATATATTTGAATTAATAAATAAAATCATTGAATTTTGCTGATTGAAAAAAACGTAAACAATCTTTATTTATACTACTAGCTGAGACTGTTATTCTTTCATCCATTTCTGCTCCTTCGTATCTATTTAAATTTTCCGTTTTAGTATTTATTATAAATTTATTTGAGAAGAAGAATTATTTTTTTTTAAATACAATGAAGAGGACTGAATTAAGGAGAAGGTATGGAAGTATTATCAATAAAAATGTATAAAAAACAGATTTTTATTTTTTGATTCAATAACTTCGTTAATTAATCGATAACATTGAAATCAAAGTGGTACTTTCCTGTAAAGTAAAATATCAGAACCAGTATCTTACTATAACATTAATCAAATATGACTAAATTATTACAGATGTAAGCATTACTTTTATTACATCATCATTGCTTTATAAAATTGCTTGTGATTAAATAAAATATTCTTTAAGTACATTTGTTAAAGATTATTATCAAAGAATACGAGATATTCGAAATTGACTCTCAAAAATAATTACTGATCTGACTGTAGGTCAAAATAATAATCCTATTAAAGGTAGACCAATATTCATTCTTTAGTAATGGAAGATTGATTAATAGATGACTTTAGTTTGTATCTAACCTGTATCGTCTTGTTTCTTTTGCAATTATAAGTACACATCAAAGACCGTCATTCTTAAGAATTCCTGTTTCTTTTTCACGTTGGTAACTTTAAGTAACTGTTCCAATAGTAATTGCTCACTTATTTATTAGCTTACTTCCTGATGTTATCTTATATGAAATTTTATTAAACTTTAATTTCCACTGATTTAGAGCAAGCAGAATTCATAAGCGACCTCGGGTTCCGAAAGTGCGAAAATTACATTAGAAAGATTCCATCATCTTTGGTTTTGTGCCAGAAGTGAAAAGAGACTGCAATACAAAGTGAAACATGTTAAAGGGTCTCCATTCACGTGCAGTTTTTGTAGATATGATTAAGTTAAGTTTTAGATGTAATAACAAATTGAAATTCTTTATTTTCGATTGATATCTGAAAAAAAAAATAATTGCGATCGAGTATCAATTTACAACCTTTCCAATTTTTAATTTAAAAATCATATTAAGGTTATTTATTATTGGAGATTTATGTAGATTGATAAGAAAAAGTTTATAAGCTTGTGTATGAACAGCTAATATTTATTGAAAGAAATTGAGACTATGTCCTTAAAGTGGCAGAGATACATTTGTTTTCTACAAAGTTATCATGAAGGTTCAGGTACTTGTCACAACGTTTGATCAGTTTGTCCATTCCAGCCGCATAAAAGAGGCTCCGTAGACCTGACATGTGCTCTTTTAAGGCAGAGAACAGATGAAAATCACTGGAAGTCAAATGCGCACAGTACGGGGGATTTCCTAAAATTTTCCTACGGACACCGTTCAACCATTTGTGTGTCTTCCATGCAACTTGTGGTCAGGCATTGTCGTGAAGGAGGATCACACCGTCGTCGTTCAGAAGACCAGGACGTGCCTTCCTGACATTGTTCCGGAATTTTTTTAGGTTTCAATAGAAGACAAGTTATTCAAGCGGATCGCCATTTTGAAAAAACAGCGTGCATCTCCAATGACACACACTGGGAAAGACCAAGCGACACAGCCCTCTATCGGATATTTCAGCAACCGCAGGCAATATGGTAAACTCATAAAGTTTACAACTCATAAAGTTTTCCGATTTACAACATAGTTGTAAACTTTGTTTCTGATCGATCTCATGTATAGTGTATGTAATTCAATAGAAAAAACATAATTTACAAGATCAAAATGAAAGGTAGTTCTTGTTAAGAAAACTATATATTATTTCTTTGCTATATATATTTACCTTACATCGTAGACTTACACCAATCTTTTGTTTCTTTGTCTGGCGATTTTAAAATAGGCGTTGCTGCTTTATCTTTAATTTTTAAAGTAGATTCTTTTTTTTTAAATGGTGGTCAGCCTAATCAGTAAAATAGATTCCCACGCCAAATTTTCATTCAATTCGCAATGCTAATCGAAATAAACAAAATATTTATTGAATGATGAATTAATAGAAATCCAAAAATCAGAAAAGAGTTAGAAAATTATCTGTTTTTACATTCATTCCGGCAGTTTGAACTTGTCTGATTCGCAGAAGTAAATCATACTTACTAGTAATATTATTACATAATAACTAATAATCTGCACAAAAATTAGCTCCAAATAAAGTACATTGATAACTAAGTTATGTAAGCTTCTGCTGAATATCCGATTAGATACAAATTATTCTTGCAATCAAATACATTTCTTTAAAAATTTAATGCTTAATTAATTTGTTTTGCAATAGTTGTTTACATTTCATAAAGCTTCTTTTTTTGTTAGTTTTACCTGCAAGTTTCCTGTAGATTGTTTTTCACCTTGAAGCAATCATGTTCCCTTCGAAAGAAATCATTTTCATCTCACTGAAAACATAGAACATTGGATCCATAAAGATAATATTTGCTCTTGCAGCACATTTTTTTAGTGTTTTTTTTTTTTATCCTCAAAGATTACGCCCCTTCCAAAGAATTCATTTCTATCTGTTCTGAAAACGGAAAGCTTTGCTTCTATGATATTCATTTCTTTATTTTGGAAAATTCATTTGCCTGCTAAGGGTACAGGTTATAGTCTGCAAATAGCACCTGAATAAGCAATAAATACAAATATAACGAACTGTTGGTAACCATTTCTTTGACACTTTTAACTCGACTTTTGACTCAGATGATCTCTCTTTTGTGGTTTTCTATTTGAAATTGATTTTACATAATCTTCTGATTTTCTTCTGATTTTTATTTAGTAAATATAGAATCCTGGAATTAAGTTAACTTTAATTTCAATTTTGATCACAAAAAGCATGCTGATCATTTTTATATAGTTTTTTTATATAGAAAATAGTATGCTATGGCTAATTTTCTTGTTATTGTCTTAGATTTTATCTGGGGACACATTTTCTCATCTTGACTGAGTTTTTAACGTTATGTGTCTCTGTATATCCTATCTTCATCTATTAATAATATTCCGTTGAGAGTCGAATTTGTTCTCTAAATAGAAGCCAGTGAATCCTCATCTATACTATTCAGGAGAGTATGTGGTGTAAAAAAACAAAAGATCACAAGAAGTTTAAATATTAGCCTAATTTGAACTAGGGTGTCTGCATTTGCTCTACTGTAGTCTTCACAATTCTTTCTGTTCGCCGTTAGTACCTAATTATCTAACAGATCAACTTAAAGCATGATTGAATTCTATAGACTATTTTCTGAAGTTAAATCTCTGTCTTTCACGGATTATACAGAAAAATTAAATCCCTGATTCAAGATATTGGTTTGAGAATTATTAATTTTTTTAACAGTTAGCTTACAGTGCGAAATAATTTAACAATAATTACAGTTGGTGTTCAAGCTTATATGCATCATATCCGTTTAGTATTTCGTTTGGCATTTATATTTCATTTTGCATTTCGCAATGTTATGGTTTCCATATTTGAATGATTATAATTTTGTTTCACTTTAGAATCAATATTTTCACCTAGAAGTCTAAGAAGTCGAAAATATCCTTTTTAATCAAAATGAGGTTGTTTACTTGTTGATATCATACATCTGCTATTTTTACTCCTTGAATCAAGTTCGACTAAAACCTAAAACAACACTTGCTTAACTATTATTTATGTCAGCATCATTTTTAGAACATTTATCGGCTTTACATTGTAAATCTTCTTTAACTGCTGTAATAATATCATTATTAATAAGTTTACTGTCTTCCTTCTTTTTATTGGTTTGTTTTTCATCACTAACTTCCTTTCCTTTAATACTGCGGTCGACTTTTTGTTGTCTAGGATGAATTCTGAAAAAGAATCGATGACAATCTCCTCAGAAAACCACACGTTTTACAAAATGGTCAAAAGAAAGTAGTTGTATTGCAAAATGGCATTAAATAAAAAACACTATAAGAAGAGGAAGATGTTTGGCAATAATCATTGAAATTAGCACTATATTAAATAACGATTCTTCTGTTCGCTTAATTTCATAGTTAATATATAGTTATTTTATAAAAAAGATTGATTAAATCAACGAAATTTATAAATTTAATGTAATTTAGAAAACGAAGTTATAATTCGATCAGAAAATGTCATGCCATCTGACAATAAAATTTTCATTGTTTAGCTTCCTTATTTCTCTCTTGGCTTATTTACCTTTTATATTAAGTTTTACGACATTTTCTTCTTAATACCTTTTAGGCTTCTGTACAGAGAGTAGCTCATAGCAGGAGAAGCCTTATATCCCCGCTCCATCTGTCCGTCCGTCGCGAGAATATCTCCGGAACGACATATGCTAGAGTCAAGATCTGTACCACGTTAAAAAGGTCTTGCCCAGACTAGCTCATAGCCGTTGAGAACTCGTTTCTAGCTTCCATGATTCTCAAGTTACAGGTTTCCTCTAGAATTTGATCTTAATTTATAAGTTTTATTAAAATCTGGTTTGTTATAGAAATTTATTTCTTCATTTTTTATATTGACTTCAACTAGAATTATTATAGGAATTACAATAGTTATATGAAGCCAATTTTCCTTTTCTTGAAATAAATCTTACAATGATTGGTCTATTATTATAATGGGATCTCCCAAATTTATGGAGAGCTTCTATTTTTTCTGCGGGGTTTTGAAGTTGTAAAGTTTTCGCAATTTTAACATTCGCTCTGTATAGAAGCTGTGGGGCATTATGCGATCCTGCCTTGTTTTAATTTATTACTTTTATTTTTTTTTAATAATGTAGGTTAGTTTGACTTGAAAGTACATAAATAAAACGTTAGATTGTTTTTTTCCAGCAATTTGACACTAGAATTTGTTCTCAGCAAAAAAGGTTCCATATTAAAATAAATCTCAAAATAAATATCCTAGGAATGTTCTATTAATTATTGTTTTGATCTAATATTACGCAAATTGTGACTATCAGTAATTACGTAACATATAATTCAGTAACTGCCTACTAAACCAAGTACAAATTTTATTTATTGAAAAGAATAAACAGTTAAGAAAGTTACAGTATTGCATAGGATATACAATTAATATTGAAGTGGTTCGAGGATCTTTGAAATCTAGTAAAATATTATAATTATTGGTAGTTTTACATCAGTGATGCTGGAGCCCGGCGGTGTTGGAAGATTTTTCCACAGTTATTTCTTCTCTAGACAGACCCTTAGATTCACCCAACCTTATGTCAAATGAGTACCGGTTTTCTTACTCAGCGGTTAAAGGTGGGCGGGCATCGGGCTGATCATCCGACCTCAACTAGTCCCGTTGGTGGAGAATCGCGGGGAACGTAAATCTCTTGCGCACCCCAAGACCTTCATGGCCTGTTGCGGTACGGTTTAACCTTCAACTTAGTGATACTAAATTTCGCGATTTTCGAAAAGATCGAATTTTAGGTATAGCATTATTTTTTCACGATTTATATCGTGAAAGTTAAAAAAATAACTTTATCGAGAACTAAATTAGCTATTTCAATAATAATTATATACATTAATTTTAAAATTATTGATAGTTTAGAATTTATACATTCTATCTTGATGTACATTCTTCATTTACATAAGTTGACTATAAAGGAAACGGAAGTTCTTTTTGGAAATGACTGAAAAAACATTTTTAGAAACTTACACTTTAACTTGTACTTACAGAAAAGTAAAACTACAAGAAGTTGTTCGTAATGTGTATCTTACATTCCTGAGCTTTTACATATTATATATGTTAGCAGCCATTTTAAAGCATTAAGATCATATAAGAATGATCTATATCAGAAGTGCACAATCTTAGGAAGTCTGTGGGTCAATGTTTTTTGTATAAGTTCTGATGGGGGGTCCTGAGCGTCCCATCCTCCAACCCCCAACCCTTACTTTATCTTACTAATTAATGATTTGATAATGTCAATTATAATAATAATAATTAGTATTAATAATAAAGGTAAATTACGTAAATGTTTTACTAATTACCGATTGGACAGTGCCATTTATAATAATAATTAATAATAAATGTAAACTATACAAAATTTTAAATTATTAAATAACGCACTAGTTATGTTTCATATCAATTTATTTCAATAGAAAAGTCGGAGATGGTTGCTATTGTAAGTCATGACATTTTTCAATGTATATCTTGGCAGCAGCGTAAAAGCTCAAATTTAATTTTAAGTTTACATTACCGGGCGGCAGTGAATATATCGACGAGGTCCCCGGGTTGTGCACCTCTGGTCTGCACAGTACTTTTCATTACAATATATGTAAGCAATCATTGGCGTAACGAAGAAGCAAATCCCATCATTGCATCTGAAAACGAAAAAAAAAATAGGATTTAGACATTGTTTTTTGGTTGGAAAGTTTATCGCATTGTTTGTAACCCACTCTCCCTGAATCCCCAAAAAATTCGATGTTTTCTTTTGGTTACGCCTATCTGGTTTATCGCATGAAATATGCAACATAAAATAAGGAAAGAATAAAATAACAAAATATTGCATTTGTTAATATGAATTAAAAACGGAGTTCAAAATAAAAACAAAGAAAATGAGTATTAAGATATATCAATATTTTTTATAAGCGTAAAACAAAATTTCAAAACTACTAAACCATTTTGAATGCTATTTCACCATTACATGTCCTGGATTGTGCTGGACAGTCCCGGATTTTAGTGGTGTCCCGCATCAGTTTATGTACCGGAAGATGTCCTGAAATCTGAAAATAGTCCTGAATTTTGTAAATAAACGAGAAAGTCCTTTTTTTTTTTTTTTTAATTGTTGAAGTAGTTTTCCGGATTGTTTTTTGGTCGTGAAAATTGTCTGTCCCGGATTGATGTCGGAAAAATATGATCACCCTAGCCATATAACATAAATTTACTAATTTAAATATTCAAACAGTGAAAAAAAAAAACTTCAAAAAGCTCACGAGATTGCACGAATTAGACAAAAGAGCTTTTGAAAACCGAAACCGAAACATAATTTTGCTGCATCTTTTCATTATTGGGCTTTTCAATTAACAAGCTATCGCTAATAACGTTTGAGCCATTCAAGGAATTCTTTTTTTAAGTTTTGTAGATAGTTAAATGTGCTTTTTTAAAAATAGCTTACAAATCATCCCTATCCCCTAGAGAACAAACATAATAAAAACTTTTTCTCGCCCACAATGGACACCTACGACGAGGTTTTAGAAAGTTTTTTGGCTATATTTCTTGGAATATTTTGTTATTCAAAGTTTCCTATTTTTTCTTTATATAATTTCAATATGATAAGTAAATAATTGTTTGTTAAGTAATTACGGGTGAATAATAATAATAATCTCTATCTATCTTCTACCTATCCCTACATATAAGTTATAAAGAGCAAAAATGACATTTGTAGGTTTATTGTTATTTCTTGATCTCCTGTGTCCAGAACATAAATGTTACAACGTTAAACGTTACTATTACTATATGTTTCTGTAATTTTTGCTATTTCTTTTATTTCAGCAACACTATATATATTGGAGATTTTAAGAAAATTTTCGTATGACTTCTGAAGTTCGTTTTAGCGAATATTCGTAAATAGACGTTCGTAAACCGAGAGTTCCCTGTATTTCGTTTCACGTAAAAATTCCTTTTCCGAAGCCATTTGTTGAATAATGTGCTGTGTCTAATTCTTTCTTCTTAACAACTGTTCGTGTCGGGATATCATCATTTGCTTAAGCGAAAGACACAGAATTCGCTTCGGTTGTTGACGAACGTTCACTGGGTCAGATTCTTCTTTAAACTCGTAAGTAATGTTTGCAAACACATTTCCATTCTCATGGAAGCTTTATTCCATTAAAGAACAGAGAATCCTTTCCACCTGCTTTGCTCCCACGTTGACCTAAACTCAGACACTGAACCATTGAATTCACGCAATTTGGATCTAATCTTGTTAATTGATTTCCTCCGAAACAATTTAAAGAGGACACAAAATGAAAAACGGTAATTAAAAACAAATTGCTCGCCTTTTTTGGGGGGAAGGACGAAACATTTCAGAACGATAAAAACGTGTTCATGTCTTTCTATTCAGTCGTTAGAATATATTTTCTTTTCTTTGGTCCAATCTTCATTGTAAATATAAAATAATTACTAGAACGATTGATGTTATTTTTAGAGAAAATTACGTGCAACTTATTATTACGCATGTGTTTCCACTATTATTATGCATTTATATGGAAAATTGTTACTACGCACTGCATTTATTTACAAATTTGATATTATGCATTATTTTAATACAAAATTGTTGCTTTGAAATTATTATATGAAACTGTAATTTTGATATATGCAAAATTATTAATAAGCATTTATTTGCAAAATTATTGTTATGAATTACATTTACATGTAAAATTGTTTCCTTTTGTATTACAGGGGTGTCTAAACTTGCTTAGAGAAACATCCACGTAGATTAACTTTAGATGTTTGAGAGCCGCAAGACATGGACAAACGTTACTCACATTTAATTAATAATTGTTCTGTAATCCTTGCTGATCCTAAATTTCTTTAATCCCACACTGAAATCAAAATTAAAATTGGATTTAAATTCTTAAAATGTATTTACTCACCATAAACATTAAACTTGCGTTTTAATCCAGTGGATTCTCAATTTATACTGGGTAAGTTGATATAAAACTTGAAAATTTTACAGTATTTACTCTTTATATTGTGATACAAAAGGAGCTCAGTCACGATATTTCCGTGAACCGCACATTTGTTCTCAAATAGCTTCTTAGGACTCGCGAGCCGCGGTTTGACCACCCCTGGTGTATTATTTTAGTTACAAATTTTTAGAATACTTCTGCAGAATACAGAGTGGACAAAACCCTGGACACATAGCCAAAGGCCAAAGAAGCATATATTTTTAATGATATTTTTAATAATACTATTGATAATAACAAAAGAATAAAAAAAGGGTTAAAACGCACAACAAATAATAACAGTAATAAGTTATAAAAATTTTACCATTGCTCAATATTATTAAGGTCCAACTAAAAAGTTATGAAACTGGCAATGTGATGAAATCTGGACAACCATCCGTATCGGTGAAGTGAAGGCAAAGGTAATTGCGAAATAACCATGACCCAAAGAAGTCAACATGCCCAACGTCCGTGGAACTTGGGGTATCTCGAAAAGATTTTGAAGACAAAAAATGTCATCTCACACTTAGAAGTACATCTATTTGATTGTATTTGTGGTTTTGCTTATGTGACCAGACTTTATGGCTACTCTGTAGATTCAAATAAAAAATTTTGGATATATTTTTTTTAAGATATTATTTTCTTTTTGGATATTATTCTTTTTTGAATAATAGACAGAGAGAAAAAAAAGTTAAGAAAATAACAACGTAAAACACATAACTACCAATTCTTCTTTATTCAGTGATATTTCGTCTTCTTTTACAGAAGACTTCATCAGGTTAGTAATTCGAGGATAAGAATATTCCTTTCCCTTTTCCTCTACAGAATTCGTTAATCTTTAAATAATAAATGTGACAATACATTTATAAAAAAACCTAATACATAACATCCGTGTTAAAATAATAATTCAATCTATTTACTTTCAATAATATTCAACATCGTTGAATAAAAAGAATTGGTAGATTTATATTTTACGTTGTTTAATGAAATGTACAAGTTTTTAAGGAATAAAGATAGTTATTTACTTTTATTAGTTACATTCCAAATGGTGGTTCGTTGAGATTGCAGAAAGCATTGTTGTACTAAACTTTTAAATCTATACCATAAAAAATAAAAAATAAATCATTAGGTCCACAGGTCTTTCTCAGTTATAATTTATAGTTTAATAGAATGTTTTAGTTTCTCTTTTTTATTAATTAAATGCTTGATCCTTATTTATTCCAAAAGTTCACATCTTAAGAAACTATTAAGCTTGGATGTAGGAGTGAGTAATTTTAACATGAAAATGATTTAACAAAAATTAAAGTAATTAAATTACATATGAGCCAATTAAAAATTGCTAATGAAAAATCCGACTTTACCTGTCGGTAACCAAACAAAACCTCTTCTTCCCCTTTTGTAATTTTTGCTTTATTGTATTTCATTTTTACGTCCATGCAAATGGCCACTGTAAATGACGAACCGCTATATGTGACACTACATGTGATGAATTATTAATCTTAATTTTTTATTTAATTGATTCTTGTGCAATGTAAATGCTTTAATTTCCTAATATGCTCGAATGTAGAATTTAAAGGATTGTATCTTTCAATTGTTGTTTCTTGGATTTTTTGTTATTATCTCATTATTCAGTATTTGCCGAAATTTTGTTGAGAAAATATTGAAGAGATGACTTCGTCGGATCAGTATGCACATACTTATTCAGAAGGCCCGTATATAAAGGGCCCTATTCTCCCGAAATCACAAAATATATAAATTAGCCTATTTTCTTTTCGTTTTCTTTTTTGTTTTGTTTGTTTGTTGCTAATCAGTTTTCAAACTTGATTTCGATCTCCCCGAGATAAAAATCCTGCTTATGCCTCTGCACTTATTACGTATATTATGTACATACGGACGATTAATATGCACGATACTTACTCATTTATGAAAATGACTAAACTTTATATGTAAGAGAGACAAGCAATAAACAATGCATTTCTGAATTAAAATTGTTCCCAAATTTGATATTTTTGTTTGCTTGGTTCAGGCTTTTGCTATTCTCCAATCCTATTCTGGTATCTTCGTTTTTCTTTGTGAAAGTCGTGATGAAATCGTTACATCATCTCAGGAGTTTAATTGGAAAATAACCAATCGATTGAACATTCGGTCTCTGTCTGACTTGGAAGAGAGGAAGCTAAGTGGAGGGGTTTTTGTTCTTCTTTTGTTCCCTATCGATTGCACGAAGACAACCGAAGGTTAACGTGAATTCTTCGTTGTTGGATCCATTTGCGCCAATTCCGATGTACAAAGATTGAGATTTATATGTAGACAGTAAAAGTTAGAAAACTACTGTTTTATTCATGTGTAATAAATACGATACAGATATTTACAATATTGAAGATGTTAAACAAAACTTCTGAAAATCGTCAGTATATTAAAACATCTTTAAAATACCCTAAACATTTAATCTACATTAATAATCAACTCCCGGCAATATTTCGTCTTGTTTTTATCTCAAGACTTTTTCAAGATGAGTTCGAAAATTTCTAAGAAAAAGAGAGCATTTCCCTCTTTCCTAAACTCCAAAATAAATAATAATACAACTGTCAAGAATTCATACATGCGATATTACTAATATGCAAAGAACGTGCTACAATTATGTTCACTTACATAAGTTCAATATCATTGTTTGAAAATTCTTACGAATAACTTTATCCAATTCAAATATCTTTACTATTAAATTCAAATTCAAATTCAAATCTCTTTACTATTAATGTTTTTTCTTATATTAAAGTCTTTTTTCCTAAATTCTTTTTTTAAATTTAAATTAAACAGATTTTCAAAATCGTCAATCCATCTAAGGAAAAGAGATACTGATCCGACAGTTATCTCTTCAATATTTTCTCAACAAAATTTCGACGATGTATGAATTTTTGGGTTGTATTATTATTTATTTTGGAGTTTAGAAAAGAGGAATATGTTCTCTTTTTCTTAGAACTTTTTATACTCGGCTTGAAAAAGTCTTGAGATAAAAACAAGACGAAATATTGCCGGGTGTTGATTATTACTGTAAGATGTTGTTAAACAGTAGATTAAATCTTCAGTATATTTTTATGTAAGAATTTGAATCTGTATAATTTTATTCTTGTAATTTTAATCAGTTGAATTATAGCATTAGGAAAATAGACATCAAGTAGAAATATTTTTGGAAATTTATTGATAAAGGCTGTTTGACTGGAAAATAATTATTAAGAGGTGGATTTTTAAAATTGCTTATTGTCCTCAAGACTGGTAACAGATAATCATTAAGTTTTATGGATAGTCTTCTTTTTTTATAGAAGGTTAATTACAAATTAGTTATATCATTTTATAGGAAAAGTATCCAAAGCAAACACATTTTGAATTTCAGCTCCGACCATTCGTTAAGAATAAAAATGAACTTAGTAGATAACTTTATAAGGAAAATTGATAGAATTCAAATAATGAGAAAGATTTTGTAAGAGAATAGAATATGAAAGAAATTTTTGAAAGTAAATAGTTGTAGCCTGAGGTTTACAGAAAAGGTTAAAGAAGAATTTGATAGAATGAAAAAATGTCGTATAGTAGAATTTAATGGGAATTGGTAGAAAGTAAGGGTTACATATAGTTTTTGAACATAAAAAAAAATGTGTTGTGTAAAAAGGTCATTAAAAATTATATGAATAAAGAAATGAATATTATTTATAAAATTGATTGTGAAAGTTGTAAGGCGTAATTTGTAGGGGAAAGTAAAAGAACGATAAGGGAGAAGATACATGAACATAGTTATAATATAAAGAAGAAATTGACTGAATAACGTGAATTAGCAGAACATTGCCATACGAAGGATCATATCATATATAGAAATGGTAAAAATTTTAAGAATAGAGAAGAATAGCAGAACAAGAAAGTTAGATTTCTTGTTCTGCTATTTTCAAAAGGAAATTAGGTTAAACAAAAGAGTAGAATTTCATGGATTATATAATTGAGGTAAAGAGTATTATTAGGTTGAATGATAACAATATATGATAACAAAAGTTTGTAAGGAAAGTTTGATCTACCATGTTATTTCTCATTGTTAATTTGTGTTTTGTTATATTTTTTAAAAACTTGAAAAAGGAAGGAAAATTCTTGCAAAATTTTGTGGGTGAATATGTTTTATACATACGACGTATATATGTTTTAGAAGAATATAATATGAAGAGAAAAGATTTAAGAAGAGTTATGAAGATTAATATATTAACTTAAATTGCTGTGGAAATCGTATTAATCGTAATCGTAGGAAATGCAATGAATTAGAGGTAGTTGTTTAACACATTGATGTTCTAACAGAATAGGATTGAACTCCATTGTTTAGAATCAAGTTCTTTTCTATGGTAATTTCTATTGTTTTTCTCATCAAAAACCTAATTTGAAAAGATTTCAAACATAAAAGTTAACATCGTTCCTGGTTCTCGAATATACGTATCAAGTTTTAGGTAGATCCATCCGAGGTTTGGCTGCGCCTGATGTAAAAAAAGTGAGCACTTCAGCAGGCTCTGTCTGTCTGTCAGCCCATACTACATAAATCGCATAGAAATGAGTTATACCTTATTGTAAAGGTGGGAAAAAATGAGAGTTTCGATCTACTGTCACTTTCGGTCTCACACGAAGTGGCCGAGATTGAAAAATACATCGGTATGGTTTCGTGTAAAATCAGTTTTTCCCTGGTATGTATCTACATTATAATAACTGCTAAAATTCTGTTAATATGCTAATATCATAATAATTACGCTTTCAGAATTTCTCTCATTCATCGTAAAAAAAATGCAACAGCAACAACAATAATTAATCCATTCTTCAGAAATATTTGCATAATTTGAAAGTATACAATTACAAAGATAAACAATCATCCATTAAATTTTAAAATTTGATTAACTATAAGTTATATTGTTAAAATGCCCTGTTTACATTCTAAATTGTGTATTTATATTTTCAGTGTTTACTTTTAATTTAGATAGTAAATTATATTTTAACATTTAGCTTGTTGTCACAGTTTTAATTTCTCATTATTATTAGGAATTCGAAATTCATTAGCTTTTCCATAACAAATATTAGTCTACGCTTACTAATTTCCTACATTTTCTGGCATAACGTAGTTCCATGTTCAAGAATTTTCTTTCCTTAAATTTTTTACCTATGTTAAATCAAAAGTTAATCAGATGTAGATTAAATCTGTCATTAGCAGAATGGAAAACATAAATGTTTCATAAATAGAGAGAGAAATTCACCAACGGGTGAATTTCTCTATCTATTTATGAATAATTACGGACATTAAACTTTATTTCATTGAACTTATAAATGTTTCATGTTTTAAAGATCTTTATCTTACGTTAGAGTTTCTTCGTCCATCAACAATACATTGAGACAAGTCTCGTAGAAACCATTTGTTGTTATTTAGTTATTTAATATGTCAATCCTTACTTTTCTGATCTATAAATAAACTAATAAATTTTACTATATAGGTCCTTTTTTGAGGGATTTCCTCACTCCGGGATGAGATATTATCTTCTTCGGCCTTCTTCGGGAGATGTATATATATATATCAATTACATCAAGGTGACCACAGAACTAACAACTCCCGTTGTTAGTTTCTCGGATAAGTTTCTCATGTTGTTTATTCCGAGCAACTGGTGACAACTGGTTGGATAGGGAGAAGGGGTAGGAGGGAAAAAAAAAAGAAGAGTCCTTGGGGACAATTTCTTAATTGCGTGATTGTCCCCAAGGACTCTTCATTTTTTTCGCTGTCCCCTCCCCTTCTCCCTGTCACAGTGTGACCACCAGTTGCTCGGAATAAACAACATGAGAAACTTATCCGAGAAACTAACAACGGGAGTTGTTAGTTCTGTCCTCACCTAGATGTAATTGATATTTATACATCTTCCGAAGAAGGCCCGAGGCACCGGACCGAAATATCTCATCCCGGACTGAGGAAATCCCTCAAAAAAGAACCTATATATCCCACTCCTCCTTCAGGACCAAACTATAATATATTTTATTATTTTGTGAATTTTTACTATATTCCTAATACTGTAATTCATTCAGTGGCTACCTTAACATATTAATCCTTTAAATAAGATATGGAAATTATCATAAATAAAGAATGCTCTGAAAAATCTGTAGGATTATAAAAGGCTAGGATAATATTATAAAGGCTACGTATTGGAGGAACATTTTATCACGTAGTAGTTTCGAAGATTAATAAAAATTATGAGAAAATTGTTAAGAAAAAGAAATTGTAAATAGGTTAGTAAAAGTAAAAGAGGAAATAGAATTAGTTAATGATTAAGTTAATCTTATGGAATTAATGACGATATTGAAACGTTTAAAAAAGGATAATGCCGCGAGTACTGATGAAATCAAAAATGATTATATTAAGATCTTGCCTAACGAAAAAGGGTTAACGTATCTTTTACAATGGCTGAATTAGATTTAGAAGACGGAAAAAAAATATCAGGTAATGGAAAAATTATCCCTATTCAAAAAGATGGGAAATGAAAGCTACCCAAAAAATTAACGAGGAATTACATTATTAAAAAAATATTTCAAGATTTTTGCAGAAATTTTAAGAGGAAGAATAGAAAGATGGTTAGAAGAAAAAAATTTTATTGTAGAAAATCAAGCAGGATTTAGGAAAGGTTATTCGATAATAGATCATATGTTTGTTTTAAATAATTGTATAAATATAAGGTAAATGGGAAAAGAAATAAAATGTATGCATTATTTATAGACTTTAAAGTGACATCATTATCATAGATAGGGCGATATTATTAAAATGTTTAGAAGAAATAGGGATAAATGGTAAAGTTTGGAGAATAATTAGAAATATTATGAAGAAGCAATAGTTACAATTAGAAAAGAAAAAAAAATAAATTTAATAAAAGAGTAAGAACGGTTTGGAATTTGATTGTTTGGCTTTTGCGGATGATCTGGCAATCCTTGCAGAAAGTTACGAAGATGCAGATAAATTTTCTAAAAGAAACAGCAGAAAAAACTGGCCTCTTAATATCATTTGAGAAAACAGAATATATGACAAATGTTAAAGAAGGTCCCAAATACTTAGAAACAAAGTATGGAAAGATAAAGAAGTTTAAATACCTGGGAGAAATAATCCAATCAAACGCATTAGATAAAGAAGCAAACTTAACAAGAACGAGAAAGATGGAACTTGCATTCCAATTAACAAAAAGTGTCTATAACAAAAAATCTATCTCCATAAATACAAAACTAAAACATTATGAAACTGTGATTAAACCCGAGAGCCTGTATGCATCAGAATGCCTAACAATGAATATGGCCACCCAACTAAATGAACTTTAGAAGGAAAGAAAAGTAACCCGAAAAGTCTTGGTCCAAACTATGAAAATGGAAGATGGAAGCTCAAAAGTAACAGAAAAATATACGAGAGAATAGAGAGGATTGTAGACACAATGAGAAAGAGGAGAATAACATTCTACGAACACCTTAGTAGAATGAATGATGACAGATTGTCAAAGCAACTCTTTAACTACTTTGATAAAAACCCCAAAACACATATAACCTGGTTTAAGGAGGTAAAGAGCGACATGGAAGAAATGGGAATAACAGCGGAAAAATTGGATAATAGGGGGATGCTCAGATCAGCAGTTAAAAATTTTGTTGGTTTTCAAGCAAAGCAGAAAAGGAAAACAGGGGGAATCTGGACAGATGAAAGACGAAAGCAACAGAGTGAAAGGATGAAAGAATACTGGAGGAAGAGATTGAATGAAGGAAGAAAATCATGAGGTTATTTTACGTGGTCCCTAGTTGGCCAAATTCGAAAGAAGAAGAATGGGGTGGAACTAAGATAGGAAAAGAAAAAAAATTATAGTTTAGTGTATGCGGACGATTTGGTATTAATGGCGGAAACAAAAGTAGAATTAGATAAAATGATTAAGATATCTAAAGAATTCACAAAAGTTAATAACTAACAATAAATTTAAAGAAAACACAGATTATTATTTTTAGGAGAAGAGGAAAAAGTAAGTTTCAAAAGGAACCTAACTCTATCGTTAAGGGAAGTATGACTGTTTGAAAATAGAAATATTTATTCACTTTCTTTTCAATCGCTTTTGTAACCACTCAACTCGGAATTTCTTTTTTTTTAATTTTCAGCTTTATTACCTCATTATGAGTTTTCAGTTTATTTGTAATAAAGTCCTTTACTGTTCTTCTTGTAAGTTCCCTATTGAAACCACGTGTAAAATTGAATTTGCATACAAAAGGCCCCAATGAGTGACACAAAAGGCCCAGAATTTCAATTCCTGCCTTAAATTTAAGTCCAGTATAAAAGAAATGATAGTGGAAAAGCACTATCCTAAAGCAAACAACAAAGAAGCTTTGGATGTTTTAAAAGCAAATATTTTCCTTGTAGAATTAAATCACTTTGTAGATTCTGGAAATTCTGAAAATTTCAGGTAAAAAAAAAAGAACTTTGGTTCAAATTACAGTCCATATCGACCCTACAAAAATTATATAAAAATTTAAAATTACAAAAAGAAATGTAAGATAGTTTGAGGATGAATTTCATCAGCAAATTATACAGTTTAAAGAAGAGCTGGGGAAATAAATTGAAATGTCGTTAAATTCAATTCTAAAATCAAAACAATCCTTTTGATTTTAACAAGCTTTTTCCAACTGGCATTAATCAGCTATTTCGAAAAAGTTACCGCTTAAAGTTCATATTCATACTGCAATTTCAAAAAATTGGCTATAAGCATTTCAACTTGAAACATCTAAATATCCTTCAGGATTTTCAAAATTTTTGTTAATTGTACATCGAAAAATTATATTTTTGCAAAAATGATTGAGTGTTGTACATTAATACTGTTATTACTAGATTCAATTATAAAAGGAAATAAAAATACTACTATTATAAGAGGTAGTTATCAAGTCATGAACCTCTTAAGTTATTAACTTCTAAATAATTAGCTCCATGCCGCAGACAATTAATTAATGGTAGTAATAACAGTCTAAATTATATTTAACATCCTGAGAATACTTTAAATTTTAATTTTTTAATTTTAAATTTTAGTTCTGAACTAGATGTCTATCTTTCTATTTATTTATATAATTATTTATCTAACACGAAATAAAATTTAAGCCACAATTTTTAAGAAAACTGAATGTCTTCGTGCAAAGACATTGCTTGTTGAAAGAAATCAGTGAATACTAAGAATAATATATTATTGGTATTTCTATTACTTGTCTGCCAGAAATAGCTGCAGCTGAAGTTATTTAGAAAGTAGATAAATTAGGTTTAGAACATGATACTATTTTGATAATAGTATTTTTATTATATTTTTTAACTGATCTTTGTGAATATCATTGAAAATAATAGACATTTAAAAACCGAGGCTAATAAATTGTGATATCGATGAGTTTAAAATATGTCACAAAATATCTTTACTTTCCTTAAACATTACAGGCCCAATGATCAAGCTTCATGGAGCCACCTTTGAAAATATCTTTTGTTAATAAACATGCTTTGTTTTTCTCTTAAATATTGCATTTCGAGAAGATAAACCTCTTTGTGGGCAGGTTTAGTTTCTTCTTCAGTTTTTAATATCCCCCCCCCCTCTAAAATCTCTTTCAAATATTACTTTTCTGGAACGAAGAGAAGATATTTTGGAGAATAAATTAAACAAGCGAATCCTTCCGCATTTAAATTCAAAAATGCGTAATTGCTTTACGTGTTTCCGTAAGCCGTGTTGCTGAGTAGTTAGTATTCTAGCTCTCAGGACGGAAGATCAAAGCGAAATCTTATTTTCCAAACCCCATTTACTAAATAAAAGATGAAAAAAAGGGGTTCACCCTTTCCAATCAGACAAACAACAATAATCATTTTGCTCTCAACTTGAAGTGCTGTCCGTCCAGTTGCCTCTCCTGCAGTATATTGTTGATCCATTTATAACTGAGGTGGTGCACAACCGGCGGCTCGCCGAAATATTTACTCCGGCCCGATAATGTCAAACTTAAAATTAAATTTGAGCCTTTACATTGCTGCCAACACATACATTGAAAAATGTAATAACTTGCAACAGCAACTATCTCAGACTTTAGTATTGGAGTGTTCATATGAAACATAACTGGCGAATTATTTGATAATTAGAGGTTTGTGTAAATTACATTTATTATTAATTATTATTATAAATGGCACTGTCAAATCATTAATTAATAAGACATTTATGTAAATTATTTGTGTTATTAATAATTATTATTCTAAAAGACATTATCAAATCATTAGTTAGTAAGACATTTATGTAAATTACATGTATTATTAATAATTATTATTATAAATGACATCATCAAATCATTAATTAGATAGATATAGTAAGGGTTGGAGGATGGGACGGTGCGGTTCTCAATCAGAACTTTTATAAAAATATTTGGTCCTCAGACTTCCTAAGATTGTGCACCCCTGCTTTAGATCGTTTTTTTAAGAATACTAATTTCTTTTTAATTATTTACTCAATGCTGAACGTCACTGTCTTTTCCATTAAGTATTAGAATTCTTTGACTGATTATGATTTCCATTGTCTGCTTTGGGTATTTTTATACTTTAAGCCTGAATTTTTAAGACGTTTCTATACATTCATTTATCCGTGATTTATGTTGTTCGTGTTTAGTAATTAATTATTTAATTCTTAATTAATGAAATAATTAGTGAATAATTATTCATTAGACAAAATTATTCATGTCAATTTTGTCTTGTCTAATTAGTTATCTTTTTGTGTTCACTGTAATATGCTTATCGACCAATAGACCTTTTTTGTTTTTACCCTCTCTTTAACATTATCAGGATCTTTAAATTTTTATTTCTTATTTTACTATCTACAGCCTCAATTTTATAAACTTATGAGGTCCATTCCTTGCTACATCCAAGTTCAAATGAGGCTTTTTTTTTTCAATCTAATTTTATCATTTCCTTTTCTATTTGTTATGTATATTGGATATTTCTCATGTATTTACATCATAATTACACTATTTTTCTGTCAGAGAGATAAATGTTGATAGTCCCATTTTTATCAGTGATTCTTTGGTTTTGTTTTGTTTTTCATTTATATTTTCATTTCTATTTCTTTAAAAATGCCTGTAATGTTTCTCCTCCTGTTATTTTCAGTATATTCACATTCGCTACTTACTGCCTTGCCATGAAGAAAAAAAAAAGTTGACCAACATTGATGGCTTCAGCTTCTATTTTATATTCATTAATGACCGGTTTCTCCAAATAACATTAGTATTAATTCATGTCGCAACTCTATTGGATTGAATTGGACTTAATCCAGAAGTACTTAAAACTATTTACAGGGACCAGAGAATATGATATTATGGTCTTTCATAATATTTTAGAGTTCATTACGTACAATGTTTTTGATCATATTGACAAATATATGCTCTAATATTTCATTTAAGTTTCAGACTTGAATCTTAGCTCAAAATAATTTCTGGTAATTTTTGACATTGTGTCTTATTTTGTTTTTCTTTATATTTTTTTCTTTTCATTAAGCATTAAAGCCTCTTCTTTCCAAAATACTTTTCTGATTAGAATAAAAAAATATTTCTTTGGTCTTCCTGGCTACATTCTTCAATCTAGCAAATTGACTTGCAGATTTAACTAGTCCTTGGTCATTCTATAAGTATTCTAGGCCTATTCTTGTCTTTCTTTACTGTAATCCATTTTATAAATCCTTCAATCCATTGTGTTAAATCTTCAAAAGAAATTAATACTATGAATAGCTAAAAACAGGGATTAGTAAGAACTAAAATAAACACATCCTTCAAATCAGAAATTAACTTTTCAAGTAGAAAAAAAAATTGATTTATTTTGTATTGGAATTTATCATTTGTTAGTGTTATTATTATTTGGCAAAGCAATTTGAAAAAATTTTATGGCCTTATTTGATAAGTTATGTTCTTGTCGTTCCTTACTACTGGTTACATTTTAGTCACAGGAAAAGTCGATGTTGTTATGTAGCGACGTAAAATTCGTAATAACTTTTTAAATACAATCACGTACTTGATGGTATATGGGATGGTATATGGGATACCCACTAAACTGTCAACTGCCTTACGTAGATGGTAAGATTGGCATTAAGTAACGTTTGTGAGACATTGCATTACTGACATGTTTTATTAAACTGGATAGTAAAAGAAAATAATTATTTATCTTACCAATCTTCAAGCAGCATCAAGGTGCGGATAAGTACTGATAAACATGGAATTGCGAAGAAGCAGAGTTATCGTCAGCTTCTTCAATAGTCATTGGCAAGAGAATCTCATGGGACATAAAAAGGGTTCGGTGTGTTTTTCCGATTGTCTATAAAACTGCCGCTCGAGTCTCAAGTGATGTTTTGTTGCAATTCTGAAGCAGAACTGTGCGCATTGAGGTCAGTTCCACGAAGTTATCTTTGCTGCAGCACCGCCTACAATCGTCGTACTGGGTTATTCTACCAATCCAGAATTCGAAGAAGTCGATCAAAAGAACCGAACTGTTTTTACTGATTCAGCTGCAGTACTTTGATATTTGTTCAGAAGCTAGTATTTATTAACAAAATTTCTTCTGAACCCACCTTTGGGTAAAAATATAAAAACCAGTTTTATAAAAGATTGAATTAATTGACTTATTTCTTTCATTATATATTTAAGAAAAGAAAACAAAAATTGTAATAGAAATTTTGATAACAAAGAACTATTCCCATTTTATCCCATTTCCCCCTTTCGTGAACCACTTAGTCTTTTGAATATTTAAAATCTACTGTTAAAACTATGAAGATTTATATATATTTAATTGATCTAGGCGCTGGGAATCAAAGTTTTTTTGGGTTCAAAGTTTGCATGTAAAATGACATGTAAAATGCTTATTGGATAGAATAAATTAAAAGTTATGTTTTAATTAATTATGTTTTAATTAAAATAATACGTATGTGAACAAACGTATATTATATAAGCTTGATACCACATAAAGTTAAACAATTGATGTATAAAGCAATTTTTAGTTTTATGGTGACATAGAAAAAAAATAGCCTTAATTTTTAACTGTTTCTTTAAATTTAAATTTTTATTTTCGCTTGTAATGTCTATATTCAGTATCAGTTTTATTCGAAAACTCGATTTAAGATCCTTGATCGTATCAAGAGCCAAACTTCTTGCGATTTGCTGAAATCTTAAATCATCCATCAGATGTGGGAATTCTTTCATATTGAGTCGACTGGCAAAATATCGGGATTGTTTCGAAAATTGCCTCAATTTCGGTTTCATGTGATTCGTCTCATCCAGACCTTTACAATGATATCTTCACATTGACCTCATTTGACCTCTATGGTAATCTCTATGGGAAATGGTTTTAGTGCTGTCTAATATTGTTTTTGTCTTCTATTTTTCTTCAATTTATTTAAGATTAAAAGAAATCATGAGCTTCTGTCAGATTTACATTTAGTTTTCATTAATTCACGCTATCTTGCTAGCGTAGGATATTAACGATTCTGTAAAATTTGTAATTCTCTTAATATGCATCGGTAAGAATAAGTGTTATCTTTCCTTCCCTCTGTTCTTCAGTAACTCATCCTACGAATCTGAAATTTCACAAATAGATTCCACGTAGGAAGATCCGTGTTGCTTTTTACGAACATCCGATTCATAGCTAAGGAGTTAGAAAGAAAATAATGCACTAATATTTGCCTGCGCACTTATCACGATTTATTGAGATAAATTACTTTTTGCCATGTTAAATTGTTAAATTTGACAGCTGATATCTCGAAAATTGTTGCATATTTTTGAGTCAAATTTTTTAAACTAGTTCAAAACATCATAATCTACACATATGTGAAAAACAATAAAAATCAGACTAGCCAAAATGAAATCTGGATCTTACAAATTTTGCCACGTTCACATCTTGTTGCTCTTTTGTTACTCTTTATAGTCGACCGGCAACTGTAACCCCTAGAATTATGATTGATATGTCATTAGATTCGTCTCGTTGTCGGAGTGCCCTCTTATATGCATTTTTTTTTATATCTTAACCGGCTTTCGAGATATTCCCAAAAATATTAAATTGTGACATTTTTGCACCCGATATCTCTGGCCATGTTGCATACTTTTGAATGAAATTATGCAAACTAGTTCAAAACATCGTAATCTACAACTGTATCAAAAATAAGTACAAAACGGACTAGCTAAAATGAAAATCTGAACTTGAGAAATTTTGCCACTGTTCACATCTTGTTCCTATTTTTCTTGTTACCCTTTAACCTTAGCCAAAAACTAGCACCTAGAATTATGGTTAATACGTCATATAGTTGTCTCGTTGTTGCGGAGGATCCTCGTTATGTCCATGTTTTTGATATCTATTCGGGTTTCCGAGGTATTTCCAAAAATATGGTACCAGGATGGCCTGCAAGCTTAAGGATAGAGTATACATAGTGCTGATTTGTAGTTTTTATTTCTAATAATAATAGTGGTTAGATTAAGACATATTAGAAACAACATTTAATGAGAAAATAGCTAATTTTGTTTAGCCTTCAACCCAAAATTAAAACTTTATCCGTGGGCCTTTTAAGGTTTAAACTCTAAATAAGCTTCTTTTTAATGTCTCCACCAGCATGTGGCCTTCTGTACTAATTAATAGTAATAATACTACTAATACTAATTGTAATATTAGACAAACGTTTCCAAACGTTATTTCTCGGTTAATTCGATATAAATTGGAAGCTAAATTTGGAAATGTTTGTCTAATAAGGCCTACAAAGATACTAATAAAGGAATTTCGGACCCGAGGTGCGTGATTTACACGACTCAAGATAAATGAACAACATAATTATATATCGAAGCTGAAAGTTTACAGTAATTTATCCTAACATTGTCCTTTGTTACAACCTATTATGGGGATATTTGAAAGGTTTCGCTCTAATTATCTTTTCTTTTATTTAATTTATAGTATCAGTTGTTTCAACTGGAACTGATTTGATTCGATGTAATAAACGCATATGATCAATAAGTTATCACACAAACGACCTTTTTTAATTTTTTATTTAAATTAGAAAGAAAATCAGTCACAACGTTTAGAAATTGTAAGCGATTTCGTTCAAAGTTTAAAAATTTCTTTCATTCTTATTTTTTTTAATTGATATTGGTAAGAGCATTATAAAACTAATCAATTTCCGTTTGCAGTTATATTTTCTACTTAATCTTCAGAAAGAAGATAACATTCAATTAAAATCCCGGAATTTTATACTGTAGTAAGTAAAGAGCCGCGCTGGTGTGGTCGAGTGGTCTCAGGCGTCGGTCTGCCGTGAGATCAATGTGCCAGCGCCCGGGTTCAAATCCCGGTAGCGAGCATGGATGTTTCAAAAATTTCCTTTCCTGTGTTGTAGCCTCTTCTTCACTTTCTCTTCGGTCTGACGTCATTCCTTAATGGCGTCCTGGGGAAGGCCACGGGAAACCACCCCAGTATCTTTCCCTTGTAATTCTAGGGTGTCTGCTAGGGGTTCGCCGTCTTGGGAACACTAGCGCTCCCTGGAGCACGGATGCTTCGGCAACGAAGCTCGCACTTCGGTGCGAACCGACCACACACAGTAAGTAAAGAAAGAGAAATGTAGATTACGTGGATATCAATTATTTTAACTAAAATGTCTTCATTGAAATAAACGATTTAGTAAGAAATTCACAGACTTTTAACTTTTAAGTTGTCTTACACATTGAGAAAAAGCTCCTTTATAATGAAGGTTTCTCGTTCATTCGCGACTTTGTTCAAATTGTAATGAAGTGAATTGCAGGGAAATCAAATAAATATCTTACAGGAAGTTGAAGTGGTCGAAATAATCATCACCTCTACAATTGAGAGTAGACGGCGGACAAATATATGTTTTACCTTATTGGAACCTTTCTGAGTTGTAGAAAAAAATACGAATTCCGGTCTGTCGTGAGTTCCTGTCTCAAAGAAGTGATCGGAAGTGGAATATGTACAGGTTCGCTAAGGTTTCATGTACTACAGGAAACAAGTTCTTTTCCTTGTTTTCTAGCAATACCGGCTTCGTTCGCAAACTTCCACAAAACATTTTTACGACTTTTCTTGTATAAATACAGTCAGAAAGTATTTCTTGGAAGCAACGATTGAATGTTTTTAAATATACAATGATACCTATAATTCCTCAATTGACAAGATTGAAATTTGCCAGTTATAATCTTCTGTTATTCTCCATTCCAATCTTGAATTCAGCTGTTTTTGTTTTCATAAACTTCACATCTCTTCTCTGAAAGCTAAATACGTTTACGCCTAAACATTCCTCTCTTCCTGTTTCTTTTTAAGGGAAGGTGGGTTATTTTAATTAGAGAGACATCAACAGCTGTTTAGGAGATGAATCGGATTCTGAATTGTTTGAAGATGGTTTCAAGTTGCTAATTACCTCACCAATCAAATTCAATCTGTTGCCTCAGTAAATATTTGATGGAGCGGAAGGTTGGCATTGGTCATCTGGTGCCGTTTCCACCAATACGCATTGGATTCAGCAAATTAGCAGGAACCCACTATCTAATGCAAGAACCTGATTCAGTAACGCTTAAGGTAAATAGAGGTATTTTGAAGTGGAACATCTTCCTTGACATTTTATTTCAATTACGAGATTGAAGTAAATAGTTGACTCTAGATTAATAAAGGGAAGTTTGCATCATTATTTGTTCAAATCGTTTGCCGTGAAGGAAGTTTTACGTACGAAGTACACTGAATGTCATTAAAGGTTTGATGTAAAATACATTGTAAAATAATATTCAGTTGGTGAAATTGATAGATATAGTCTTGGGTTATTGTTACTGCCAAGCCCTTGTAATAATAATAGGCTGTAGAACAATATGTAGTCTTGCTTTTCAGATTCCTCAACATAAAAATACTTTGTGGTTATGCGCCGTTTTCGTCAAGTACAATGTTTGGCTGTATTAGACACAATATCTTTTTATCATTATTCTACAGTTGGATTCAATTGAATTTAATATAGAACAGTTTTGTAAGAATTTGATTTTAAGTTCACAAACACTGCTGTTTACAAAATTTTTAAAGTCCAGAATGAAATTGCTTTCAAAATTCAGTCAACACTGTTATACACTAAATGTATTTATTCAGTATTTAGCAAAACAAGACCTCGTTAACTGATGTTATCGAAGTCCTACTGTATTCGCTTACCAAACGATGCTTTTGAAGTCAGGAACTTTTGACTAAATTAATTACCGATCGCTGCGTTGTATTCATAATTTTCATGAGGAGTTCTATTTTAGTGAACCTTAGAATAGTAACCCATTGAAGTTTGATGTTAGTCTGATCTTATGAAAAGATTCACATTTTAAACGCTTTACAATATCCTTTACATACATTACAAGTTCTTGAAAGTTACTATTTTGAAAGTATAAAGGAATACTAATAACAAGAATTTTAATAATAACAAGAGGCAATTTATGAAAGTAAGGTTTAGTGTAAGTTCACTCGATTAAGTCCACATTCAAAACTTTATTTTAAGGATGATTAGTTTTTTATTTTAAGGACAATTAGGTTTTGAATTTCAAAATTCAAAATTCAAACCTTTTAGGAATCTTGATTGTTGATGTCTTTAACTATCAGCTTTGCCTTTCAAATCATTCCCAACAAAATGTTTTCAAAGAGTTCTTCCAATAATGTGAAAATCAACGCTAATCAGCTTTAATTAGCTGAATTAGTTAATAAAGTTACTTTCAGACCACGCCAACTTGTATAGGTTTCCAAAAGATCAATTTACCACAAGTTAGTGGTTGATCGGTGGTCACTTACTGGTCGCTACATGACCAAAGACTTAAAATCATCAATACCAGCTGGTAAAATCAATTGTATTTTACCAATTTCATTCGAATAAAAAGAAATTATGTCATATTTCAATTTGCAATTGAACTTTGAGAAATTTTCAATGTACGGTTTATATTTATATTTTTTTTTTGTTTGCTCTAAAGTAGGAATGCCTATCTTTTCAGATTCCATGCATCAATTTTTTTTTTCACTAGTGAGTTCAGATTCACCATTCAACTCTTTGTATCACCATTCATTTCTTATATAAAATATGTTAATGTAGATTTATTCACCATTTTGTCATGATAAATAGAATTTATAGACTCATAATTTTTTTCTTCTCAGAACTTATACAAATCGCTTTTTATTATTACTTTACACATGAAGAGGCTTATCATTACCGGGGTACCACTTCTAATCATCCAATGTTCCACTTTTGGCACATGAGCCATAAGTTGGCTATCCTTGCTCTACAGAATAGCGTTTTAATTTCAAATTTATAGAAAATGAAAGAAAGCTTTAATTTTTAAAAAGCATTGATTAGTAAAATAAAATCAAATGAAATCAAATACATCGTCTTAATCCTGAGCACCTGCCAGTACATCAAGTTTCCATTATTTCAAGTTATAATTAAACTTGAATTAAGCAAATAAATCAAAAAGTTATGAGCAGTGATGGCATTTTTTTGGCATTATTTTTTGTAAATAAAATATTCGAAGCACATTACATCATTATCGTAGTTGTACATTTTCAGAAATATAAAAGTAGCATTAAAAAAATTCTATGTTTTTTCAAATAGAATTTGCCTAAAATACCTTTAGAACAGAGATTTTTAAAGATACTCTCCTGGAGGATGTTTGTCTCAACTTGCCAAATTGACTTTCCGGATAGTCTTCCTGATGTTTACATCTTTATAGAGTCTCAGAAGCCCAAGGGTATGAGTTAAGAGAATGGAAATGTAATGTATAAAGCAGAAAGAGAGAGACAAGATAAAAATGATATTTATCATATTCTTGGAAAACCGGCAATTAGCGAATTAAGCTGCTTAGGGTAATTAGTAAGACTGCAAGGTAATTTGAAACTCAGTAATTATTTGAAAATAAATTTAACGTGCAGAAAAAATTGTTACAAATGAAAACCAAAGACTGCGCATAAATAAACAAACACCCTCCTTTGAGTTTGACAACAGAGGGAATCGGGAACGGTCGTTTCGTCCTTCTTAGGGACTCATCAGCCCGATCCACCTTCCCTTGATGACAAACCAAAAAAGGCGTGAAAAATAAATAGAAGTCACCTTCGCTCCCGAAAGTGACTACCGAACAAAATAAACAACAATTAAAAAAGTGCTTAACTGCACATGAAAAAAAAAACCTTTGCCCTAACAATCAAAGGTTAGGTATTTAATTATAAGACACCCAAACCAAAAAGGCAATATAATAAGAAAGTAAAATTTAACTTGCAGAAAAAGTTATTATGTAGCTGTTATGAAAACCAAATCAAATAGGAAGTCTGCGATTACTTGTTGTGTATCAAAAGAAGAGGAAAGTAATGCTCGTTTGTAATTGTAGCATTGTATTTCTTAAAATAAGTATTTGTATAAAACGTCATCGTTTTACAGCCATCGTTACATCTCTGAAGTGTTGGAGCTTGTTGGTATCCCTTATCTTCAGAGTCTGTCTTGGGCCACTTACCAACAGGACAATGTGCGACCGCACATGGCACGCAACTTCAAACAATTCCTTGAAGTTCACCATGTTCAACTTCTTCTGTGGCCCGCGCGTTCACCGGATCTATCGCCTATTAAACAGGTCTGATCCATGATGTGACAACTTCTGGCACACCACAGACCACCCGCGGCTACACAGATTAACTTTGGCACCTTGCCGAAACCGCATGGACTGACATACCCCAAACGCACATCCAACGTCTCTTCCTCTTTATGCTGGGCCGTGTCGCAGACGTTACTGCCTCCCAAGGTGAGTAAGCGAGATACTGATTTTTCCGCAGGTCGCACCGAGCTGTAATTGTAATAATTTCACCCTTGTATCATAAGTTATCTATTAAATAAATATGGCTTTAATAACTCTTGTCTTTAATGGCCAGCAGTGTATATTAAAGTTAATACAATTGTTTTCACTTTTATTTTTGATAAAGAAGTGTACAAAAAAACTTTCGAAATTTTAAATGTGATAAATGAAATGAAATGATTTGCATTAATTTTAATATAAAAATCTATAGTTATTTATTTATGAGAGTTATTCGAAGATAAAATGTACAGCATGCTTCACTAATTACGTCTAACTCCAATACAGCAAAGCAGTAAATAAATCTAAAAAACATGGAAGAAAGGGAAGGAAAGTTGATCATTTGTCAGACAGATTTCTATCAGTCGATCAGTAAGTTACAATCATGAATAATTTCACATGAGCTGGGCTTCAGAAGAGTTGTAGAGACTTGTGTTATCGGTGTTTGAGTCAATGCTTCTGAATCGAAGAGAAGCTTTAAGGTGCTTCATTGCATAAAATAGAACTGCATTCGTGTAGTTATCCTACTTTTTTTCCTGTATTTGTAACTTCCAACGAAAAAAATGCACAATATACCAAACGAAATCTTAGTTTTAAATGTCTGATTTATTACTGCTTGTGTGTAACTGGATGTTTAGAAATTTTCAAACATCGAATTAAAAATTTTTTCATTGTTATGCTTTTTACTATCAGAACAAGAAAAAAACAGAGGCTTGAGATTTGTTACAGATAGACTTACGTGAAGCTCGCTGTATAAATTATTCTAAAGGAAAAAATTAACAAAGCGGTATTATGCTGTACCTATTTCTATACGGATATTTATTGTTTATACAACCTTTAAAATTAACAGTTAAATTATCTATAAAACCTTAGGGTCGCGAGATGTAAGATCAAAAGGGGTAGTTCGTGTCCGGTAGTAAGTTCGACTCCAGACCCGCCCGCCTTTAACTCCCGAGATAGAAATCCAGACTGCTGGGTGAACTCTAAAACCCATCTGGAGGAGAATTCTGGAAAAATACTCGGCTTGCCAGGATTCCCTGGCAGATTCAGCGCCATTCCTCCAGTCCACAGTCAAGCACCTTATCGTTTGGTTATTGAATCCATTAAACGGTTTACTAGCTGAAAATTAGTTAAGCCCTTTAAATTATTAATAAATTCCTTTTATAATCACTTCTGTTATTTCATTTTAATTACAGAATTAATGAATCATTAAATTTTACCTAAAATTAATATATGAAATTTAAACTTGATTAAGGAAAGGAATCAATCACTGATTTTGATAAATATGTGTTTAATTAACCTTGAGCATTTTCTCCAATTTTGGCAACCAGTTATTGAAAATATTAATAGTAACTAAATGTAAATATGTTTAGATCAATGAATTCGCAACCATTTGACATCGAACTAATACAGTCTTTTAAAATGATTACCAAGAAATGAACGCTATGAAATACGCGTTTTGAATTGCTAATTCTTAAGAGGGATCTATGCAGATTTAATTTATAATGTATTTAAATGAGTTATTCTGAAAGGTTCTACACTGATTTCAATGTTATTTTTCATTAGTAACAGAGTTTTCATAATATCCCATAACTTTTATCTGTTTTTAAGTACGATATCATTCTGTAATTTTTAAGTCCGTGATATAGAAAAGTGATTTATTTTTTTCATGTTATATATTTAGATTAAAAATAACAACAAACAAGACAAGAACATTTAGAAAGATTTTTTTTAAAATACTTAAAATTCCAGGAGCCTTTTGGGTTCCATTTAAGTATTTTTAAAAAAATCTTTTTAAATGTTCTTTTCTTGTGTGTTGCTATTTTTACTCTAAATTACTTAAATTCACACGCGTATTACTTAAATTCACACTTTTAATAGCGTTACATATTTCATTATTTTTTTTGGAATCTTTTTAAGTGACTAAGCTTATATTTCTTATATTGTGAAAGCTAAAGACAATCTACAAAAGAATAAAGAAAAAAAAAATCTATTGAACATTACTATAGCATATTTTTGAACAACTGCTTGGTCACGATCACAAAAGCAATAAAACTAACTAAGTAGAATTAATACTCAACTTGAAGAGAGCTCAGGTGCTGTAAATATCAAATTAATTAAAATATCTCGGTTCAGGAATAGGAAATTGTGGAGGGTACTTCATTCAGGAGATTGCTACAGGTCATAAGTTCAATCAATGTATAGCGATATCATTAAAATAAAAGATCTTTGGGAGTTTAAAGAAAGAAATATAGAAAACCCAATGAAGATCCATAAGGACCTTGAAATAGCCCTGCAAATACAAAATTCACTTTTATAAAGTTCTTTAATTATACTTTTATTAGCATATATTTGTTTCCTTTGAACTACCATGACCTCCTCCCTTCTTTTAATAATTTGGAAATACATTAGAAACTGACTTGTAATAACCTCCAGAATGGTTTGTTGAAATTACGATGCTTCATAGAGAGTTATGTACATCAAATTTTATTGTTCAAGTTTTCCATCAAGTACTTGGTTTTAAGACCAACACCCTTCGAAAGTATCAGAACTATTTCACTAATTAAAAATCATATGTTGAAACCAAACTTCCAGGCTTTTTCATAGGAAATAAATAACTGTAAGGGGTATACTATCAAACTGTTCCCTAATTAACGACCGTTTACTTAACTTTGCTGAATCTATCTTAAAAACCACATCCATGGGTCATGGACTTTTATTTACTGTCTTAATTTATCATTTTGTGTTTGGGAAGCGGCATTGATCGGCTCTAAAATTTATTCTTGATGTTTCTGAAGATAAACAACTGTTAGGCACTGGTGAGGAAAATAAACTCAAAAATTAAAACATCATAAATTAGTTTCAAAAGGTAATAATTCTGAAGTGTTTTCTTTATACAGTTTGTAAATTAATGCAGCTTTATAAAGTTGTTGTTGTTGTTTTAAACCTAGGTTTTTATTTTTCTCCTTTCCAAAGAAATAAGTTCATCAACCTTAATCAATTACAATAAGAAAAACAAGGAAATTAAAGTTGGTGAGTAATTTTCGAATTGTCAGAAGGTCAGGCAAACGTAGTTGTTCAAGCTGACAAGAAATACTCGTGTTCCTGACTTGAAAGTTTACTGCTACAATGTAAGATCCGTAGGTTTCCGAATATGAAAATCTCTAAAAATAATCCAATTTCGCATTCTTAAGTTAAAATTGAAAGATTTCAGGATCATTAATTATTGATGGCATGATGTATAAATTCAATTTATTACACATAAAATACTTGTATATAATACAATGAATTTATGATAGGTAATTGAAATCTTATTTAGTTTTTTAATTAGGTTTCAAATTTCAGCAATTCTATTTTAACTTTTTTGGCAAAGCTTCAATAATATGGGTTTCATTTTTTTTCCTTGCAATGCAAAACCTAAATAAAACTAAATAATAACTATATTCTTATATTTAAAACCGAAAGCCCTATAGTGTGCAATAATTCACACTTCAGTAGTTACGGACCATGAAGAATTTAGTTAATTATGCTACTTAAGTATAAATATTTTTTAATTTAGATGAACGAAGCTAGTCTCTCCATTCGCAACTACATCATATTTTGTGAATCGTTTTATCAAGATCTATAGTATCTAGAAATATGAAATTTTTCTTGTCCACGTAGAAATCCTTGTAGAAGTGCACAATCATATTTTTAACACTTAAAACTATAACTTTTAGAAAAATGATTTGCTTTTAGAAACTTGGAAAAAGCCATAAGAAAAGCACCAATTTTGTTTATATTTCGGTTCTGAATTATAAACAAAATTTTTGTAATTTCTAATAATCCTACAGAGTCGTAGCATTGGTCACTTTAAATGCATTCAATCTTAACACGTGTATGTATTTATTATGCAAATTTTCGAAAGTAATTTTAACAGCACGCGAATCTACTCAAAGCCTAGCTTTTTCTAGTTTTACTGCTCTGTAGCTAGATATACATTTAAATAAATATATTCAGCATTGTACATCATCAATTCTTTTTCTCTTTTTTCTCTAAAAGGTTCCTCTTTTAACTTGAAATATCGCATTAGTTTTAATTGACAAAAATACAAGCTCTCATTTTAAAAGAAATTGATTGAACAAATAATGAATAAGACATTCTGGATCAATCAGTCGTTTCCAATCAAAGAGTCCGCCATTTGTCTTCAATATTTGTTTAACTTTGCTAATTTCAATCTCAGGATCGTCCCCATTTGTAATTTCAGGGAAGGATTTTTGCATCAATATTATTGTGGTTCCCGTTGGACACCTAATGGAACATTAACCAGATTAAGTCTTGATCGGGAGCCACCATCCCATCTATCACGGTCTAATTTAGCCCCCCGACAGAAGATGCTCCTTTGTCAGCTGTAGAGGATTGTGGTCTCGAAATCAATCAACGACGCCAAGCAGAAGTACAGGGATTTACTTTCTTCACGCCATCTATCATTGCCCGTCTAATGCGTCCAGACTGGCAGCACAATGGGCTTTGAGAAGGAGGCTTTTGCTATTACGTCGTTAGAAGAAAGTTTAATGACGCAAAAATAACGGCTTTCACAGCAACTGCACCTTGTCTTCAGTTCCGGTTCATCAATTAAGTTATTTTTCTTTATTTGTTGAGTTTGCTTGGGGCAGTTTTACATCGGAAGTGCTTACTTTTTTTTAAGGGATGTAATAGCTGTAATGGAAGTTTGGTGAACAGCTTCTTTATTCTTCTTTACAAGCCTAAGTTGTCCTACATCGTCCGGTCTATATATTAACATTTTTCTTTCCACTATCGTTCCGCTTATTTGTTCGCAGAAAGTGATTAGCTCTTCTGTCTATATAAAGTCTATCAATTACAGGCCCATAGGCCTTTGGGAGGTCGGGGGAGATAATGTTTCGGCGTTTCCTGACCTGACATCCGCCCACCTTTACCCTCAGGGAAAGAAGCCGGTACCCTTTCAACAGAAAGCTGGGTGGACTTTAGGACTAGCCTGGATAAGAGCTACGAAGAGAAATCCCGCCGGGGATTGAGCCCGGCTCCCACTGTCAAAAAGTGAATTCGATTCAAGCCTTTGTTGATAATTTCTTATATTGCTAGAAATTTAGATTCCATTTAGATTCCATAGTCTTAAGTTAAATTAAGTTAAATTTTGTGTTTCTATCTCTTACAATGTCAGGAAATCTTTCAGGATAAGACAATTTCCAAATGTACAAAAAAAGATGCTGCATCAGGTGTAACAATTTTTTTAACAATCCATGTTTTGCTAAAGCAGGAGAATTTCTTTAAAACTAAGACAATCTTTGTGAACCAGAAATCGCTAAAAAGTTATTCTTATCTCTAGTATTTTTATTTTTTAGTATGTAATGATAGACATCGCATTAATTTTTGTATTATAAATAAACAAAATTGCCAAGTAATGCAAAAATTTAGCAAATTGGCAAATTAAGTAATTGGTTCAAATTGAAAGTTGAGGTTTCGTTCTAATTACTTCTTTACTATTTTATATCGAAAGGTGGAGGCTTACAAGAAAATCGAGGGACTGTCTTCAAGCTTCCCCGGAAGTCCCTCGATGTCCAAGTAATGTTTGCAACTACTTGGCAATTTTGCTTAATTGTAATACACAACTTAGTTATGAAAAACTGAATAATGCAGAGATTTTAGGGTAAGCCTATATTAAAAATTAAAGTAAAAAAGAAAAGGATGTTTTCTGCTTTGAATTCGATTATTGATTTGCTATTTTTTTGTTCAAAAATCCTTTGAAAAGACCGAAATCGATCTTTTTCTCAAATCATTGATTTGCTACAATAATTCTGTATTATGCACCACTTTTTCATGATTAGATTATTAGATCAGAAGTTAACTTGTTATGAATTTTCATGAAATAGACAAGGAATTGACTTCTTGCTAATATTGATATAGAATGCGAATAAAAATGCATTAGGAGATAAGATTAAGCGAAATCTTGCAGCACATGCAGTCCACAATGGGCTGGATTCTTGATTAATAGAACGCACTAATACGAAATCGTGAACGCAGTGAAACAGCAATCATCAAATATGATTGGAATTAGAAGATCATTTTAGGAATAAGTTAGTTCATGCAATTGCTGTTGCAATTGCTTATGAAATTTGGGTGAACAAATCTTCGTGTCCTCTATTCTGTTACAAATATTAGCCTTTCATAGATTCATAACAGAAATATGATTATAGACTGCTTTTTTTTGATACAATGAAGGACATGGTAAGAATGTAAGAATAGAAAGTCAGTCTTCTAATTCATTTCAATTAACATCATATCCTTGCAATAATATTTAAATTATTAGGAAGAATTATTCTCTTCACGGTAAAACCCTTGAATTAACTTTACATTTTGGAATTAACAAGTATTGTAGATTAACGTAAGAACTTCTAAAAGAAAATTAATGATTTACAAAAGATCAGAATAAAATAAAATGATTGAATGTGGTTACTATTTTTAGCGAAAAAGAGAAATTCTTTAAGCTTAGCAATCAGAGAAGTAAAAAACATACAGAGTTAGAAATACAGAATGAAAATATGATTTATAAAAAAATTAAAGAAGGTAGAATTACATTGAATGAAAATTAGAATTTAACAACAAAAAGCTGAAAACTTTCATCGTTTGCATAGGCGAATAGATCAGGAACATTAAGTTTTTGCTGTTTATATTTAACATATTACTGATATCAACAGTAATACCCTGTGAGATTATAAAACTGATGTGATTCGGTAGCTGTAAGATATAATATTGTACTTCATGGTTGAGTTGGATAACATCAATGCTAATTTAGTTTATCGAAATCTATTATCTACTTCTTACTTCTTAAGCTGTTATGTTTATCTCAAGAATAATGGTTATCTCAAGAGTAATCTTGAGCGTATTTGATCAGTTTTAAAACTATCTGATATTTCATAAAGTATTTTGACAGTAAGTTTCCTTAGCAAAACTTTGCAAGTTATTAAAAAGTGATCAACTGAAAACAATGTTTGTTATAAGTTTGACTTTGTAATATGAACAGCACGGCAGAATACTGAAATTTTTCGGAAACTTAAAACAACTAAACAACAACATACGAGTAAAGATGTGGAGAATTGTTAATCTTGAATAAATAATGATAAAGCTTATTCCTTAAATATTACGATCAATTATTCGAGAGTAAACTCCCAGAAGTAAGTTAGTATTATAGAAGCTACTTTAACAGTAGTTAATTTACTGAAATTAGTGAAAAGCGGAAATCACATTTTATCATTCTATAATCTGATACTTTAGGTGATAGATAAGCCTAAATGAAATAGGAAAAAAATCCGATATATTTTATATCGTTTTTTTAAATCTTACAAGTCATTTATTAGGAATATCCTTAACTTGTCACAGAATAAAAACCCATTAATAACATATTTTTTAAAAAAATCAAAATTTTGAAGCATTTGTATTTTTGATATTTCTCCAGACACCTTAAATTAAATTAAATGAGGCAGATGAAACATTCCGATCCCGTAAAACGTTTTATTACAGAATCAGTAACTATTTTGACAACCTTCTTAATTATATGGATCGTTCAATAAGTAATGCAACATATATTTTTTTTTAATTTGATTTGTTTTTAAATACATCACCTTGTTTCTCAATTCTTTAGCTACAAAAAACTATTTTTAAACATAATCTCCGTTCAAGTCTATGGCCTTACCCTACCGAGATGCCAGAGCTAATATGCCTTGACGGTACCACTCTACTGGTCTGTGCCTCAGTCAACTTTTTATTGCGTCAACAACTTCCTGATTGTTGCTATATCGCTTCCCGCATCCTTTAGATGTCCAAATAGGTAGAAGTCCGGAGGTGCGAGATCAGGGCTGTAGGGTTGATGACAGAGAACAGTTCAGTGATGTTTTGTGTTCTTCTCGCGGGTGTACAGATTAGAATGTGGTCTGGCGTTGTCGTGGAGCAGGAGAATTTTGTTCACATCCTTGTGGCCACGAATACGCTGGAATCGTTTCCTAAGTTTCTAAAGAGGCTTCACTTAGGTTTCTGAGTTGATCGTTGCACGTTGCAACATTGCAGGAGTCACAGCTGTGTGCCACAGCTTCAGACAGCTTCCCTTTTCCTTTTTCCGACGACGACAGACGATTCGCCCAACGACTCACAGTGCTTTTATCAACTGCCTGGTCTCCGTAGACATTCTGTAAGCGCTAATGTATCTTTGCCACGGTCTCCTGTTCCGCCAAAAATAAATTCAATAACTGTTCTTTGGTTGAAACGCATCTCAGTCACACACACCATCTTGAACGCTACCTACAGTATTGCCGCATAGCGGAGATTGATGAACCAATCTGAGAAAATGCGGGAATGTTTGAAGATACTGTACAAAAAATTTCATGTTTTTTTTATCAAATATTAACCGTGAAAAAAAATATGTTGCATTACGTATTGAACGACCCTCGTACAACACAACCCTTTATGTATTCGTCCAATCAAGTCATTCAATCTAACAACACTATGCTAAATGGAAATTAAAAAAAGTTAAAATAAATGTCGAATATAGAAAATTAAATAGAACTGCAGCATCTGCTAATATTCTACATAAAAAGAATGAACTATTTTTAAGCCTTATTTCTTGTTTCTTTTTTAAGTCTTTTAATCTTGAAAACCAGAAATTTGATAATTTACTTTAAAGAAACACATTTTAATAGATCAATTAAATTTTCAATTAGCTTTTACATGAAATTCATGAAAAATTTCCTTAATCTTAAATTAAAAGAAAGTTATATGTAGGAAGGAAATTAAAAAAAAAAATTGAAAAATAAAATCTAATATTACTGATTAAATCTAGTGTCATAGTTTTTTTTTATTTTTCTTCTGCCAGACAACGCGTCATTTTCTTTAGAGACTAATAGGATTCTTTTTTTTACTCTTTATATTCATTTATTTCCGTATTGTGATTAATAGATGTAAAAATGATGAGAAATACAGTTTTTAATAAAAATAAGTTAATGTTGCTGTTTTCATTTAATTTCCTACTTTTTAAGAATTTCCTATATTTTTTTAAAATCTATAACAAGTTTAACAGAACTTCGTAAGCTTAGCAGTTGCTAGTGGGGATTAAATTTCAGTCCTTTTTTATTCTTAATTTATTAATTGTTTTTTTTTTAATATGAAGAGCCATTTACTTGTTAACTTTTGTTTTCTTTATATATTTCTTGGAATCACTGACTGTAAAATACTGGGCGAATCTAGCTGTTGAAGGTTAGGAACCCCGAAACAGCTGTTCTGGATTCCCGGTATCGAAAAATCTAAAAACAGATCAGTGATTCCTTATTCATGTGCTAGTATGCTTTTCATTGTATTTTTAAAATCTACTTGGTAAAAAATCAAGAAAATCTTTAGTCAGTCTTGCTAATAGAATGAAAGCGTATGTCATCTTACTGTAGCAGTCTACCAACCTTCCAACAAATCTAAGACCTTCTTCGTAAATGTTTTCAAATTGTGTTAGCCCATTTTGTAATAATCGAAGATATAAGGAAATTTTTATCGAAATATTCTTGCAGTTATTTTTCCTCATTTAAAAACTTCATAATATAAACGCTATGCTCTGTAATTAAGCGACTGTGCTCTATTTGTATCTCTTCACAAAAAGCGTATCTTACGTAAAAAACATAGCTCCCTGGTAGTTCACAAAACGCCTGTTTGTCTGCTTTTGCATTCTGCTTAATTCAGCTGGGAAAAACTGTTGGAAATAAAGAATTAGATAAAAGCGCAGGAATGGCAAACGCTCAGAAAATCTACTGGAGTATCTGTGAAATTAGCGGTGCCAACAGGGTATTTCAGCGTCAGTGTGGGGGCGGAGATTGGTGGATTTGCGCTTTTCGATCGAAGAGTGAATGAGAGGGACTTGGAATCGAACGCCAGATTAAACCTTGATTAAACACCAACGGACGAATCCCTTCTCTGCACCGAAGTCATGACATTTGCAGGGGTGGACTTTCTTCTGAGTGAATCTTCCAGCACAATCAATGAGAATTTCATTTAGTTAACCCCGAAGATAGAAAGAGTGGAAAATGGGTTGCACTGCGAACACATATATCAGTGCTGGTATACCAAAATTACCTTCCTATCGTTTAGTAAAACTTAAAAGAAAATCACAAAAATATGAAATAATATATCTCTTTCTTTCCTGCAATTAAGAATGTTTTTGATTTTTAATTTTTCTTTTTAATTTGCTGTAAAATATACGTATCTCGTATTAGAAAGATTAAACTTAGTATTTCATACCATTGGTAATTTTATATTGTTCGAAAAGTTGGAACTTACAGCTTAAGCTTAAAGGGTGGGGAAAGGGAAAAAAATGATTAATGGAGTGCAAAGAGTTAGTTCCTAATGGATATCATGTATGTTGACCGAATCTACTGACAATTTATCGTTATAAGGTCGTTTGCATAATTTAAGGAGAGACTCCTTACGCAAGTGACTGTTACTTTGTTAACCGGGTAGAATTGGACAGACAAAATCTAACGTGTGGTTGGTTTATCAAACATATTTACGTAAACATGAGCTGCTGTATTATGGTAGATATTACCTGTACAGATGGTTCTCATATGTTTAAGTCGGTTTTGTAGGGGCGTTTCCCTTATGTACATGCACTGGTTATTTATGCATCGTACGCCGGAGATGTAATGGACGGGCTGGAGATTTAAGTTGCTGATAGGGAAATGACAGTCATATGCGACTTTAAATAATAGAAAGAATTTCAGGTAAGAGTTGAAGGATTTATCCTGCAATCTATGAATGTTGCAATTTGTTAGGGACTACAGTCTCGGAAAGATACTGGACAGAATATAAGTTTCTAGAAGAACAACTCGCGTCACAGTATTTTAGTATAGTCGCACTCAGTACACAGGGCAAATTAAGTTCCGGATCATGTCCATTAAGTTGAAGCAATATAATTTCTTTCATAAAAGAATAAAGAAATGACACAGAAAATTACAAATTTCTGAGCTTTCATCGATGAGAGTCTGGCGGTTCCGCAGGCCACGATTTGAAATTATGCCTGCTTTAATTTTTGTTTTAAATGTTTCTTTTGGATGGCGCCACATCCGGGAGCGGAAGTAGTTTCCTTTTCACTTTTGCATTTCACTTTTTTACATTTCACTTTTCAATTTTGCATTTCGCTTTTCACTATCTGAGCATTTCATCCAGTGAATGGGTCTGGCTGAGTAGTCCACAGAAAGGACGAAACGGCCGTCCCAGACCCTCACCGATAACAGCTGAGATGTTTTTCATTTTCTGTATCATTACTTTATTCTCTTATATTACTTTGTGGCATGTTAAATCTTTTTTTATAACTTCTTTCACTTATCGTTATGCTTAAAGCACTACGATCATGATACGTCACTGAGCAACTTGAGATTAACACAAACAGATGCCAATATATGAAACGGATTAAATTCTAGGAGATATATTACAACAAATAGTTTCAAATTTAATCACAAAAAAACAACTTTAATATAACGTATTAACACTTTAGTATCTGGGGGCACGGCAGTGCCCCCGCCAAGACGAGCCGAAGGCAGGAAGAGCACTACCTACCTTTTTTCGAAGCGTTTCGTCGTATTTTCGAACCCTCATAGCTTCGGCCTGGATAACAATAGAGAGCTCAAATTTTCAGGATAAGATGCAGTTAGCAGACTAATGAAATACACTAAATTTCATTTATTTAGCTTTTATACTTTGGATTTTATTAATACCTAAAATACGTCGATTCCGTCACTGACTGACTGACTGACTGACTGACTCATGATCATCAAAACCTCTAGGGTACTTCCTGAAGTCCTAGAAAGCTGAAATTTGGTATGCAGGCTAGGATTAGCACACAAACAACAAAAAAATTAAGAAATCCGTAACTTTCACCCTCCAACCCCTCATAAAGAGGGGGGTCTGGTTACGTATTATCGAGCCCTCATAGCATCGGCCTGGATAATACTAGAGAGCTCAAATTTTCAGGATAAGTTGCAGTTACCATACTAATGAAATACGCTAAGTTTCATTTATCTAGCTTTTATACTTTGGATTTTATTAAGATCTGAAATACGTTGTACCCTCAATTCTTCGGCCTAAATAATACTGTGTAATAATGTGATTTCTTACAAAAGTGCAAACAGCTTGTATATACATGTTGACCAAGAGAAAAACAGAAAGAAGGGTATTGAAAAAAAAATCCATTTTCTAAATAATCTTAAAACTAAATTTAGTTATAATAGATAATCCCACCCAAAACATTTCTTGTAAAATAAGTTGCCAAGACTCACATGCTCATAATGCTTTCATTGCTTAAAAAGATATGAGATCTCATGTAGAGCCAAGCCCCTAACTCTTCAAGGCCTAACTCTACAAGCACCAACTCTAAAAACTCTATATCTTGGTCAAAAAGTATGGCTTGGCCGTTTCATGGAACTATTTCATCCCACCCAAAACATTTCATGTAAAATACGTTGCCAAGATGCTCATAACGTTTTCACTGTTAAAAAGTTATCAGATCTCATGTAGAGCCAAGCCCCTCACTCTATATGCCTAACTTTAAAACTATCTTGGTCAAAAAGTGTGCCTTGGCATACTCCATATCCTTTAAATAATTCCATGGGATTGTCTGTGCGACAGCCACGAAACGGCCAAGTCATACTTTTTCATCAAGATATAGGGTTTTTAGAGTTAGGGCTTGTAGAGTTAGGCCATGTAGAGTTAGGGGCTTGGCTCTACATGAGATCTCATATCTTTTTAGCAGTGAAAGCATTATGAGCATGTGAGTCTTGGTAACTTATTTTACATGAAATGTTTTGGGTGTCATTTTAATTCAAAGAGAAACAGTCTAACAGATGCGAAGCGATTGAATACAATCTTATGAAACGTACGTAAGATGTAGTAATTTATTCCAAAGTACACAGGGGCAACATACATAGCGTACGCAATACGTTCTACCTAATTTGGAATCAAAAACAGTAATTTCGGTATGATTCCAATGTAAGTCCAGTATGACTATACTCGTGCATAAATGTATATTGGCAACTCCATCTATATTTGCTTTGGAATGATATCACTGGCTATTGAAGAAACAAAAAAAACCGTGTAGTTTTGGAATAAGAGGTGAAGGGTTAAACGATACGAAAACTGGAAAGTTAGACAAGCAGAAATGTAGTATCGCTTTGAATGCTTACTAGGGAATGTCTTGGAGTCTTGATACCAGCTGAAAACAATCGACATTTCATTGTCATCAACAAAAAACCGATAGAGACGTAATATTATTGTAACGGAAACACTATAACATTTTAAAGGCAGTATTTCAACTTAACACGAAAGTGATTTTGCATTTGTTACCATTAGCAGTTTTTTTGGTCAGATTGAATATAAATGAATAAATCTCGGATTGTATCAATCAGCAATCCGAGAATGGAATTCTTTATTTCGGACAGCTTTGCTAGAGCTGCATTAGCCCTTCAACGTTCAAAGATCTCATACAGTTCGTTTAAATTATGTAGTTCGGATAGTAAGGCGGAGGTTCACGAACTGTTACATCGTAGTATAACGTTTACTCATATTACCATGTATCAAGCGCTTTAGATTCTCACGGATTATTAAATAATCCCGTTTCTGGTGAAATCAATGGAGCTTTAGGACCTGATAACATACGTTGGATGACATGGTTCTTCATTTATCCTCACATTTTGAATTTCCTTAACATAGGTTCGAGTCATATAGGAATTATGAGAAAATATCCAAATCCATGCATACAAAAGAAACATTGGGTATTTCTGTCCGCTACTTCTCCGAAACCCTACCACACAGAAATACACAGAAGACACAGAAACTGTCAAAGGTGTTAAAAAATACTATTGAGGATGCCTACATTTCATTTTTCATCGATGTGGTCAACCTTAAATATTATGAGATACGGTCAAAGGGTAAACAGTTGGTTTTTGGTCGGCTTCCTTACCACACATTCTCACATACATATACACGACGGGCACGTGACCTTGAATTCCAATTTCTCAGTCAGCAGGGAATTCAATAAAAATTATGCGGATTGGTAGTTAGCCAGTAATAGATTTTAATTTCTCGTTTGCGTTTTATCAACAAAAAAATTGAATTATTCGGTATTAACACTCTCATAGTACAGTGAAAAATGTACAATGCGATAATATGCTAATACGTCGATAGCATGTTAAACGTCTCAAAAGGCATATTTTTAAACTCTAAGCCTATCAATAGCATCTGTTGAAATGATGGGTAATCCTCGATCGAGGTTGTATCCTACTTCCCTTCTATCATACACTTATGTGCTTATACTTTACGATCGCAAATTTAATCCATCAACAACATCCAACTTGAATTTCAGAAATCCCTTATGGCATGTTCCATCAGCTACCGTTTCTCGCCATTTACGGCCCTACATTTTTTTTAAGTTTTAAGTAACGTTTTTGCCTTTTAGGAAATAATAAAACATTGATTTATGATCTTTCACTTTAAATTATTTTCTAGGAATAACACTTGATTTCAATTGGTTCAATACAGAAATTATTACTACGTAGGACAACAATCTAACGGAAGACGTAGGTTTTAACTTACTATCTAAATCACAAGGACGAATGAGGAAAAATGAACTTTCGGTTCAACCCAATATAATGCTTCACTCGCTCTTGGCTAAGAAAACTAGATATTGAAGGGATATCTTTACATTCTTTAATTTCCGATTAAAACGAAAATGTCTGGCTTACGTCTGGTTTAATTCGTTATTCTGTATTCCTGGACTGTTTCTCAGTAAAGGCATATTTTTAATGATTAATAAACTACAAAGTATATTTAATAGGTATCACAACTATGGTTTTCTCTTGACTTTCGTTTGTATGAATGTATCCGTTTCCATAATATAACTATTTGAATCAAGCACATCAAACACAAAGAAATCGGAAAAGTAGACATCTCTCCTATTAAAATTTCAACTTTTTAAACAAAATCCACTTACTTATTGCCTTCAGTTCTGAAAAGCAATAAGATATGGAATATATTAACCTTTAGTCATGAAAACAAAACAAAACAAAACAAAAAACAATAATTAAAGAAATATTTCAATGTGAGATATTTTTTCTTACTGCTATGAGCAAGGAAGAAGTGCAGAAGAAATAAACTTAAATGAAGAACGACAAATGAAGGCCAAATCTAATTAGGTTTTTTTTTATTTTCATTTTCCAATATTCTGATGGACGAATTAAGTGAAGTGTTTTCGCCTCCTAGAAAATTGGATCTCTTATTGTTTCTGTTATTCGAATCCTTGTATGTTCGTTAAAATTGATCAGAAGTAGATAAGCACCATCTCCATAAATTACCATAAAGCACATTCATATCTAAGGTTTGGGAAAAAAGTCAGCTTTAATTAGCAATGCATAGGTTCACAGTAACGACTTTGGCTTCAAAGTAGTAATTTTATTCTTGGAAAATAAAAGAAATAAATTGGACTAAATTAAATAGTTTGCAGTAATTTCTTTAAGGTATTGAACTTACAAGTTTAATATGTACCCTCCGAGAAAAGTGCTGGTTTTGGATATATGTGGTAAATAATTATTTCACTGTATGTTATTGTCGTTGAATCACATTGCATCTAAGAATTGCGAAGCTCTAAATTTTTTTTTTTTTTTAAATTCTTATTTAGTTGAGCAGCTTAAACTTTGGCTATTACTTCTAATCTGTTTCAAATTCTTAGCTCACTTGGTTTTTTTTCTTTCCTAGTTTGTCTCCCACGTAATTCTACACCTTCATATCTACAGCATCTTGATTTTTGTTAGAAATACTGATGCCAAAAAATTTGTAAATAAAATAATTAACAATAATAATAATAACAATAATGTTTTTTTGTTCGGAAGCTGCATTTCATCATCATCATTTCACTTGATGATTAGAAGGCGCCATCTATAGATCTGATTATTTCTTCAGTTCATTAATGTTTAAATTTGTCGCTTATTCTTACTGCACTTATTTATTTCCTTGAAGGTTATAATGAAGTTCAATTTTAATTTCTTTTGATTCAATCGAGTCAAATGTAGTGTTATGATTTGATGCTTATAATTCTAGTGGATCAAAATCAAATCTTTTCTGAAGTGTGCTTTATTTGGTAACTGAACACTATTTCTATGACGACATTCCTAGCACACCTTATTTTTGAGCTGAATTGGGAAATTACGCCTTCCACCGTTAAAATTTCTATCTACCAATCCAAATTTCACATTCATAAAATTTCGTAACATGATAAGGTCCGGGTTTTCTCTGTTACATGAAGTCCTCTGTAGTTCTTTACATCAGTCACAAATTTAAAGCTATCATCATAATGCCTAAATGGTTCTAAATGGTTCTATGTACTAAGACTTAGTCTTTATGTTCATAATCAACTTACAAAGGTCCTGCTTTTACATCGTTGCGATTTTTTTTGACAGTTCCCCTTCGAAGAGTATTAGAGTTGTCTCTCTAATACTCTTCAAAACACATCTGTCATGAGAATATTAAAAAAAAAAGAAAAACATCTTAACGCTTGACCTTCAAGGTTAAAAAGCTTGTAGACTTCTAATTTACTAACTGCAATGTACAGCAGTCAGGAATTTAAAATGTTGAATTAATGAGGAGCGACATCTTCAAAATTTACAATCATTGAGAGGATTAATATTAAGCAAACTTACTGACATCAGGTGTAAGTAGAACTTTACTTACCTTACTATAATCATGTCCAAATACTGATGGCCATAAGTTTTTTAAGACAGGTTATTTTTTTTTCATTTTATCTCTATCTTGGCCACTTTTAGCGACCTCATACCCAGGAGCTATTAGGATTCCCTTGACTGTGTATATTGTCCTCCATAGCCCAAACCAGGAATCTGACCCCCAGTTCGTTGACTTCCCACTTTATGTTTTGATGACTTTGATGATGTTTTTCGCCTAACATCCGGTGGAGGACACTTCTGGTTTTAGATGGTCACTGAGCTGATCAGGAAAACTCTTGTAATTGGAGAAAATTAAGGTATATCTTTATCTTAAAGCGACTACACTGAGAACGAATATGATACCTTCAACCCAAGATTGCTATTCCGGACACTGAATACTTGGGAGGTAACGACTCTTCCATATGTCCATCTGTACCGACGAAGCCATGATGAAAATTGTACTTGATCCTTCATTTTATAACTATGAGAATAAATTAGTTTCAATCAATACTAGTGCCGCTTTAAACAAAGCAAGCATTTAATCCAACAAGACACATAAATAAACTCAAACATCTTCACTGTAGATACCGTGGATACCAATATTTCGTTTAAATTTCTAAATCTTTTTCAAGTTTTAGCTTGATGAATTAAAAATAAAATAACATACAAAATGGAAAGAGAAATCTTCCTCTTACCAAAACAATATAATATACAACATATAAACCATATAATACTTAAAAACATGAATAAACAAAGCAAGTGATAAAATTCGACAATAAAAACGGTGCCAATTGTTGTAAACAGATGAACTATATGAGAAATAAAAATTCTTTTAATTTCATATTGTTCACCAATGCATTTCCGTACATGGACAAAGACATTTCATTTACTTTTAAAGACTTATTCTTGTTAAAACAAACGCAACAATTCATGATAGAATCTTGCCTCATCAATTGCCTCATCATGAATCTCTTCTGCTTATCTTGTACTAAATGAACAATCTTTACGAGGGGGTCTGGGTTGTGCGTTTGTTTTAACAAGAATAAGTCTTTAAAAGAAAATGAAATGTCTTTGTCCATGTTTAGAAATGCATTGATGAACAATATGAAATTAAAAGAATTTTTATTTCTCATATATGTTCATCTGTTTACAACAATTGGCACCGTTTTTATTGTTCAATTTTATCACTTGCTTTGTTTATTCATGTTTTTAAGTATTATATGGTTTATTTGTTGTATATTATATTGTTTTGGTGAGAGGAAGATTTCTCTTTCCATTTTTTATGTTATTTTATTTTTAATTCATCAAAACCTTGAAAAAGTTTTAGAAATTAAAACAAAATATTGGTATCCACGGTATCTACAGTGAAGATGTTTGAGTTTATTTATGTGTCTTGTTTGATTAAAGAAGAAACGGTTTTTGATGTACGTCTTTTGAAAGCAAGCATTTGATTGATTGCAAATTATACCGGGTCACTTAATTTTGTGTTTACTACAAAACTATGAATTGGCTTGTTGAGAATTAACTTCTTAATGAGTATTATTTTTGTAATGTTAAGGAAAGCTTATAAGATTTAAATAATCATGCATTAATATTTATTTGTCTTTCATTTTTAATAGAAATAAATGATTAAAGAGAAAGTAAAGTCGATTTTTTCTTTATTCAAATTCTAGATATATTTTCATCAATGTCAGTAAGACCTAAATTCTACTGTGAGTAAAAGTGTAATTTGAATGTTTCAGAGCTAGGTTTTATTGCGAATTTGATGAAATAAAAGTCTGCTGTCTTTTCCTTGTGAAATCTAATAGTTACGCGGAACACCATCTGCCGGTCTCATTTCACCATGTGTGCGTCCAATTGAAGAAGGTGAAATGATACCAAGAGAATTGACAAAATCTCCTTAGTTGTATTCATCTATACAGTTCTTTAAAGTTAAGGAATACTTTACAAAACAAACATACGTTTTAAATATTAACTTACTCTAATTAAAATAAGATAAAAAAATTCAGATGAAACTAGCTTGCAAATATGAATGCTCATTTACAAATACAGGAGGATGTTTTCATTTATTTTTCTAAGTATTAACTAACTTTAATTAAGTCATTCGAAATGTTACTTTAATTAATTAACTAACTTTAGTGAAATAATTATTTAAGTTGATCAAGTAAGTAATATTTACTAAACTAGAGACTGTTTTCTTTTTGTTTTTGCCATGAAGTTATACAGAAAAGGATACATGATTTAACGTAAAAAAAACTGTTAATTTCATTTTTTATTTTCTTTTTTAATTGACAAATTTTGTACCTTCTTCATCACAGCTCCCTCTTCACCATAAGTAATGCTTTTTAAGATAACACTACGTAGTTAGAGAGATATCAGTGTGAAATAAGGTTTTTATCAATTCTTCTTAGCGTTTAGTTCAAAACTTAATTGAAATAGTAAAACCGGAAACTTTTACAACGTTCAGAAAAGGAAAATGAGTCTCCGAGATATAAATGCCACCACCCTTAGAAATCAGCCATGAATTACAGGCAGCGTGATATTCATCATCCCTGATAGCTATATCTGTACTATGGTTCCGTGGTGTTTGTTTGTTTTTTCTGGGTGTTTTTATTGTCTTAGTTGTAGAGTTATAAATATCTTTTATACCTCCTGTTGCTTTGGAGATAGTGGCCAAGGGAAACATTATAGTATTAAAACAAAGTCTACCACATATATTTTCATTATCACCATCATCATATAAAGTTGTTTTCGTGCCTTAAATCATCATAGTCATTAATTGATGCTATCTGTAAGTAATGGCTGAATTCTAAAGGGCTGACATTTATTTATCGAACACTGATTCTATACTATACTGATTCCATCATCTATTAAATATCGGTATCTCATCTTTCAATATACGAATCATCTTGGACATTTGCACGTTTCCTGCAACAACTCAACTAAATCTAGATTCTTATCTCAACTCACTAAATCTAGATGAAAAATGAAAATGATCAGTTAGATGCACATTACGGAATCATTGTGAAATCTCAGTTTTTACTACAATGCCAATGATATTAAAACAAAACTTTTACTTTTTACGAAGTACGAAAACTATGCAAAAACATGAAAGTCCTATCATAATATATCATAACTTAGTGTCTGCAAATACATTTATCCCAATAATCTCTACTTAATTACATACTTTATTTCTAAGATGTTTAATAAGAGAAGTCGAATCTCTTGTTAAATTAATACCTATAGCTTAGTTATAAGTAAAAGTATTATCTCTTTTAATTCCCGTCTAGACTGATAATTAGAATAGAATCTACTGTAATTAACTAAATTAACAGCAGAAGAGTTACTCCTTCAATAATTAAGAGAGATTAGCAAAGAAAAGCTCTTACTCTTAGTCTTATTATTATTTCTATGTCCCGTCTTATTGATCTGTGAACACAGCTGTTTTCCTGACTACAATTAATTGCTCACGTCAATCACGTGATTAAATTGAAAAGGAATTTCGAATTCTTCGGCCTTTATGATAATTGATCTGCAACCATTCTTTTTTGCTTTAACTCTGAGCTTGTTCGTTCACTTACATCTATGCAAGTGATTTGCTAGACATAAGCTAACTTTCGTCCATCCAAAAACATATTCAGTGGTCTAAGATATCAAGAAAAGTTTTCTTCCAGTTACTTTCAGTTCTGATCTGGCAAAAATCAAGTAACTCCAATATTGTTTTCCGTATTAACTGTCTTCAGCAAGAACCTTTTCGTTCTGTCACTTTCTGACGCAATCATCTTCTGTCAGCAAAGACATGGGCACTAGCTGCAATTGACGCATGACACGAAGACACTCCTCTTATTCAGCTGCTATCGTCACCGTTTCAGTTGATGAAGAGACCCCTGCGGTTCCTTTGTCTCTTATGTAGAACAATACCTACTATCGACGACAATTCACTCATGCTTGAACTCGTCCTTGAAAATCGGGTTCACAAACAAACTGTGAATGAAACCGGCCCAAGATGTTCTTAAAGGATTGTGGTTCTGTTCTTTCTTGAGGCTCCACGAAAATTAAGATTTTTCTTTATTTGAAGCATATTATTAGTCGCTTGGCTAATTCATTTGGATGGTGTTAGTTTGTAGTCGAGGAAATGCTAATGCATTTGTTTCAGAATCTCACAATACTTTTTGATGTGAATCCTGCTAAGATCTGAGCCTGGAAAAAATAACAAACAAAATGCATTTTGATGTAGTTACTGTTGTGTGTTGCAAAGGGTGAATCCATGATTTAGCTCATACTTCACTAAAAATAAGTACAAAACAAGTAGTTTTCCAAATTGCAGTAGGAACTTTTTAAGTATGAGTTTATACATAATTTACATAACCAAGTTCACTTAATTGTTATTAGTATTAATTATTATTTCGCATATCTGAGGCTAAAGATGCTCTGCATTTTGTGCCAAAATTAATCTGTTGATATTCGATCGTCTAAACGTAGCATTAAACTTTGTATTTCACATGATAAGGAATTTGAGTTTTCTTGATAATGGAGTCGATTATTTGGAAGTCACTGTTCTCGATTAATATTCCAATAATGATTCAAATAAAAACTAATCTATTTTTAATTATCTAAATTATAGTATTCTGGAATATTTTTTTTATTTAGCTTTTTTTGTTAAATTTTTATTTTGACGTAAAACTAATTTCAAATATCATTCTTTACAACTTCTTTTTTGTTCCAAATTAATAATTATCACAACATTAGTATATATCTTTTTTTATCCTTTGATAGCTAATCTCTAATACCTAACTTCTAATGCCTTTGCCAAAAAGCTCTATGTACAAAAAAAGTTAAGTCTTTCTCTGTATTTCTGTGTCAAAGGGTAGTAGACTCAAACAATTGATTAATCCAATCGCTTTATATAATAAAAATAAAATACAAGACAATGTTGAAAGCATTACTGTTATAAATTCATCTGTTTGTGGTTATGAGAACTTTAGGCAGGAATAAATATTTGAGATCTTATATATAGGATCTTTTTATAGCAAGGAACAATTTAATGTAATTCCAGAAATTAGAAAAAAAGTGTTAATTGATAATGTTCTGTAAGTATAACCTTCTTGCAGAAGTCAAAGAAACGGTGAACTGGTTAGGTTTATCGAGAAAGTCTCAAACCCAACCTGGTAACATGCAGCTGCTCAATATTCTTTAGAGCTATCGACTTCTCACACACAGATGCATCTCAGTAGCTTTTATACAGTCAATCGACAGCCTTTTACTTTGAGAAAATAACAATAGTGAAATCTACTGTCGGCAATTCTTGAACTGAAATTGCAAATTGATTTCGTTAAAATCATTTCATCTCATCAAATAGTAAAAATTAACACGTTTTATTATTATCCTAAAAAATTATTATCTGTCTTTGCAGTAATTTTGAACTGAGACTTAACAACTCTAGTTCATGTTATTGATTTTCAAAAGTAATAGATTTCATAGTTGTTGTTTTTTTTTATTTTGTTTTGTTTGTAATTCATTTTAATTCCAATAAGCAATTTTTTGTTTCAGAAGGGTGATTGAGGTCTCCAGAATTGTTTTGAGAACTTCACTTTAATGTTTTTCTATATCACATTCATGTTGAATTAAATAGATTTTCACTGTATTACTCGTAGAAGATTATAATTTAACAAATCTCCTTTACTTAAATTCATTTCAATATCAAATGTACTTTATGGTTTAGTAACTCTATAATTTTACCCAGTTATGTTGTAAAAGCTATATAATATTGCCTTATTCCTATCATGATATTTTGCATCTGGAAAGTTAGCAGTAAACATCACCAGTACGAAGTTTCAACAATGCCGTTTTCTGGAAATGGCATATATCGTCTTCAACAGTTTTAGTTGTAATATTTAGTGCTTTTTTACTATTGTGCTATTTTCTGATGCTAGGGTAACACCATTTAAAAGTTATTGCATTCATGTAAATCTTCCTGTTTTAGAATTACCTGTAATAAAATATAATAATCTACAACTGTAATCACGATCATTCATGGGAGCTAATTTTATCGACATTGATTTATTTTAATAAAATAATATCCCAAAGGCATTAAATAACGCTTTTATTATATAGATGTTGGTTTCTGATAATTGATATGATTTCAATGTGTCGCAAAGTTTTGAGACTTTACATTTTTAACACTAACTTAAATGCATTACACAACACTTATTAATGTAGGTGTTGATTTCTGATAATTGAACATGATTTCAATGGGTTGCATACTTTTTACATTAATATTTATGGTATATGCAAATTAAATTTAGGAGAGTTTTTGTAGGAGGTAATTCTTGCAAAAATCGAGATACTATGCAATTTGAAATTAACTACATGAAATTTGTTAGGTTCTATATTAAATGTAAAGTTATTTCAAGATATATCATGATATGTTTATTTTATTTTAAAGCATTAATTGTTATTGAATCAATAAGGACGTTCTTAAACGCTTTTTATTTTCATTTTTTATTCAATAAAATTTTGTAGAATAAATTGTAATATACATTCTACACCAGCAACCAGAAGATTAGATCATACGTATCCTTCATATTGATTCTCATTTATCAAGAAATGTTAGAGATAAAGATAGAAAAGATAAAAAATAAAGAACAATACTGAATGTGATGCATGTTTCTAGTGACAGAATTCTATCGTACATATAATCAGTTGCCATTTTTATTGTCAGAAAATGTGGGATGAAGAAATATGATATTAGAAATATGATTGTTGGAAGCTAAGAAGTGGATCTTTCTCCAACCTGACCTACTTTCAAATTATGATTGAGAAGGGAGGATATATGTCTTTATGGTTATAATCTCTATTAATGCTCGGCCAAAAAAAAAGAAAAAAAAATCACTTCAGATCCTAGGAATAATCCATTCTTCGTTAATCGCATCATTTCCATTTCCCTGGTGAGAAGTCATTTCCATTAAGAGTTTTTCAATCTTTTTCTCCTCTTTTACTGGAAGGCTTATCCAAATAGCGTATTTGTCTGCTTATGAAATAGATCTCGAAATAATGAAGTATCTCTCATAGGATGGTGCAGAAATCATTAAGTAATTCCAATTTCCTTTGTCTGTAAATCAGTGATTTAGTGTTTCGGTTTCAACTATTTAAAGATGAAATAATAGATTAAATGGACGGTATCCGAGGAATTAAATTTTAATGTTTGAAGATAAGTGAGCTAATTGATTTTGTAGTAAATATAGATTAAAAGTTTCGAAACAAGCTTAAAATCCATTAAATAGTCTTTTATACTTCGGTAAATTGGCTTATTTAAATCTAGAACTTTTCTTATTACATTTTTGACGACCACCTTCTTTATTTACATGAATGTGGTAGACGATTGGAAGAGTTTTAGAAGTGCATTCTGGGCTATGTGCCAAAATTTAGAACAAACTTAGGTTAACTGTAATAACACAAATTATTAAAGTATTATAAATATTACTAGAAATATTGTATTCGATGACTTCAATAGTGGAATATATAATTCCAATGATTGTATCTATCAAAATAATAGATATTTCCCATAAGAGTTTCTCCATCCGTTGACTTGTGAATCACCGGAGGTATAGATCGTTTCACTGACCATCAGTACTTCTGGAGATTGAGTGATCAGCTCAATGCTCGGCTGCTACTCTCGAGAAAGAAACATTGTTCTTATTTTTCTAATGTCCAGATGAATCCTAGGGCTTGTGCGGAGAAGAAATTGCCTAAGAAAAACTTCAGACCTCCTCTGGGAATGGAATCAGCTTCTGTAGCCAACAGCCCAGTGCCTGTACCACTGGACCACTACGTCCACTTCAAAATTTTTACTTTTACTCCATTACTTTTACTCTAAAATCGAGAGTAAATTTCTGTGACGCCATAAAAAAAATTCGAAACAACACACGATATGGCTCATGTCAACTTTCGAATACTAGCATGACAAGCTCAAAAACATTTCTGTTTGTAAACAGAACAAAAAAAATAAAAAAATAAAAAAAAAACACAAACGTTGTTTATTTACTTACTTTTATTTTGGTTGTAGCACTTCATGCACTTATCCTATTTTTCCCAAACTCATAGAAATCTATCATATAATCATTTAGAGCTTTCCAGAACAAACATTTCAAGAATTATCTTGGTCATAGAAGGACAGCAACTGAAGAATGATTCATAAGTTGTTGTTTTTTTATTTATTTATCCTCATCTGTTAACCTATCAATTGAATATGTATAATAAAATCATTAGAAGAATCTTCGTTGATAAATCAAACAATAACCTCCAAAATTTCAGCTTAGTTAGATCCATAGCAGTCAATTATGTGAAAGCCGCTTTTTAGGTTTCAATTCCACTTCATATACAGAAACATTAAGCTAAATAAAATGCTTTTATATTTCGGTGAATACGTTGAAGCCATATAATTTTAAAAAATTCATAAACATCATATTATACATTAAACAAAAAACACAATATCTCCATCAAATAGTTTATTTAAAAACTATGCGAATTTTCGGGACGATAAAATTGACGCCATCCCTTCTTCAAGCGAAATGAACAATAAAATAATTCTTCGGAATAACCAAAAATACCAAAATAAAAATATTTTGTTTAATATAGTAAGATGAAAAGGAAGAAGTTGATAAAAGAATTTGGAAATTATATTATACAGTATAAGCGCGAATTAATTTTTAATAGTCTACAATTCTGGAACCGCAGAAGTCTTCTACGCTTATTATTTTGTAAACGAAACCACTGAAGAAGTTGGGTTTTCTGTTTCACGATTCAGTTCAGAAGATGATGTGAAATTTGCTTCTAATGAAGAAATTAAAAAAAAAAATTAGTATTAAGGACATCATTAACTAAAAAAAGAAGTTGGTGATAGAGTATGCGCTGTTTTAGGATTCCCTTATCAACATTTTCCCCCTTTGTATGTCTGTTATTCTATTTCTGTTTGTCCGAGCACCACGTTAAAACGGCGCGGACGGATTTCGATAAAATTAGATACTTAGCTTATTTATTTGGGCCAATTTAAAATTTAGGCTCATTTACTTTGGTATCCACCCTCCGATTGCTTTAAAATGACACCTCTCTTAGATACAACGCTGAAATGATTGGCATGATTTCTTTATAACTAATTATAAAGAATATATAACTAATTATAATTAGTTATGATGTCGCAGCGCTGAATGCTCAGTCTCTTGTACGTAATAGATGCTGAAGTTAAGAGCGCCTTCACTTACGGGACAAGGAGATCAGCATATGGCTCACCCAGGAATTTCAATTTCAATATACTTTTATTTTTTAATGGAAATGCGATAAAACCACATACAGTATATTACAAAGTTAAAAAAGTTACATGCTTGGTCCAAGGGCTTGAACGTCATGGAGCTAATGATACTGATAGACACTGGGTTTTATACAGAACTATAGAAATTAAGATTTAAATATGAAAAGGCGGTTTCCATCATGCTAGAGGACTAAAAGATAGAGAAAAAATAAGTTTTATTATAATTTATTACTTTAGTTTACTTAAATTAATTTTATATAATTTATTTTGCAATATAATGTACAATTGTTAAAGATTTTTTACACTGCAAATCTATTTTTCCTTGCTGGAAATAACTGTGTTGTCGAATGTGTCTGAGTTTAAAACATTTAAGATAGTTTTGAAGAGTTATTGCTTAATCAATTCTCTTTATTTTTCCAAAACTATTCTGTCTTTAGTCTGAATGCTATTTCTGTTACAAGTTTATAGTGTTTATGAAGTTGTCTGCTTGACATGTCTTGTTAGAGAAGTGTTTTTTTTTTCTTTCTTTTTTTTCCATAAGAAATATTTCCACCCTTTCATTGCTATTCCATTTGCTTTTTTCCTTGTCAGTTCATACCTAGTAATTTTAGTTCTTGTCAGTTCCTTGACGTTTGTGTAACAACAAAATAAAAGAGGAAAAGGTCCTCACAGAAAATCTGATGACATCATTTTATTGCTTACAGCTGCATTGCGCCTGTAATTTAATGGCACGAAAACAAAACTTCTTAGTGGAAAATATAGAAAATATAGTAGTAAATACTTTAAACATAACTTTTTTTACATTAATAAGAGACTGCTTTAGCATACTAAAGCTCACTATACTACTTTTTTCTTCTTTATCTGTCTACGCTGAAGCGATTTCTTTGAAATTTGGCATGTTGCTTATTAAGGGGCCAACTAAAAATATTTGCATTTTTCTCTATCCTTCTTATTATACAGAACTGATACCCTACCCCTTACTCTGTCTCCACTAAAGGAAAATAGCTAAGCGTTTAGCTAATATTAATTTATTCTAACGCGATAATTTAACATTTCGCCTGTAAATCCAATTTCCCTTCTCTCCTTTGGGATGATATCTTTGGTCAATGGGATGATACCTTTCCGGACGCCACTGAAATAAAAAATCTGTAGGCCTAGCCTAAATAACCATTGAACTGTGGAGATGAAATATTTATCTTATTCACGCTAGATAAAGTATATTTACTTTTAGCGCCTATCATTTTCAACAACTTAAAACAGCGAATTTAGCGACTCGTTTTAACTATGACTGAAGGTTGCACTGATTCAATAACGTTTTATTATTATTATTATTATTATTATTACACACATTTTGAAACGCAGTCAAAAATTCGCTGACTGGAGCCTTCAGTTGATACAAGTTTCAGCCAGAAACCTAAGTATCAACCAGGTATCTGCGCAATATATATGATGTTCCAAGGAGCGCAGTTTTCTGAAGTTCTGATGTTGTTATTTCAGACAACTGTAATTGGTTCAAATACTTGGTAAAATTTTTTGAGATTGTTCCAAGTGTTCCTATGATGATGGGGATCACTGTCGTGTGTTTCATCCAAAGCCGTGTTGTTTCTATTGCCAAATCCCTGTATTTTATAATTTTTTCCTGTTCTTTATCTAAAATTCTTGCATCTCCAGGGATTGCGATATCAATTATGAAAATAGTTATTATCAATATATCAATTATTATTATTATTATTATTATTATTATTATTATTATTATTATTATAGGTAAATCAAAACTATCACTATCCAGAAATCAAAACTGCAATAACTACTGAAGGAAAAAATTATAATCTCAGAAATAAAAATAAAATCAAATTAGACTATTTTTAATAGCTATGGGAAAAGAAATGCTTATTATCTAATAGAAGAAATTTATAATAGTATACCTGATTGTAAACTTTGAAAAAACAAAAGAATTTCTAAAATAAAAAAATTAGTAAAAAAAATGGCTTATTAAAAATATTGAAAATAGATAATTCAAAAATTCTAAATATAGTCAACTCCTTTGAAGTTAATTAAAACCATAATCTTGATTTCAATTGATCTTTGCAACTCACTTGCGTATGAGAAGAGAATAATTGTATATATAGTACTTGTGTAGATAGTAACATAGTATAGTACTTGTGTATATAGTAATATAGTATAGTACTTGTGTATGTGATTATATTATATATACTACTTGTATACTGATATGCTTTTATACATACATCATTATATAATCTTATAAATTATGTATCACATTATCTCAAAAATTGTCACATGTATTACTGTATATGTATATGTATATATGTATGTATGTGTTTGTACATATGGGTGTATGTTTGTATATGTATGTTTGTGTATGTTTGTATATGTATGTTTGTGTATATTCATGTATGTATGTGCATGTATATATATATATATACGGTATTTACTGTTTTTAAACATTAATCATAGATTTTTATTAATGTATAAATTCCAAAAATTCAACAACCTTGTATACTTAGTTTTAACTGTTTATGTCAACTTCCCTTAATCAAAAAAAAATAAATTAATCCTAAGTTATTAATTAATATACTGTATAATCGGCAATTTTAGTCTTTTTACTTTTCTTAAAAATGTATAATATGTAACTAATAACTCAAATATATCAATATGAATGTAATTAACGGTAGCACCTGTTGATAGGAAGCACTACAAATGCTTCCTAACAGGACTATGATAAAATACAACGGAAATAAAATGAATGAATGAATGAATGAATTATTATTATTATTATTACTAGGCCATCCCCCTGCCTCCCCCTGGTGAGTATGAGATAATCCAAGAAGAATCGATTCCAAGCGGTTATGCAAAAAGTGATATTCCTTTTTGAATGAACTCATTATTTGATGGCGCGCCCCATTGTTGACGGAGATAAGCTAAAAAAATTAACATTAAAATTTAAATTTTAATCTAGTAGACTAAAATTAATGAGTTATTTTCTTTTTTTTCTGGTTCTCCTCTTATTGCGCCACACACACACACACACACACAAACGGAGTGATAAGAAACAATAATTTAAATATAGTCCTCGTGGCCTAATAGATAAGACGTCTGAGTTCGATCAAAAGGTTGCAGGTTCGATTCCCGTCGCGAACGTTTCATTGTAGAACTTTTTTCACAGAAAATTTTGAAGTTCAACAGTGCTCATTCTGAATCTGTCGACTTCCTCCCAACAATGAACAATGAAAAACCGTTTTTCCATTGTTGCACTACCATTGTGAATATTGGAAATCACAACAATTGCGCCTTTTGCATTTGTCAACTTCCTCGCAAGAATGGAACAACCGTTTTCCATTTTTGCATTGCGCTGGACAGACAGACAGACAGAGAAACAAAAGATTTTAGTAATGTATATCAATAGATTAAAACTTGTATTTTTATTAACGTTCACATTATATTTTGCTGTTGATTAAGCTTCATGTAATGTATTATTCTCTTTTTTTTTTATTAGCGTTCTAGTTTTCTGTTTCGTTGACTAACATTTTTGAGTACTGCTATTGTAGCGACCCCTGTACGGACGAGCAATTAGGGTATCTGCATGTATGTAAGTCCTTCCACAGCCCAAACTTGGAATCGGAGCCCAATGAGTCAAATCTCGTCGGACTCCCAAAGGTCTGGAGATTTGGTGAAAAATCGATTTCCAGGCCACTTTCAGTTTTAGATGGTCACTGATCGGCTCAGAAAAATAATGGGAAATGAACAAAATTGGAGAACGAATATAATACTCTCGATCCAATGTGGCCACTTACTGAAGAGTCACTGGAATGGAGCAAAACGGGAATCTAAATTAACTCAATGCAGGCATCGCTGGAAAAACTGTACGTCACATTTACAACGGCTTTAGTAGATGAGTTTTGAGCGTAGTGTTACATTTAATAACTTCCGTTGTTATTCTGACCTACAGAAGAATCCTTTCAGCCCCTTCTATCTACCAAACTCCATTACCTAGAAAAGGGACGGGGCCTATGATTTTATTAATCACGGCTGCTTAGCTCCAGTCAGTTACTTATAAATTTATATTTTAATTTTAATCCTTCGAAGCTGAAATTTTTTTCAAATGTTATTCTAGACTTAATGGATAATTGGAAATTTATTAAATTTGTTTAATCTTTAACCAATTAGATTTTAAATCAAAGTCATTCATTATCAATAATAAAAGAATTTCATTAAATTAAAGTTTAAGATTGTTTAACAATAAAATCTCATTAAGTTGGATTTAATCCTCTCCCTTTTTTTTAGTATTACGATATTCAATTTAAATTTTAATTAAAAAATGATTCTATCAGAGTCCTCTAGTTACGATGAAGACATTTGAGAAACGAAATACAAAGTTTTCACTTACAACATTCTCTAAACTTTCGATATGGGTTTTAGATAAAGAATTTTTGTTCTTCAAATAAGATGAGCAGTTTAATGAGAACGAGATTTAAGTAATTTGTAAGTGTCAAAAGGTTACAACAATGAATTCAAATAAATAATTAACTACCTTTCATGTTAATGAAGCGTAAGAATTTAATTGTAATGCTTTACTCGCTGCTTTGGGCTAATCTACAGATAAATTGATTTAAATGAAGATTTTGCATTCTGTTGAAGCAATGAAAATGTTGGTGGAATAATATCTCATAATGTTTTCTCATTGCTTCATCTTTAATAAGGAACAGGCTTTAAAAAGCTGACTACATTTTCCTAACAAGATCTCTCTATTTTAATGCAAAGAAATAATCACCATTCAGTTACTTTCAATTAAGTTATTCAGGAAAGGGTCTTCTCTAAATAAGAATTGTTCACACTTCGAAAATTAAATTTTATTCAGATAAACTGTATTTGTTATAATAATCAAACTGACAATATTATCCAAAAAAAATATTGTTTCGAATACTTTACGGTAAGATCTTCAAAATATTAATAATAATAATTAAGTTAAAGTTAAAGTTGCGATCAGGCCCAGAGGACCGCGCAATGCAGCTGGAGGGTAGGCTCCAGTGTTCAGAACCTACGGGACAAAGTTGAGGACGGGGGGTCGGCCCGTCGCTCGCCCGCCTTTAACTCCCGGGAAAGAAACCCGGTACCCATTCTATAGAGGGCTGGGTAGACCCTAGGGCCCGTTTGGAGGAGAAAGAAGCGTGGAAAAATTCCCGTCCTCCGCCGAGGCCGGGAATCGAACCCGTCACCTCCAACTCGCAGCCAAGCGCCCAGTAATAATAATAAAAAAGTTAATTATTCAGTAATTCCAAACATAATTAAAAAATATAGAAAGCATTTGAAAGGTATCAAAACTTGAAAGATAAAGTATAAAAGACATTAATAAATTAACATTACTCCACACCTCAAATATATTTAAAATATTTAAAATACGTTTAATAACTGGAAATTTCCAGAAAGAATATACGTCTTTTATAAGAAGTGGTCTTGTTTTATTATTTATGGTAGTTACATATTTGTTAAGTAAGTTAATGTTCACTTTTTCCTGTTTTGTTATATGTATTTGTAACTTGAGAAAGGAAAGATTCTTTCTGAAAATTTGCGGTTACTAAACGTATTTTAAATTTTACTACTAATGGATTTTGAAATCCATTGTTTAGATTCCAGTGCTTGTCTACGGCAATTTTTGTCATTTTCTCGGTCACCTACAAGGACCAAATTTGGAAAGATATCAAAATATAATAGATAGATAGTCCTAATGACTAATGATAGTCCTACGCATATCAAATTTCAGGATGATCCATTTGGAGGGATCTGGAAACACATACACACGCACACTACCTTTTTCACACTGAAAGATAGGCTGAAAAGAAATTTTAGTTATCAAGAATGCATTTAATGCTAATGAATATTGTTACTGGAAACACAAGGAACACAAATTCTTATCCTAAAATTACTATATTTCACACAAAGTAACTTATTCTGCTTCTTCAGGCATATCTTCTAATTTCGTCCAAACCAAATTTACGGTTATTTAAATTAATTAAAACTTAGTTAAATTAATTATTACTACCCTAAGTT
>JAFIDM010000001.1:37466795-37513091 GCA_023159025.1 Thereuonema tuberculata
AAATTTTGCTTTCTTAAATCTTAATATATTTTAAAATTTTTATCAAGTTATCATTCTTTATTATTTCAGTAATGTTAGTGTCTTCTAGGTCCGTATGACTTATTTTAGGCTTAAATGGTCTTTTTAGATTTGAAGTTTACAAAACATTGAGTTTAGCTGCTGAATGAACATAAAGCTCGCATCAATAAATTTCTATTAATAGAAAAAGAAGTTGCGACCGGAACATGTTTTTGATGCAATTTGTTGTTTTCAGGGAGAGAATCAGTACACGCTTTAAAATGGCATTAACCAAAGGAGTTGTATCGAAAGCACGAGAAAAGAAACAACATAAAATAAAAATTATAAGCCACTTCATTACGACTATGTCTACATTAGATTAAATGACCAATGACCTTTTTATTAATTCCAGTAACTATGGACTTAAATATTGGAGGATAATGAAAGGTATATAATTTATATATTTTTATTAAAAAATTCAGGACATATTCTTAAAATTGGTTTTTATAAACATAAATAAAACCTGAGTGCAAAGTTTCGACGCATGTGGCCATCTTCAGCTGAATGTATAATATTTTGAAAAGATTTTCAATAAATAGTAGTCAATGAAAAACAAAACAAAACATTTCTTCCATTATTCAAATGAAGATATTGCGTCGATGAGGTTGGTATTCCTAGTGGTGAAAACTGCAAATACTATTTGCAGACTACAAGAAGTAATTATGCTCATAGTTCGCAGGACACAATGGTAAGCAGTTGAGGAGAACATCATGAGTAGAACAGGAACTGATGAAGTTTTATTTTCAGGAATTAAAGAGAAAATTTTCAGAAATTACAGGATATGCAGAATCAAAGATAACAGGAACATTTATTTCAATGCATATACTTAACTTAAGCTTGGATATAGTTGATGGGAGAAGAAATTAATGGACATTCAAGAGTTATGTCAGTTCGATCAAGAATTTTTAATATTTATAGTGTTTACAAAGACATTCCCAGTAGGGTTACAGTACAATTTACCCCTCTCGTTTTGAGGAGTTGCTGAACGGGGTCGGGGCCTATTTGTTTTTTATTTTATTTTTTTTTCAATCAAGGGATCAGTGGAAAAAAGAAAAGCAAATTTTTGAAAATTAATTGTCTAAAGAGTTGGCAGTAAAGTAGATGGTGAACCGAACCTGATGATTATTGGAATTGATACTACACGGGAGGATTTAAGTAGCGAAAAAAATCAAAATTTATATAATTGTGAAAATGTCCCTTTTACATTAAACCCCTCAAATATAAAAAACGACGCAATTGGAAAAAAAATCTTACTAGTGTGTAGGCGAAGTCAATATACATCTCTGTGTTTGTAAATACTACATTATAAACCCATAGCAATGATTAATTGTCTATAAGTCACAAATTCTGTTGATTTGTATTAACTTCATTGCTTTGCCATTGCATTAATATAACATATATAAGTACGTACGTGCATGTAAATAATTCTAGAACTCATGCATATCTAAATAAGCTGTAGGAACCTTCCAGAAGGATCCATCATCTAACTTAAAATTGAGAGTCATCACAAATCATCACAAAACCTAAGGTTGCAATTCCGTTCTGCACAAATAGGGGCCTTAGGACAAAATAAGAATAATTTTGTAATAGTTCTGTAATAGAATAAAGCTAGTTTTCGTATTCTCTTCGTCTTCGTTTTTGTCTATAAGCCAAAAACAAAACAAAACAATCAAAACTTAATGATAGTAGTTCACGGGATTGCTATCAAAGCATCTCTGCCTTCGCTCCTTCCATTAGAAAACCAATTCCCGTTTTCATTTGAGTTAAAACGAATGAGGTTTGTTTGGCATTTCAATATTTATTGTTAAGGAGAATTTAAAATTACTTATGTCACTCCTTAGAAGCTAAATGCGAAATGAATATCGTACTTTAATGCAACAAAAGATGAGGAAAGTGGGATGAGTGGATACGCCAAGAGATTAGAGTTTCCGTTTCTGGAAGACATGAAAGCGGAAAGGATGGAACAATGAAAGGTTATAAAAGGATGTGAATAAATCCAAATGATCTTAGAAAAAGAAGTTCGACAGATTTCATTAAATGTTATATACTCATATATATGATACAAAGATACTACATATATTTTAAATTAAACTATCCTTTGAAAAAGAAATATTTGGAGTCTCAACTTTAAATAACATAATGGGCTGTTCCTAATTATTGTCCAAATAAATAGTTATAACCTAATATCACTTAATGTATAATATAAGGCCAACATCCCTAACTAAGTTTAAAAAACATTTATACTATTAAAAATTACAATGTACACAACCGGTTTCGCCTCAGACCTGGCTTTGACAAATGACAACAATCCAGAAAAAACATGGGTTTGTAAGTAAATGCGCAACCAATGATTATGAATCCGGAACACCTGATCCGCAGAAGGTGATATCGTAACGGAGATACTGGAAACCACAGTATCAAGAATCCACTACGGAGCAAAGATAAACGGCCGTAATGAAGTCATCTGCTATAAAAATCATCTGCTGTGATTTATTTTAATATTATTTAACTTTTCTGTTTTCTATTCAATTAGTTCTTTTTATGGTGACGAAACAGTTTAACAGCAGTCGTGCGATGATGGTATTCGAGTCCTAAGCTCATTACCAAGACTCAACTGTTATCAAATTAATAGGAGTAGCATCCATCTCACATTAAAATCTTCATCTTTCTAAGATAAATAGCTTGCGAAATATAGTGATTATGGAATCTGAATACAGGCTTAATTCATAGCTCCGTTTATGTAGGCCTAAACTACGTCAAGCAATAGTGGATATCTTAAAAATTTAACAAGTCTTGATAATGAATGCTCACTTGTGCATTTGAAACTATAGTTGTGCCATTTTGTATTATAATTATTGTTCTAAAGTTAATCAGGTGCATCGGCTTTATTCTTAAATATTCTCAATAACTTTCTAGCACTTCTTAAATTACTCCGATTATATTCAACGTACTGTGGTAGCTTTTTAATCAACAAAAGAATCCCAAGAAGAAATACGTCTGTAAAATCTAATAAAAATGTAGTTCTTTTAATCTCTCATGAATGATTTATAACCAAATGGCATAAATCTTAAAATCTAAAATCGTCTCTTCTTGGTCTCCATTTCCATTTCTTTCGCAGATGGCAACATGTAAAGGTTTTGCCTGTGGTGGAACGGAATGACCCTTATTGCATTTCGATATGACCTACGATTCTTAGGCGACGGACGAATGGTCATAAGACAGATGTAAAGCTATTCTTTCGTAGGAATCTCGTCGCTCAAAGAAACAGTTCAGGGTTTAATGCTATTTTTTGCATTACCTTCAATTTTTACGACGAACATAGAAAAAAGAATAAGAAGTCCACTTTCCTTAAAGTCTTGTGTGTGTATTTCTTTTTTAATCTTGAAAAATAATACAAATGAAATTCTCGTTTATTTATTTATTTTCTTACTAGCAGCAAAGCCTGTCGGACGACAGGCATAAAAAGATCTGAAAAATCATTTTATTATCAAATATAAAGTAAATGTAATCTAAATACTGTGCTAACTTGTGAACGAAGCTTCTACGGCAAAAATGGTTTTGAGTTTCGAAATCAGCGTAAACAACTGAGTAAGTATTCCAAATTTCATTAAAATGGATGCAGTGGTAGCAAAATTATTTGGTTTTGAACGTATGTTTTGTTAGAATTTCAGTTGTCGAGGTCAGTTCCCAAGAATAAAATTTCATGGAAACAACATGGAATGACACAATGAACTAATACTTTCATCCAATTTGAGTACTTTTGATTCAATGGTACCATTGAGAACCGTTGGATCTATCTTAATAGCTTAATTATATCGAGTTACGGGCAGACAGACAGACGAACTTAGCCAATTTATATATATATGATTCGATTGATGATTTGATTTGAAATTTTTTTTTCTTTTTAATGTTTATCAGACCTATTTAGGTGTATTTCTTACCTGTACACCTGTAATATAGGTTCTGAGAGTTTAATCTAAAGGATCATTTTCCACCCAAAAAGAAAAATGAAATACCAACCATATCTAAAGTTTAATTTATCTAAAGAACAATTATTATTTTTGACTCATAACGCCGAAAGGCATTTAAAACTCACCTTTGTATAATTTAAATACTGCGCTAACTTGTGAACGAAGCTTCTACGGCAAAAATGGTTTTGAGATTAAAAATTAGCGTAAAAAACTGAGTGAGTATGCCAAATTTCGTTAAAATCGGTGCAGTGGTAACAAAATTATTTGGTTTTGAACATATGTTTATTTAGAATTTCAGTTAAAATTTCATGGAAACAACATGGAATGACAAAATGAACTATATTTCATCCAATTTGAGTACCCTTGATTCAATGGTACAATTGAGAACCTTGGATCTATCGTAATAGCTTAATTATATCGAGTTACAGACAGACAGACAGCAAATTATATAAGTTGATTTTTAAATTATTATATCAGCTCAAAACGGATTCTTCTTCCTTTTTTTCATTTTCATCATTTTAATTAAAAAAAATTAATTAAATCTGCGTTATTTACTTACCGTATTGTCCGGCGTAAAAGACGACCCCCAATTTTTCCAATTAAAATATAGAGTTTGGGATATACTCGCCGTATAAGACTACCTCTCTTCCAACGCACACCAAATAAAAATTAAAAAAACATCAGATTTGATTTCAATATGGTAATTTTAATTCAAATGCATATGACATGCAGATACTTAGCAGGAAAACTGTCACTTATAAACATAATGATGTTTGTCATCAAACATGTAAACATAAGACAGTGCAAGTGGATTAAACTTTTACTTTAAAAGCGATGTACCTTACCGGCGATTGGCTGGTTGTTGTATAAAACGCCTGCTTGGATTGGTCAGCTCTCCCTGTCTCCAAGTAGCTGTAGCTTTGTTTATTCAGGTGCATTATTTTAATGCTACATTTTTTTAGAATTTCACTAAAATCATAGTATTTCTTAACTTTAGCCTTGTTTATTCTGTCCCCGCTCTATCTCTTTTTTCCTTAACCAGGCGTCCCGCCCTTCACATCGGAATCGCGTTAAGTCATTTCTTTCCACGAATCCTGGTGAGTGGATTTTCTTCTACCGTACTTGTACAGCACCGTCCTTGCTGCTTTCATACGGTTGCCGCATATGACGGGGATGCGGCCGCGGTCGTTTTTGAGCTTCCCCCTACCATATGCGACGACCGCAGATTCTCCAGTTCGGCTCGGAAGTTTCAGCACCCGGCGCGGCGTATAAGACGACCCCCGACTTTTCAGAAGATTTTCCTGGTTTAAAAAGTCGTCTTATACGCCCCACAATACGGTAAGTTAGTCTGAATCCAATTAAATTTTATTCCCATTATAGCTCTCGCACATATTAACAGGATTAATAAGCAGATTAACATCTTCTGTTTAGGATATCGATAGAAATCGAAGTTTCGGTTGTCATTGTTTTCTATGAGATTTATTTTTTGTCATCTTTTTTGATAAGAACTGTTCAAAATTATTATAGGACAAACCCACAGACACACACACATTGACTTGATGAATTTTATGTTTCCACTATTTTAGCTATTGGAATTTAAATATTTGTTTGATCTAATTTTATCCCTGTGAAGATGATATATTACTTATTTTGTAATTGGTCTCCGAATTTTTTGTTTGTTTTGTTTACTTAATATTTTACATGTTTCTTTGTATCCTTAATAACCTTTTGTATCCGATTTTGAAAATATTAATTTTTGGATTCTATAATATGAATAATGTGGGGAAAAAAAATAAGACTAGAAGTCTGAAGATATGATCCATATCTGATTCTATCAAACACCGTCTTTAGAAATGGGCTCGTTACACTGTATTTGAAAAATCTGAACATTAGTTTTAAAAGAATATTTATTTTTTTTAAATTGTTTTAAAGTTGTGTATTATGTTACTAATGCATGGGTTGTGTAACATATACGACACGGTATGTGCCATGTTTGTTATGATTCATGATTGTTTAATTTAATTTTCATTCCAAAATATGTCTTGAGAAAGAAATGATGTATTTCGTTTACTTTTTTATTTATCACTTGATAAAGGAAAACGATTAGTTTTTCGAAATATTATGAAGCATAGTGGAAGAGTCTAGTAAATAAAGAAGTTTTTAGTATCATTATTTTCTCAAGATGAGTTTAATGATTACAATGTTGGTTTAAAAAATAATATAGCACATTTTAGAAACTTTACATAATGTGTTTATGGGGTTTTTTTTTCCTTTTGTAAATAAGACATTTCTGATAACTTCAGATATCTCAAGTTGAATTTGTGTCAATTGATTTCGCTCTCTGATGGGAATTAAGGAATATATTTTTCTTGGTTTTCACATCTTGTGGAACTCTAGGATGTTTCTCAAAATTTTATGCCGAAACTAAGAACCGGCTAACTTTCTAACCTTAACTCTGTTAATGGTCGTGTTGGGATCCTACAACTCCTGCACCCCTTTAGACCTTTGTAGTTGATTATGGTAACTTAAAAACAAAAAGTGAAGATACCTTCATTAATATTATTCTGCAGCATAATCTCAGTCATTTGTATCTTAATTAATGGCTTACACATTAACTTAAACTTAAATTCAAACAATCAATTTACTTCATTTCCATTTAAAGAAAACGTAATTAATTTTATCTGTTACACATTTTATTCAAATCGTTATCTAAGAATCTTAATGATTAAAAAAATAAAAAAATCATGTAATTAAATGCATATTTTTATATACTGTGTGCCAGCTTACCGATACACTCTTCTAATAAATAATAGGAGAGGCTAATTAATAAACTGCTTGTATTTTATTATAGAAACTCAATTTTAATTCTCTGTATATTAGTGGTACAATTTGAAGAAAGATAGAGGCGAGTACTTTAGTTAATATTCCCCAAAATAATCCTTTGGAAATTAATTTCTCTGTATTTTTATTATTATTATTATTATTATTATTATTATGTTTGTATGTTTCAAACCTTGGGTTTCCCCAGCAAAAACAATATGGCGGGTCAAGGACCAAAGCACATACTGCCAAGTATAAAGATGTGTGCAAGAATGATTAGGGATGTGTGCTTATGTCCATAAATTTCCTAACTATGCGTGTAGTGTTGAGTACCACAGCCTTCTGCAGTTGTGCATAAGTGTTTTTGTGAAGTCCTAGTGTGCTGAGACTGTGGTGCAATGTGTGAGGCACCAGACCAGTGGCAGACAGAACGATGGGTACAACACGTACTCGATCCTGCCTCCACTGCTTCTGGAGCTCGTGTGCTAGATCAGTGTATTTACTGATCTTGTCTGCGTGAGTTTTCTGCATGTTCTTGCTGATAGGCACTGCAATATCAATTAGATAGGTCTGTTTGTTGACCTTATCAACAAGTGTGATGTCTGGTCTGTTGTGATGTATGGTTTTGTCTGTGTGAATGGGGCGGTCCCAGTATAGTTTATATGAGGGTGACTCTAATACACTTTGTGGTATGTACTTGTAGTACGGGACCGTGCTCTTAATAAGCGAATGATTGTATGCTAGTTGTTGATGAACGATCGACGCTACCTGATTGTGTCGGTGGAGGTAGTCTGTTTGAGAGAGAAGGGGACAGCCTGATATTACGTGGTCGATCGTCTCATGCGTAGTGAGGCATTTCCTGCATTTGTCGTCATGTGTGTTTGCATCGTGTAGAATGTGTTTCTTGTAATTGCGTGTGGAGATGACTTGGTCCTGTATTGCGATCATGAACCCTTCGGTCTCCCCAAACAGCTCACCACTCGTCAGCCATCTGTTCGACGCTTCCATGTCGACATGAGGCTGGCTGAGTTCATGATGATGTCTGCCATGGAGTTCCTTACGAGCCCAAGATTCACGCAGCTGCTGAGTGTGGGTGTCAGGGGTGGTGAGTGTTGGAGAAGAGTTTTCGAGGTTCAGGGGTGTGAGGTGTGTGTCAGCCTTGACAATGGCTGAGTGAAGTGAGGAGTCTTCTGCTCTTTGGTGGAAATGTTCCCTAAGTGTATGTACTTGTTTTTCGTGTAGGGTGATGAGGTTGATGAGTCCTCGGCCTCCCTCCTTGCGGGGAAGAGTCATCCTTTCCGTAGCGGACTTGGGGTGGTGCATGTTGTGTTTCGTGAATGTAGTGCGTGTTGCGCGTTGTAGTGCTTCGAGTTCGGTGTTTGTCCATGGAATTATTATTATTATTATTATTATTATTATTATTATAACGAAAAAGTTTCAAACTATGGGATTCCCAAGCTAAGACAATATGGCGGGTCAAGGACCAAAGCACATATTGCCAAGTGTATTAAAAAAAAAAATAAATAAATAAATTTGGAAGAATAGTTAGGGATGTGTGCTTGTGTCCATAAATTTCCGAACTATGCGTGTTGTGTTGAGTACTACAGCCTTCTGGAGTTGTGCATAAGTGTTTTTATGAAGTCCCAGTGTGCTGAGGCTGTGATGCTATGTGTGAGGCACCAGACCAGTAGCGGACAGGATGATGGGTACAACACGTACTCGGTCCTGCCTCCACTGCTTCTGGAGCTCGTGTGCTAGGTCTGTGTATTTACTTATCTTGTCAGCGTGAGTTTTCTGCATGTTCTTGCTGATGGGAATTCTAATATCAATGACATAGGTCTGTTGTTGACCTTATCAACAAGTGTAATGTCAGGTCTGTTGTGATGTATAGTTTTGTCTGTGTGAATGGGACGGTCCCAGTACAGCTTATGTGAGGGTGACTCTAGTACGCTTTGTGGTGTGTACTTGTAGTATAGGGGGATGTATTCTTGTGACCGTGCAGTGGTAGGTATGTGGTGTTGTTTGATTCCAAGTGCCCGAATGGTTCCCTGTGCCGCGCAGTAGAGTGTTGTATGTATGTCTTCTAATATTTGGATATTGTCAAGGTATTGTGGGATAGTGTGTGTGTTGAGATGGTATATGACTGTGGCGAGTTGTTTTGATGTGTGTACTTTGGGGAGTGCAGGTCTGAGTGTTGGGTCTGTGCCTGTATATTGTGCTAGTGCGGTGTAGAAATTATCATGTGCTGCTTGTTATATGTCATTAGTTGTATTGTTGGGGAATGTGGACTGAGGCGTAGAGGCTTCTGAGGCTTCTGTGTTTGCCATAAAGGTAATGTCTTCTGGTGGGGTGGGGTGTGGTGTCCTGTGGTTGGATTCAGCGACCTCTTCCCTAATTTGTGCCAGTATGCATGGGAGAATAAGATTGTTTACTACTATAGAACGTCGCTGATCCGCTACCCGCTGTTCGCTGAGCCCTAACGATGGATAACGTGTGGTGAATGCATGGTGTAGTGCCTGTCTGTATCCTATGAGTTGAGTCCCTAACTGTGTAACAGTGTAGAAGTCGCGCATAAGATCCTGGTTCATCTGTGATGACCATCGGATGCGCTGGCGTGGTTTCCCAGTCTTGGTGGTCGCCTGCTCTGACGCAGACGAAACACTTCCGACTGTTCGGGCTGGATGGCGTTGCCCGGGCATTGTGGTAGCCATACTACAGGAGGAGGTGCCACTTTCTCCACCACCACCTGCGGGAGACAGGTAGTATATTTTTCGAACGGAGACCTCTGCCTAACCCCCGAATGCGGGTGACTTTATCCTGCGCCACACCCGATGCAGCATGATCTATATTAGAACGAGTTCTCATCATGGATGGTTGGACCCTTTAGCCTACCCTAAAGCTAGTGTAGTTCCCGCCCCCACCGCGAGGAGGTAGGGTCCATGGGGGCTTATATTATTATTATTATTATTATTATTATTATTATTATTATTATTAAAGGAGAATTCAGGATCTTCCTTTTCGTCATTAGCCAAACTTAAATAAATATATAAATAATAACAAATAAATAAATTTTCGATCTTTGTTTCATTTGTTTTAATTTTTTTATGTTAAATAAAAATAGCTGTCAAGAAATATTTTTCATTACTCTGCTACACCGCCATATCATTTTCCAAAATCCGGAAAAAAATCGAAAATCTAAAACATTTTCTTTCCCAAGCATTCCGGATTAGCGACTCTCAACTGTATAAGATTCTTTTATGTAAGATAGTTACACTTTTTTGTTTAAGAACCTGTGTAATCAAAAGGAAACCCTTACTTTATATTTTGAAATTTTACCTTGAAAATCTCATTACTGTGAAGTATTTACTGTGTAATAAAAAACACTGTATTTTCTTGAAATGGAAAGAGTACTTTAAGAGGAATAGGAACAGTTAAATAAGAAAAAAAAATTAAAAAGAGAAAAAAAGTCTTGTCGCAGTCGTTTCTTCAATGAAAGTGTTTATAGTTGTGACTTGTAAAAGTATTTTTCTACGGGACTCTGTTGTTTTTTTCCTTTTCTTTTTTTGTGAAGATTAATGTAACAGTTGCATCTTTTTTTTTCTCTCTTTTCTTTCCTTCTGATAACTCCCAGCATTTCTTCTTCCTTTTTTTTTTCTTGCTTCCTTTTAACTGTTAAGTGTTGCCGTCTACAGTGAGTTTTATTTATAGCTGCCAGCGGCGCTAGGAATAGTCTTGAGTGGGGAGCCAAAGAGTTTGGCAAAGTCTCCACCTTCATTCAAGAGATATAACCCAAACAATAATGGATCAAAAACAGGAAATGTTGAGGAATGCCTCCGATTGATCTTTTCTCTTTTACCCTACCTTCAAGGAGGCTTATAAAGTATCATAATAACAATGTTTCACGAATTTTTATTCTTGAAAATAAGTAACAGAAAATTGACTTTATTGTAAACAAAAAGAATAAGAGAACTTACAGCCTGCTTTTCTTAAAGTTTTAGATTTTAAAGTTCTTTATGTTCCTTTTTTAATCGTGGAAACAACATAAACTAAGAGCCATTTTTCATTTATATTCAAATTATAATTTCTATTGAATATGAAAATTTGTGCCCAAATTCGAACACACACACAACGCACATACACTGAGTGATTTTGATGATCCTTACTTTCATTGAAATTAGGCTAAGAAATATCAATATTGGCTTGGTTACTCCAAAACACCTGAAAATCAAAAAATATTGAGGGAGAGAAATGTTTTATTAAAATCTTAATAGTGTCGGATTTTTTTTTTTTTGGTTGTTTTGTTTTTTGTTTTTTCAACGTCCCAGAACTAAAGAATGTTTTTTTTTTAGACTCTTACCTACCCAAGTTGCTCAGAAAAACCTTAAGAAAACTGCTTTTATATTGTACAGGAAATCATAGCGACCCCGTACATGTTTCAATTTTTTGCCCCTTCCTGTGACCAAACTTTTCCACAAATCATAAGCTTTCCAATACGCTATCACTAACGTCTGTCCAATTTATAGTTCGATGATGGATTTACCGACTGAACCACCTTAAGTGCTTCCATTTGGTTAGAGTCGATAAAAATGGGAAGAAGAGCGTTTTACCTAAAAACCTTAATGAAGATTTTTTCCCTTAATTTAAAAATGTTCTAGATAAATAAAAGATGATATTATTGTTTATATTTAATTTTCTTTAAGAAATCTCAAATAAATATGGATCCATACAGAAATGGAAAGGGTTTTCTAAAAGTTGCTTATAACAGTATAAATAAGAAGAGAAGATTACAGTGGAACCTCGCTATTCGTACACAATCCGTTCCAGGAGGCAGTTCGAATGGCGATTTGTACGAATGGCGAATCATTTTTTCCCATAAGATATCGTGTAAATTGGATTAATCCGTTCCAGACCCACAGATGATTGCTTATTTAAACCTTTGTAAAAATATTTTAAGCATAAAATACACAAAAACTATGAAAACAATAAATATACAGGCCTCTCTTATTATGTCTTTCTTTTTCAGTATAGATGATATGGTTGATTTCGCCATGCCATACTGAATTGCCAGGTCAGAGACTTTCAAACTTCACAACGAGTTCTTTTTTCAATTCAATTGTCGTTCTCACTGTTTTCCTTTTAGGCTTGGTTGAATCAGTAATCTTTTTTGGACCCATGGCTGCACTATTTTTAATAAAAATAACAATAAAATAGCACAAAGTTTCACGAAACTTGTGTGGATGATGCATAGTATACGGAAGCTAGCACGAGACTGAGCTGAAGCGACCGCATAGCGTGGCAGTAACAAGGTTACGCTGTCCGAATCGCGGGGCAAGCGTACGAATAGTGAGTTGAATTTTACTTAAAAAAGTTGGACGAATAACGAGTTGAACGAGTAAAGAGGCGGACGAATGGCGGGGTTCCACTGTATATGTTTAATTAATCTACCTATATAAAAAGAAAAGCCCTGACTCACTGAGTCATCAACTCCCAGCCCAAACCCTTGGACCTAGAAAGCTGAAATGTTGCACAGAGGTTCCCTTTATGATGAAGGGAAGGAATAAGGCCGAATTTTTCGAAATTCCCACGGGATAGGGAATAAAGAGGATTTATATTTTTCGCTTTAAAGTTGCCTTATCGATGTAGAGGTGTGTGGCGCCAACCCGCAATACATCTGAGTTATCCGGAGAAGGCCACAACGGGCTGGGAACTCGTATATTTTCTGATCTCGATATTAATTTGCTACATAAATAAAGTTGGGTATTTTTTTTTGTGGTATGTACTCAAGGATTCCGGAGCGAAGCAACGGTTTCCGGCTAGTAATACACAAAAAAATGATTTAAAAAAAAATCAGCAATCAAACTTCTGCGTATCGAAATTCTTATATTTCAGTAAAAAAAATCGCTGTAAAATGAACAGTTTTACAGTAAAGCTTCTACGCTTTTAATTAAGTCATTAAATAAATATTTATAAATGCTTGCGGTCTTTAAAGTCAGAGATTCAATACTAAAGAAATACTTCCCCTTTGAAAATTAAATATCAACTGATAAATATAGAATTACCGTAGATGAGTCAACACGGTCTAGTACTGTTTTTTTTTTATATAACTTAAGTAAAGACATTACAGAGGTTGACAGCAAATCCTTTAAAAAATTTCAGTCTTTAATTTCTTTCTTTTAATACTTTATGAAATGTGTTGATTGGTTTGTTCAGAAATTTCTCAAACTGAACGAGTTGGAACCTCAAAATGTTGCATGAACTTTAATCTTGTCATACAATCTTCACTTTTTTCTTTCTAACTCAAAAGCTATGTTTAGACTTTAAAAATTAAGGATTTAAATTTGCTACTTATTGACTATTTTATTGTTAAATATAAATGTAAAAAATAAATTTCTGAAATGAACTTTTCTTAATAAAAAGCATTGCATATAGAAACAATCTTTTTCAACATGAGAATTGGAACTTGTACCTCTGGGCTTGTCCACAAATGGCTCCTAAAATAGCAGTGGAACAAACTGACAAATCACTCCACTCTGACACGACCTTACCTGTTTACATCTTTATTATAGCCTTACGAGTAGTCGTACGTCATGGCATAATTCATAGAAATCTTGTGGTATTCTTGTATAAACATTGTGTAGTAGTTGTTTTTTGGCGCCCAATTAACGCCCAAGAAGATTTCAAACGTGTTCGATGGAAGACTGATCTGGTGAATTGCTAGCCAAGCAGGAGTGTTAACATTTAAGTGTAAAGTCATGGTCGGTGTTGTTCGCTCTTCCGCTTCGCTTAGAAATTAGAAGCATCTATGTTCTCACGCTTGCCGACAGTGAGTGATTGTTCAAAGCACTTTAAGTGACCGTTTCGCCTTTTGGAGACAATCACTCACCTGAAAGAATGTGTGCATCTGATAAGAATTGAATAAATTATAAAAATATTAAAGAATTAAAAACAAAAAGAATGACTGTTTAAATTTTAATTTTACCTTTATTAAAAAAGACCCTCTCCCTCAATTCTTATTTTTTTTTTCCCCATCTTTCGAAAGGATCAAATTAAAAAAAAAGTTTGAATTTAATGATATCATCAAGAGATATTTTTTAGATAATTTCAAACACATTCAACTATCTATATTTGTTATCAACTTCTTAATAATAAAAGTTAAAAATTATTGGCGCGATCAGGCCCAGAGGACCGCGCGATGCCACTACCAGCCTGGGCAGGCCGGTGAGGCCGCTGGAGCGTAGGCTCCAGTGATCGTAACCTACGGGACGAAGATGAGGTCGGGGGGTCGGCCCGACGCTCGCCCGCCTTTAACTCCCAGGACAGAAACGAGGTACCCATTCTACAGAGGGCTGGATAGGTCCTAGGACCCGTTTCGAGGAGAAGGAGCGTGAAAAAATTCCCTCCCTCCGCCGAGGGCCGGGAATTGAACCCTCCACCTCCAATCCGCAACCAAGCGCCCACATCCACTCGGCTATCGGGCCCACAACTTCTTAATAATACTTACTAAAAACTGTATAAAACTATTAAAAAAAAAACTCAGTTGCTGATTATACATAAACAATTTCATAAACACTGCTTCAGCCTGAGCTTGGTAGGATTTCGTATTTTTTTTCCTTTGGGGAACTTAATAAGAAGAGTAATCTCTCTAAGCAGCCATTTATAAGATAGAAACTTAATTTTAGCTTTTCAGACTTGTGATTTTAAATGGTTTTTATATCATTCGGAATTGCTCTTATGTCCTTCTGTTATAAAGAATGCATTAAATTGATATCATAAATGAAGTACAATTACAATGATGTGAAAGGTGATGTTTAATTCGAATAAATTCCGATTGAAAGTTTCAAAATTAAGACTTCTTCTGATAAAACAATTTTCGTTATTAACAAATTTTCGTTATTGCAATTTTCGTTATTCCTTTTTTCTTTCTTCATACGATGGGAATCTATGAGATGACATGTTTGGGAATTATTTATTTCATTTTCATGTTTGCTTTTTTTTTCGCCTGAATAATTAGTATTTTTTTAACAACCACACAAAGTTTATAACTAAAAAAATTCATGGTGTCCGATGAGGAAAGATCACTATTCTCGGAGCTCAAGTTTCAATCATTCTTAGAGGAATTTAAATATAAAAAAACCAGTGTCCTGTAGAAAGTTTCAGTTTCTGTTATATGACTAACATTGACACTAACGTAAGCTTTCTTTCTGTTAGGTCATACAATAAATACAGATAATTAGAAGCAATTGTTATGATGATCTACCAAAAAGAAACATGTATTAAGATTGTTAGCTATCCCACCACTGAGTAATAGAAAACTGAGATGGATTATGGATATCCTTTTAATAATTGAATGCGAAAACAAAATACATGTTAATAAAACTTTTTTATATACGTTTTTATGTTGAAAATTACGACATTTCTAAATAAATAAAAATCAATCAAAAAATACAAAAAAATTATATTATCTTTTTAAAATAAGAATCTTTATTTATTTGTTACTGTAGATAATTATAGGAAATTGGAAACGACAAATATTCGACCGATATTAAATATAAGTAAAAAAAAAAAAGGTAAATAAGGACAAACAAGGTGACATCTTTAAGGAATGTTAACATTTGATTTTTAAGTTGGTAATTAATGTTTATAAAGATAAGTTTTCATCAATTAAGAGAGAAGCTTTAGTAAACAGAAAAGCCAAAATTAAATTGAAAATTCCTTTTGCTTTTGGCGACTATGTTGTGACGCCTTAATGGCGCTGAGTTAAAGAGTGTCCTGTATTTATTTAACGAAGCTAAAGAGAGATCGCAATGGTCTCTCCCGAGAGATTCCACTCGTGTGTGACTGAGCGTTGTTGCAAAACGAAGGCGTGATCTTGAATGTTTTGGTAGTCTGTCTTCTTCTACTAGCTGCAAAAAACCTGTAATTGGATTATGCCCCACATTACGCTGAGAAGGATTAGAAAGGTCTTGACTCCTCAACATAATATGGGACACAACCCAATCATCTGTGCTTTTTTTTCTTCAATACGTTACCTCACAGTAAGATCTGTTATATTCTTAACAGACTTGAAAGAGAACTTTATATCATAAGATGATCGCATCTCACCAAAGTGATCCCACCTTTACACCATTATTTTATTTGGGAACCTTCCCCCTAGGTTGAATAGGAGGCCCTGTGCTTTAAGATAGAAACAGGATCAGTAAGATAATGTGTTTCAACAGGGGTCCTGACTGTTCTGGTGAGATAACAGTCCAGAAGAAAATGACGGCAATATTTACTTCGTGATACTTAAAGTATCGTACCTGTACCCTATTCCTTTTAAGTTACTATAGACTGTATCTTTCCATATAGCATAAGAAATTCATACAACCGATTGTTGTACTTCCCTAATTCACAATCAAGCAGTATGCGATTTATAGGGGAGGATGGGGATTTCCCCCCCCCCTCTCCCCACTGGCTTGGACCATCCCAACCTCTGGATATGAATGATATATCCCTGTTAGGGATAATTATTTCTCACCCACTGGATATGTTAAATTTATATAAGTACTTAATATTCTTATTGCTAGATAGGAATCTTAGTTTCCCTAAACAAAATTAAAATTTGTATTTTCTGGGATAGGAATTTGTCTGTCTTTCTTTCTTCTACATTTAGGTCTGTGTCGTCTTTTCATCAACAGAGTTTGTCTTGAATATTTAATAATAATATTGAATATTCAAATAAAATATTTGAATTACAATTATAAAAAAATAATTGTCCGATTTAAGTAGTATAATAGAATATCTCATAGTAATAGTTACTGTTATAAATAGAAGAGATTGTTAGAAGCACACACGTTCACACACACACATATATATATATATATATATATATATTTCTTTGAATTACTTTAAAATGCTAAATATTCTAAATTTAATTATTGAATCAGCGAAATCAATGTTATCTCTGTCAAAACAAAGAATAACGAGCCAGAACAACATTCATCTTGTCTCTGCAAATCATATTTTATTACATATAGATTTCAGAACTTCCAGGACCAAAGAATGTTATTTTTTTATAAATAACTAAAGCAATAAGTATATTTTAAGAAATCATGATTTAATAAATTAATAATCTGTTACGCCTATCCCTGTATAACACATAAGTTTCAGTGTACCTGTAAGTCAGGTTTCAGAGGAGGCATGGTATAAATATATATATAAAATTTTAATTCTGGTAGTAAACCCATTAGGCATCCCCCTACCCTCTGGTAAAATCACAAATCGCACACTGCAATCAAGACATTAGTAGTAAAGTTCAATTAATTTAAAAAAACTAAATAAATATATTTTTAAAAAAAACACACACACGCTAAAATATTGTTTTGCTGAGAATTAAAATTACAAATATTCAAGTGGGATTTCCTTTACTGTATTACAGCCATTCAATAAAAGTGATTCTGAAGTTAAAATTTAAGGATCTTTTAGATCCTGATATGATTCTGTTATTCTTATTAAAATTCTGCTATTGTTATTTATTGTATTTGAATTTATTCTTTTCTTTAATTTTGTGTAATTTTGGAAATTTTATAACTTCGAAAAAAATTAGATAAATTCGCTTCGAAGGAGAATTCGCTAATTCGTTAAGCCGATCGTTAATTCGTTAAGCCTTACTACAGTCTAGGCTTAATTTTAAATCAGTGCTTATTTGATTCTAAGGCTCTAACCTGATGGAGAAAGAGAAAAAATGTTAAATAAGCATCCACGAGTTAAACAGACCACTAGGATTACCATTGTAAATTGCAATAAATAAACTTTTAACTCGTAATGGATTTGGCCGAATACTTTGAATTGGACTTCTGGATTAAGAGATGTTGTTCAGGGAAAAGAAATTCGAGTAATAAAGAATAGCTTTTACTGATTTTTTTTTGGAAACATTTAATTCACGTTTAATTCTTTCTTATGCCACGAAATTGAATCTATTTGCTTTCTGAACTGCAAAGAGACTGTGGTCGGATATGTTACAGGATCATGCCTCTAACTTACAAAGATGTAGCATCTCTTCAGCAAATGCAAACGCAAGGGTGAAAAATAATGAAGCCTAATCATTTGATCTTTGGCAGCCGAAGTTCCAAGTACAAATACTAATAACCATACGCCAGACACAATTGCTAACACTTCAATTGTTTAACACAGATTTTTTTTTTTTACCTGGAAAAGGATAATATTGAAAGAAAAAAAAAATAACCCTTAACGGTAACATCAGTTTGTTATTTCTTTATCAATGAATTCTTCTTTACTTTTTTTTTTGTAAAAAAACACTTTTTTTATTAATGAATAAATTTAGTTATACATTAAGATATTATTAATATTCTAAATGTTACAACAATATTTTAAGGAAAACTTAAGATTTAAATTCGCTAAAATTCGCGAAATTAATTAATTCTGTTTTAATTACGTATGTTACATTGCTTATTCTTTAAATTCAATATCATATTCTTGTTCAATAAAATTTAAAATAAAATTTGATATAAGTTAAATAAATATAAAAATCAATTCTTGTAATTAAAACTTGAACTTATTTAATATTTAAATAAACTTATTTTATTTTATTTACTTACTTGAAATAAATAAATATAAATAACTGTGTAAATAAGCAAATTTAATTATTAATTATAAGTAATAAGTACATAACATTTTTTATTTATTAGTTATTTTTATTGTCAACTTTAATAAACTTATTTTTTTAGTAAAATTTGAAAATTTTATTTATTATTTATTTAAATAATTAAATGTGCAAAATAAGCTTAAATATAAAATGGATTAATAAATGTAGTGTAAAATTTCACGTCAAATTTTCCTTTCGCAGATCCAAGAGAAAGTAAACTATTTCGTGACTAACGGAATCACAAAATAAAACTATGTATAAAATAAAATATTCGGAAAAATTTTGCGTATGTGCCAACATTTCAAGATTGAAATATGTTTTTCAAAGATTCATTGTAATAAAGGTAGTAATTTAGAAGCGTTATAGATCCATTCACTTATTTTCCGTTTTTTTTTTCTTCTTCTTTTTCTATTTTTTTTTTCCTTCTCCTTTTTCACCGAGAATAGCAAAAGATCCGGTGGAGGCTGTTTCTCACACCCAAGCGACTTGGCTGGCATCACGAGGATCTCATCTGGAGCAGCCTCCTCTTCATCTCTGTTTCCGCATGCGCTTCACAGCTTCCCGGCCACCGCTCGTCGCTTGCAGACGGTCGCCAGCTGTCCAACGCTCCGAAGCAGCCCGAACCGACCCAGCACTTTAGCATTCGGTGGCGATGTAGCCTTTCTCCGTCGAGGCTCACCGGGGTAGGTCACAGGGCAACGCCCCTCCACGACAACAGCGACGCAACCCCCCTTCCATGTCAGTGGAGGGGAGGAGAAGCAGTTTTCGTGAACCAAAAACCCCCTTCCCCCACCCCTTCTCCTTTTGCTGAAGGGATTCATTCAGCGAGAGATCAACGCATGGAACTGACGAACTCTTATTCGATGCACGAAAGAATCGGTTTTTAACATCATTTTTAGTTACTCACAAACAGTACAGTTGGACTGTCAGAAACAAAAGCACAAATTCCACCAAAGCAAACAGATCTTAACACATATTTCTATTATTTCCTGGCTACTGGGTGGAAAAAAATCACATCTTCTCCTGACTTTTAAGTGACATCAGGATCTCCACAACATTCCGCACCCTTTGGAGTTTTAATTAAAAAAATAATCTGGATTACTTTCATACGTCATCTTTGCCAGGAGTTTTGCCAGAATTCCAGGCAGGGGCTGCGAAGTGGAATCTAAAGGCTTGTTCTGAGCGTTGGATATTAAAGAGAAAAAAAATCCTCCGACTTTATTTTGCTTTGTTTATTTATTTTCCTCTTTAATTTGGAGCGAATATTTTCCATTTACCGAATTACATTTAGTGATGTTCGATTCCCGTAATAAACGACCGAACACCGATCGACCGATGCCGGAGCGGCCGAGCTCCTCTCGCCGTGATGCTGCACTGTCGACGGAGTCACCGTGAAAACAACTCACTGCTTCCTCGGATGGTGTGTATTGTACCGAGGCTCGCATGTGTCCTGCTGCCGTTTCAGCGAAGTAGAAGAAAGAGTGGAACGTTACGTGCGACGCCCTTCTTGGCCAGATATCCCTGTACCTTACCGTGTACATACTTATAGGAGATACTTAACGTGGACTGCAGCAGCTAGAAACAGGTAAGAAAACTATCAATCCTTTGAATGGATTTGAGAACATGACATCGATAAAGATTGCCTTACATTTCTGGTTGTTTTTTTCGACAATTTTTATATTAAAATTTTAGGAAAAGCCGTATGTATCTACATTTCTTTTCTCGCGTGCAGAAATGAGCGAATACTAATGTAAAAAGAAGCACATTTTTGTGTAAATTGGAAATACGTCGAACGATTTAGCTTTAAAGCTTACAAAAAAGCAAGACTGATAATTGTAGAATAATAAGAATTGGTTCATAATAACCTCAGGCACTTTGTTTTTAAATTAAATTACTAAAATATTTCATTTTTTTTTTTTTGATAAAATAATATTTTTTTATTTATCATGATGTCAGTAATGTTTCATCAGATTCATCTTGTACAAATGAAAAAAGCACGTGGAAATTTTAAGAATTATTAAAATAAAAAATCAAATTAGAAATTTAGAATTAGTTTACAATTTTTTAACAAAAAAAACGCGCATCTTATTTAAGAATATAAATGTAACCCTTGTTGCTAACCAATGATTTTTAAGCAGATACTTATATTTCAACCAGGAATGCCTTCAAGGGAAATATTTTCGTAAATTGTAACATTTCTCAGATTCCCGTAATAAAATCTTATAGACAAAACTTGTAAAAACACCAGTATTGATACGAATTAGTTTATTTAAATAAATTTTTAAGTATTGATAAAAAAAAAATAAACAAAGCCCAAAAAAGGAATTTTCCATGTACTCGTAATTTATCAAGGAAATATGTCATGAAAAGCTGTCGAAATGTACGGTAATAATTGCATGTAGTTATTCTAATATTTTCCTAAATTATATTTTTATACGTATTTTTCTAATTATTAATGTTAATTGTATTAAAATTATATTTTGATTATTTAAAAAAAACAAAAACAAAGAAACAAACTTTTTTTTACCTAAGATTCATTTTAAAAAATAAATTGAACTATTTTTTTGTTCTATTTATTACATTTTAATAAGAGCGAAAAACGAAATATGTTTCTGGGAACATAATATTCATATCGTTATAATTAGACAAGATAAAGCATGAAGAAAACTCAAATCTGCATTGAAATAAGAAATATTAGAGTTTTAGTCAAAATATTTGATAGTTAATTACATATTAGTTTTAAAAATTACCGATTAATTTAATTTAAGTTTCGGTTTATTAGCGATCGTTCTCAGTTAGGCTTAGTGATAATCTAAACGCTACGAACTTGGTTAACGATATTATAAACACCTTTATTTCCTGATTCTCGAAAATACTAAATTTTGGGAACCAAATTCACGTCTTAGAACCGTAAAAACCGCTATGAAAATAGTCATTTTTAGTAAAAACGACTTCTTTTCAAACATACTATGACTGAGTATATTTGCGTTATCATGGCAAATTGTACAGTCGTTCTGCTTGTCATGAACGCTCAGCGTTGTAATCCTTACACAAAATAAGAAAGAAGATTTGCGGAAAACTATTCAGCAAATTATTATACATTTGAGTTTAGTTTTAATTCAAGTTAAAATTGGTATTAATTCGATAACTTTACAACATCTTAGAAAGGTGATTTCGGAGAATCTAACACACAAGAACAGTTCCGTGATACAACATCTCTGCAAAGAAATGTCGAATTGTAGCCATTATACTAGCGAAGAGAAATTCAGAATACCAAAATCCCCTAACAATTACGAAATTTTAAAAATTAATTTCTATATACTAAGAAAATTGTATTTTTCTGATAATGTAATAAAATAGTTGTTTTCATTTCTCCTATTAATTATAAAATAATGTGAACTACTTAGCGTGGCTAGTAACAAAATACTGCTTTCTCGTCATGTAGCTGCTAATTCTTATAATTCTGTTGTTTTATTGAGAGCGGTGTATACTTATTTTAACTGCTGTCAGTTTGGGTTTGCCGCAGATGCTGTTCGAGGAACGATGACCAAAGTTTTCAGAGGCAGGAGTTGAGATCTTAGCGAATAATAAGACGAAAAATTTTGAGTAGATAGACATCATAAGACGAAGAAAAATGGTTTGATTTGAAAACAGCAGTTCGTGGTTGTTGTTTACCAAATCTATTTGCAGATAATTTAAGAAATGTAGGGTTACTATTGAATAACTAAAGTCAACAAATAATAATTAAAAAAGGATGAAAGCCCAGGAGTGGCAAAATTAATTAATTTTATAGTAGCGAATACCTTATGGATTAAAGGTAAATGTGATCAAACTAAATTAAATGTACTTCTACAACATACAAACTAAAGTAACTTAAAAACAGCGAAAAATATGTATAAAAGCAATGTAAAGTCTTTCTATCAACTGATTTGGTTAACGTGGGCGAAATATGATGGACATATGTGTCCATTTTGCTTCAATGAAATTTCTTAATTGTACTTTAGGTTCATTGATCCAAATGTTTAACTGTTACGTAACCACTACAACTCTTATTACAACACGGAGAGTAAACTGATAGTAAATATTATAATAAATAACTTTAAAAGTGTTAATATTTTAAATAAAATAAAGCCATTGCTTCTTTTGGCGACCTCATTCACAAAGGGTAAAGCGGAGGAACTCTTTGAGATCGTTCTGTCCGTCCGTGCGTTATCACACTACGCCCCAGAAGGAAAGTCGGATAGGTATGAGTCATATGCTACGGGAATCTTTATAACTTTTAGAGATGCGGAAAAATATGAGAGATCCGCGGTCACTTCCTGTTCTGGTTTTAAGTAAGAATATTCTCAACAGTTTGCAGACATTCTGAATGATTTTATTCATCTCGTGTTCGTATCATTGACCGTGAAGTGGTTAGTACATTGCGTTGTGGCTGCAGTAACTAGGTTCGAATCCTGGTCAGAGCAGCATTTTCTGGTTTTGTTTTTTTGTCCTCTCTTTTTATCTTATTTTGATTTTTTTTATTCTTCTAATTTTTTTTGTAATTACAAAATATAATTTTTTTAAAGTTTTCCTTAATTACATTTCACATTTTTTAACCATTACGAAACATGTGCGCTATGGTTTCTTGTACACTATAAAACCAATTTCATGCCTTGTTTTGTTTTCTATTGTAATATTATTAACTTGAAATTTATTTAAAAACTTTCAAGCAAAAATTAAATATCTAATCTGTTATTAATTGTATGAAAATAAAAATTCTTATCATTGAGTTGATAATTTAAATAGTTTTTCTTTTTTCTTTATTTGACAGCAAAACAGTTTCAGAATCTAAAATAAAAGAAAATTTTAAGTGACTTTAATTTATTTGGAACAATCATTTTGCTACCATGTTTTTGATTTAATGGATTACCGATCGATTAATAATAATTTGTCGATGTATTAGTTGATTATTAATTGCTCTAGTAATTAACATTTGTGCTGATTATGGATTTCAAAAGAAAAGTTTATCCTTGAACTAATGGAGGTTAATCGAGGCTTAATAGAGTTATTGTCAGCTTCAGAAAATAGGAATTGAGTATTTGATTGTGTGTGGTTTATTGAAATAATTTCAGTTTATTGAAGTATGGAGTGCTTTAAGTCTGTGTAATCCTTTAATTCCTAGCTTTGTGGTTAATGAATTTCTATATTTAGGTTCTGTTAATAGCTGCTGAAGCAATTTCCGGAAAAATGTCCTTGAATATTACCGGAAATGTTTATTAACTAGAAAAGGTTAATGAAAATGAGGATTTAAATGTTATTCTCCAGGTAGAATTTTGTGGAGTATTTCAGCAACTCAAAAATCTACGCAAAATTTAACTATGTAGTTAACTAGTTGTTATCATTAATTGATTGGCTGGAAATGATTAATTGAATTGTCTTCGAAATGTACTTTGGTGGATGGAAATTTATTATGCATTTACTCCTACATTGAAATATTTTGCATTTGTAAAATGAAATACAGTAAAGTATATTAATTGATTCTATAATTTAAAAAAAAAAGCAAGTCTTTCAATCTTCATAGAGAAATGAAAACATTTACTAACAAGTTTGCTTATGAATAAGAAAATCAAGAAGTACAGTTATGTTTACTTGTATTTTGAACTGCACATATGCTTACTATTTCCTACCAGTTCTGATGTTATTATTGTTTGTTTTTAATAATATTTCAAACAAGTTACGATTGCAGAACAAAATTTTGTTGTTGTTATAATGTCTTTTTACATTCTTAGATATCAAAAAGAACATAGTTATGAAATAGCTTTTTAATGCAATTTTATATAAATATTATACATTTCAAGATGACTCAAAAATAAATTATCCAAAGAAACTGCATGTCTATATCAATTTAAAGATTTGTAAGTTTCTCTTATACAAAGAAATGACATTACCTATAAAAAGAAAATTTATGGTAAATTCAATATCCACATGAATAACTCATGATATGAATGTACTTGACCAAAATTATTTATAAAAATATGTCGACAAAATAAATATCACTTTGTAGTAGACTACAAAGCAGCAGAACCGTAGAAAGTAGAAACAATAAAACTGATTCAAATCAGCATAACATCAACGAATATTATGTTGACATTATAATAAATTCAAAACGTACCTAACAATTGCATTAACATTAACATAGGTTGTTTTTCTATTAAATCGTCTCAAGAATAAATAGTGCTCATTTAAATTATTGTTACAGTAAACTAAGAAAGAAAGCATTCGTCATTTTAGGCATTAAACAGTGAGTCTGCAGAATTCTGACTATGATACAATAACACTATGTAATAAAAGGTTAAATTTAACTGTAAGATATTAGAAATCTTTCAGTTTTACTTAGCTATGAGAATTAATGTTAGTAATATTGGGTAATTTAAAGTAATATTAGTAAGAAAGTTTCTACAAATACTTGCGCAGAGTTTTAATTTAAATACAAACTCGCTGATTCTATCATTAAATGTGGTATATTGAAAAAGTTTGTTTCATTCCTTTTCTCATATTAAAACCAGACATAGAAAACATAAAGCTTTTATTGTAGTTCTGACTGTTCTGGTATATGAAGGCACCAGTCTTTATTAGACGAGTTCATTTATTCAAACGCATAAATTTCTTTGAAGTTAATCCTTTCCCTTTGTTCTAAGCCAGATAAAAATTAAGCAGGGATTATATTCTTAACCTTACTTTTCTAAATTGAAATTGATGTCGAGGTCTTTGTTTAAAGTTGATGTAGATTTTTGTTTCTTTTCATTTCCAGTCAAGTTTCTTGCTTTCTGTGTTTATTCTTTTGCAGATATTTTGACTTGGATATCTAGGATAATTAGTAATTTATTTTCTAAATAATGTAGTTTTCACAACATTTCTTTTGAAATCATTGCTTCCTTCTTGCAATCTTGTTTAGAAATATAAAGGCCTTGTTTAGGGTAGCTTCTGAAATAAAGTCCTGTATCCATAGTTATCATTCATATCCATAATTATCATTGACAGCTAGAAGCATTAAGTTCTACTAATAATAATTTTGTTCTTTTTGTGAACGATATCTATGCCTATGGTAATTTGCATGCTTTCTCTTCACCTGGATTGGAATTCAAAATCTTATCAGGTATTTGAGTATTACTATGTCTTCTGAATGCGCTGGTCTTCCTTGAATGGATCTTTTGTCAGATGGTTGTGTGTTCAAATCTAGTTTGAGATGTAGCACAAATCACTTTAAAGTAGACTTTAAAACAAAAATAATATTTCAAAGACAAGTCATTAACTTAAACTTTACGCAAATTGCAAGTTCTGAATCATTTCCTCGATCTCTTTACAATGTTTCCACAACTTTTTAATTTTGTGAAACTTACAGAAAATCTTAATGTTTGATTTTAAGTTCCTAGAAGCAGCTGAAATTAACGTCAAAATGCAGCTTTAAACAAACCAAATTCATTTTAACTGAAAATTTTGTGAATTCATGTTTGCAGTATTGTGACGTATCGTGATATTTTGGGTTTATTATTTTAGCCTTAGTAACGCAAAGTCACCACTGCAGCCTGTCTTCCAAAAGTTGAGGATTGATTTCAATATTAAAAATATTAATTAAAAACTTGAACATTTGGGAACGAATTTATCAAAAACAGTATTAACAATTAAAAAAATATCATAATTTTATTCCAGTTTTAATTGTTTATAACTAGAACGTATTTTAAATCTGTACGATTTTTTATATGGAAATATATTTAGTTTTTTTTTTAGTAATAAAAACAATATATTTTAGAAACAATGCTCTTCTTTTTCTTTTTTATGATGTTGAATAACAAATATGATACTATTAAGATATGATTCTATTAAGAGTTTAATATTAAGTAATGAATTGCAGCCTTGTTTGTATAGGTGTGATTTTCAGCTTAATTGACATTTCCGATACAGCTATTTTTGCAGAATTCGGCATGACGGAATTTGTAGTTTGAAAAAAAAAAGAATCAGTTTACTGTTGTTTTTTAGCGCTGTAAATGAAATTGGTTGTTTCGAGTTGTTTTATTATTGTTTTCACAACAGCTTTTTTTTTTTTTCCTTCGGTTCAATTTCCGAATGTTAGGTTTGCGTGGAACCGGGAATACACAACGACGCTATGGGGACCGCAGCTAGGTTGATTCCCGTGATACCTGCCTGAATTGACCTTCGCTTGGTTTATGTGAGCCTTTGACGTTTGAAAGCACTGTATACATATATGGATAAATCCGATTTACAAATGGGGGCGAGAAGGATAAAATGGTTAACAGCGTTTAACGGTTTGATCTTTGCAGTGGGTTCAAATCCCAGTGCAGAATTAATTTTGAATTTATTATATATATATGAAATCGTAAAAAGGATAAAAATCTAAATGTAGAATACAGTCATTAATGTTTACAAATTACACAAAGAAAAATGTTGTTCAATAATCCTTACAAAATTAATTTACTTACTTCATATTCATATTTTGCCGATCCAGCGTGGTCTTGTTCGCTAGGCGACGGCAGATATGAGGCAGATACGTTCAGAACCTGGATTCAAATCCCAGCGTGGGCATGGCTGTTTAGATTCTTTCCTGTGTTTATCTGATCCTTCGTATGTCTCTTCTTTCGCCGTCTGTGACATCTTTGGATTCGCCCTCTAATATGGGTTGGCGACCGGAAGGGCATCCGGCTGTTAAACCCTTGCCAAAACATATTGAAGCGAGGCGTGCTGATCAGCGACCTCACACGGAAAAGTGGGAAAATCTCTAGAAAAAAAAATTATATTCATATTTTAGCCAAAATGTGATTTTATGAATATAAGGAAAGCTAATTAGCAAATAAATAAAAAAGTCAATATCTGCATATCTCTGTTTCCTTCCCAATAACTCTTGAACCATTGAAAAGATATTTTTTGAAATTTGGCATTTATATTCAAAATAAGTTTACGACCTATTTTGCATTTTAAAATTTGCTATGGAAGACGATCAGATTTCTCTTATCAAAACATTACAAACGAATCGGTTAACTTGTACTGATATAAAAACAAGGAATTTCTGTACCAGCATTGCACCTTAATTCGTTTTGGAACCATTGAGTTTGCTTGAGCTTGATGTCGTTAAATTTCTGGAATGTAGGCTGCTAAATTTATTTCCCAATTAATCATTCTTTATCCAACGGAGAAATTTTGAAGTATATTAAATCTATATTATAATTTAAAGATACAGACTTTGCAATATTTCGCCTAATACGAATAAGAATACAATAAAATGAAATTCTTAAGAAAGTAGATTAGATTAGAATAGGGTGAATGTGGGCGGCAGGAAGCCAAGTACCGCGACCAGTAGATCTATTGTGAGGAAATGAGGACAGATGAGAGAAAGACTAGGAAAGTATATGTGGTAGGCTAGCAGGGGAAACGGGAGAACCCCGAGAAAACCTGCCCAGCGCGGATCGTCCACCATCACGAAACCCACACGAGAACCGAACCCGGGGCTTAGAGGTGCTTAAGAAAGTAGACTTTCAGGGGTTGTTTTTTTTTTTCAATTATTGAAATACGAAAATATTGTTAACGTATTGAAATAATTACCCAAGAATACGTCGTGATTGTTTTCTGAATCTATAAAGATTTTAATAAATTATGTTTATTTGAAGTATATTTATGGAATGCTAACAAAGTAATTTTTTAAATTCAGGTCATAGAGTAGAAATTATAAATTATTTTGAGCATGTTTTCGAATTTTAGGTTACCCTAAAAGCGGACGGGTTAAATTTCTTCAAGCGAGTAACAGCTACCTTTAAGACTTTGTATTAAATTTCAGTTCTTCTGGATAGTTAAATAATCATGAAATAGACAAATAGGTCGTGTCGAGTATGATTTAAAAAAATGACTTTATTAAACTAGCGACTCGAATAAAGTTTTCGCTGTTATTGACGTTACAGGTAATAAAAACGTACGATCCAATATTCGTGGCTTTGCTGGACTCTTGGTTCATAAAAATTTAAACGCCATCGTTTTGCCCTCTATGTTTCCATTCTGATTCCAGAAAACCTGTGATCTGTGTTAGCAGAGTTGGATTGACTATCACGCGACAGAAAGTTAAAAATCGAATTCTTGTTGTCACTATGAACTAAGGCACTCAAACTATCTTCCATTGGAAAATAATATAATCATGAAAGCAGGAAGAAATCTTATTAGGTCTCTCCTTTTCCGTGTGCCTGTCATGTACCAAGTTGTCATGTTGCAATTTTACGTTATCAGATTATAAATTGCCAGTGCCTAAACAGTCAGCTTGTAGATGCGAGCCAACTTGACGTGATTTATCTGCAAAGGTATTCAAATTGCTTGCAAAGCGAATTACAAGTTAAGTCTCGAATTGTTAAGAAAGTTTAAGACGCTATCTGCCGGAAGTACTACGTCATCGTTTCTGTTTGTTCTAGAACACACCCACTTTCGCTGTTTGCTGAAACTTAATATTTAATAAATTAATTTTTAACCGAAGTTTTCTAGTATTTTCGGGATTTCTTTGGAAAACAAAACAGAATCAGACGAGCGAAGCGAGTCTCTCCATTCCAAACTCGATGACATTTTGTTAACCGTTTCATTCAAAATCTACAGTAGCTAGAAATATGAAATTTTGTATCCCACAAAGAAATCCAATTAAAAGTATATTATCATACTTTCAACAGTTAAAACTGAAAATTTTATTAGGAAGATGTGTTTTTAAAAACTTGGAAAAAAGACATAAGACAGGCCATAACAAAAGCACCATTAGTTCTGAAACCGAAACAAAAATTTGTAATGTCTAATAATCCTACAGCGTCATAGCATTTAAAATTCTTCGTTATACACTCACTGTATGAACTGGCTATTTTGGATATTCATGTAGAAATCTGCCGTGCCGGCGTGGTCGAGAGGTCTAGACGGCGGTCTGCCATTGGGGCGTTGTGTTGGCACCGGGTTCGATTCCCGGTTGTGGCTTGGCTGTTTCAACTTTCTTTCCTGTATTTGTCTGCTTCTTCACTTGCCATCACCCCAGTCGCCTGGTCAGTAAGGGTGATTATGACCAGAGTCCCCTCAGTATTGGGGATGCCTTCGTCCCGCTGTAAACTGAAATACAAGGCCGTCAAAAAAAAAAAAGTAGAAATCCATGTAGAAGTGCACAATCTTATTTGCAAAACTTTAAGCTGTAAATTTTGTAAGAATTACTTGTTTTTAAAAACTTGGAAAAAGTCAATTATTTATTTAAGTACTTAGTATTAAAAAAAAGGTAAAAATGTACGAGTCTACTCAAAGCCCGGCTTTTTGCTAATTAAATTTTAATTTGTATTTAATATTTTGGACAGAGTTCATGAAATTTTGTACAGTGGTAGAGACTACATGAACAGCAGCTTCAGAAACTCACAGATTCGTTTGAAAAGCATTTAAATATTGTCGAATATTAGTTTACATAAAGACGATGTGGCTAACTCAGCCATATTATCATAAATTCAGAATTATGATTAACTTACATATAAATCTCACAGTTTCTTGGGAATGTTGTGCAGAATTTATTTTGAGTGATAAGCACACTTTCCACTTTACATTTTTTTGTTTCAGCTATACATTAGTAAATGATAAAAAAAAAATCAGAATAAAATTAACAGTTTTACTTTACTTTAAAAATAAAGATTATTTATAAAATAAAGTTTTATGAATTATTCTCAAGATTCGAAGAATAAAGAGGTGTTACTGTATTAGATAAATTACAGTACGTAGCTCAAATCCACTTAGAAACACCCAGCCCTTCCTACTTTTAGAAAGTCATCGTATTTATTTGTCATTGTTTTGTAATTAATTTACTAAAAATGTAAAGTAATCCATTAGGTGTAAGATGTTCCATAAAGGTGTTCCATTACAGGCTATGCAGGCCCTAGCGTGCTATAAGGCTCCAACGATCTTCGGCCAACGGGGCTAGTCGAGGTCGGATGATCATCCGGACCCCGCCCTTCTTTAATCCCGAGACTTGGTACATATTGCACAGATGGCTGGGTGAACTCTAGGGTCCCTCTGGAGGAATAGCGACTCTGCAGAAATCCCCTACCACCGGGCATTGAACCAGGCTCCTCCAGTCATTAGTCCTACGCCTGGGCTACCAGACATTATTAACTTATTGCGTCGCATTGTATTTATACTAGAAAACAAGAAAAGTAAATTTGGCATGCCAACCACCCTTTGAATACTCAATGGAAATAATTTCCTGCAAAAAATATTTTTTTTTTCATTCTAGGCTCCTTCCTTCTAGTTCCATCGGAGGAAAACCAATTGAAAAGGAGAGTGGGGTGGGAGACAGAGATGGTTCAAAAAAATGTTATTTTTTTGTGATCAACTTCGTAGAATACAGGAGTATAACAATAAAGAGTATTGTGGGAATTGTGGTCGTATCTTCCAATTCATCAAAATAAATTGAAAACTTGACAGTAAGGAGTTCCTTTCAAGTTTCATCCTTCTAAAATAATTAGTTTTGAATTTGAATTATTGTGATTACGATTTTTTTTTTTAAAGTCCTCACTTTAAAATAAATAAAATGTATATAAAATTGATATATAGTTTTGTAGCTAAATATGTTTACAGAAGACACAGAAATAACATTTTATACAATTAATTTTTAAAGCCAAAAGTGGGAAACATTTTGTGTTTTCCATGCTTCTAAAAACATGTACATAAAATCGGAATTGCTTAACTTGCACTTTTCAGTTAGGAGTGGATTGTAGTTTAAAGTTTTAGCTTTTTTTCATGTGCTGCAGATTTAATTCAAATGGAAATATGCTGATCGAAACACAAAAATATGTGTATTTTTTTATTCATCTGAATTGTGTTTTTCAGCCAAAGAGAGAGAGAGAGAGACGATGTCTTTTTTTCCTGTTTCTATCTTAAAAGAAAAATTTAATGATGCCTTTTTAAAATGAATATTTAGAGTTCCTGTCTACAAACACAGGACTTTCTTCTGTTTGCTCCCAACTGACGACCATGAAATACATTTTATTTCTTTATTTGTTTGTTTCTCGAAATTCATCATACTGTATTTCGTTGAGTATAAGTAAAGTCGCTTGGGGATCCTGAAGATTCAGTCCTAGTCATTTTAGAATATCACTAGCGGAAGGGCCCTGGGTTGCCCGGTGTATTGGAGACAAATAACAACAACGATACAATCTCTTTTTGTTTTATGTGTATTATTATTATTAACTGACACGTAACTAATTAACTAATAACTATTTACTTAGAATGTATGAAATTACATAAAGCCAAAATAGAATAAACAGTGAATAGTAAAATACTCCAAGAAATGCCATCAAAAACTTACAACCTCTAAAAAACGTCCGTCGTGGTTGGTGTTGTGCGCAGAAAAAAAAAATGTCATTTTTCTCTGTTCTCTAGGGAATACAGAGATGATTTGTATCTTTAAAGAAACACAACTTAACCCTCTACATAACTCTCAAAACAGCATCAAAATTAATTGATTAGTTCAAAAGTTGTGGGCGATAATTTGTGCTAATTGTAAAGCTCAATAATGAAAAGATGCAGCGAATGTGAATTAGTCAATCCCCGTGAGGTTTTTGAAATTTTTTTCTTCACTGCTTGATTATCTAAGGCAGTGCATTGATGCTATGCGACCGTAAACAGTTCCTGCTACACCTCCTACTGAATGATGAAAAACTTCATTCAAAATCGGCTTGCAGTTTTGTAAGTTTTCAGGGAACAAATAGTTCTGCGCTTTATATGTGTTTAGATAGATTATATATTATATATATATTTGATTGCAGTATAAATACATTTGTTGATTATTTATCTACTGCAATTTCGGCTCTTAATTTGAAGATTTTCGTGATGTTTAAGATTTAAATACGTCACTTTTTCAAGGAGACATAATTGCAATATATCAATTATAAATATTCACATAGAAAACTAATAACAACATACACAAATTTAGCAAACGAAACAACTTTACAATCAATTGGTACTATTAGAATAATTCACTGTGGTCTCTGCTTGACTAACAAGTTTAATTATTATGGTAGGAGATTTAGATAACCTTTTTTAATTTACACCAAGTTTTTTTTTAACTTGAATTTAGAAATTAAAGCATCTAACAAATTACATTTTGAAATTGTAAAAAAAAAAAATGAATACAGTAGAGTCCCGCTATTCCGAACTAATTGGGACCGAACACTGTTCGATTTAGCGGGAATTCGGAATAGGCGGATTTCATGAATAATATCAACGTATTGACTTGTTAAGGCGTAAATTAAGTGCGGGAACTTCTGCTAGTGTCAGCTCTATACAGCGTGTCTTTATTTAACTTCTTTATATAACAATAAATGTATATTTTTTCACGAACGTCTTTTTAATTTCTCTTTAATTTCTTTTTTAATCAGTATTTTTTCTGAACTCTGTTCAGGCGGATTTTCGGAATAGCGGGGTTCGGAATAGCGGGACTCTACTGTATATATTTTTAAAAAAAAAATTAAGATATTAGTTAAAATATTCGAATTACTTTTGTTTATTATTCATCTACTGCAATTACTGCTCTTAATTGATAGATTAATCGTAGAGATTAATAATCTTATTAAGTAATAATGTTTAAATTAACTAAAAATTATCGAAACTTATTTTGTCTTTGCCAACCGAATTGAAAGTTTTGATAATTTCTTTTCTTATATTTATTTTGTTTAACTGTCCTATTAAATTAGAAACGTTTGCTGAGTTGTTTTTTTTCCCGTGTGTCACCCTCCCCCACAACCATAATAATTTTTGAACTCTCCTGATGAGCCTTCTTGAAACTTGATATGAATATTTGATCTCACTTTAATATATGAAATTAATCAGCCTTCCACATTTTAAGTAAATAATGCAGATTCAATGCTGTTCCATTTTTCATAAAATGACAATTTGTAGTATTTGTATTGAGCCGATATTTTTTAATTTAATTTTAATTACTTTTATAAGTAGTCTAAGACTTTAAAACAGCTCGTTTATCCGTGAACGTAATCCTTCTTTAATAACTTTCACTTAACAATAGATCTTCTTAACATGAATATTTATGAACAAGCAGCGCCGAAGCAACTGTATTTAGTGCCTGGGCTAAGTAGCTTTTAGTGAACCTCTTTTCCTTTTTATTGATATTAGGGACATGTAATTAATATCAAAATAAATTACTGTATTAATGTGATAAATTAATATTTGTAATATGGCTTTATATAAATTGCTTTCTTTACTAAACAGAAATTACAAAAAATGTAAAAAAAAAACAAAAAAAACCCAACTAAATTAAAGGTCGCAATGTCGTCTGGTGCGGGGCACCGTTAGCACCACCCTTGCGCTGTGAACCGGATATGATTTTTTCTTTATTTTTAAAATTTTTATCATGTGAATTACGTTTGTATAAATTACGGGAGAATAGATTAATGTTGTTAGATAGATGTAAATCGTACCGATTGAAAAACAATTCTTTATATGTCTTTGCAAATTCTTTTTCTACAAAGAAAGCCTTAAGCTGTCCCTGGCGAAGAACCGCAAAAAAATGTAATATTTGGAAGAGTGGCTTCCATCGATACACTTCACTTTGAACTGTACTGAATTACTTTGCTTCTGCCAGATAGGGAATTTCCGAAATTCCTTGGAACTCCTTCCGGTATTTCTTTATAACGTTTCGCCATTGGAAACTGCATTTTCATCAGATGTTGCTTGTAGGGACTTTGAATTAGCCAGGGTTGAGTTATTCTGCAAATTGAATCAATGTACGTTGATTCCCAAATGGTGAACGGAACGCATGTTTCACTCCACAATGAAGTGTATCCTCTAAAGAGTTTCCTTTTTTTTTTGTGGCAGAAGGTCTTAAGTCAAACATGAAAAGCTCTTGAATTTCATTTTGGCTTCGGCTTTCTACGAATATCCCGGACGATTTCAAAACCCTGTCGCATTCCAAAGGGATATAATTACATTGGGAGGCTTTATCGATTCCCGTTGCACTGTGGTATCCGGCATTAAATCAGTTATGCGCAAGATTCTATTAATGCATTTTGAATATCTATGTCGCTATGAAATATGGGTAATTTCCGTCGGAAACCGGAATCCGAGGTAATACCGAGTGTTAACGACTTCATATTAGCAAATTAAATAACTCTTGTTTGAAGGAATAATGATTGAACTGAAGGAATTTCGCTAATTTTGAACGAAATTCGTTTTATCGGAAACGAATTTAAACTTGTACATTATTAACTTATAACTTACTTGAAAATAACAGAGTTGATTTTTATAAAAACAAAATGTTTAAATAGTCATAAAACAAAAATTTAAAAAAATTCGTCATCATATTATAAATGATGCATTTGCAACAAAAGATTATAATTTTGAAACTTAAATAATTTCATAAATAAATGATAAAAAGCAGAATTCGACCTTTGTATCATTTCCAAAATATCTACAAAATTTCTGCAATTATTATTTTCAAAATTTTATCCTAATTTCATTAATATCCCTTTGTTTTATCAAAGTCTTGTTTAAATGTAGGTTATTGTTAAGCTGCTAAAATGTAAGCTTCGACAGAAATATGTTTAAATCAACTTATAATGAAAATTAAAAACAGAAAATATGATTAAAATCATTTGTTATTAAAGGTATTTAGGCTATAATAGCCGTGCTGGCGTGGTCGTGCGGTCTCGGCGGCGGCCAGCCGTGGTGGCCAGTGCGCCAGTACCTGGGTTCGAATCCCGGCAGTGGCATGGCTGTTTCAATTTCCTTTCCTGTGTTGTCCAGCCTCTTCTTCACTTTCTCTTCGGTCTGACGTCATTCCTTAATGGCGTCCTGGGGAAGGCCATGGGAAACCACCCCAGTATCTTTCCTTTGAAATTCTAGGGAGTCTGCTAGGGGTTCGCCATCATGGGAACACTAGCGCTCCCTGGAACACGGATGCTTCGGATACGAAGCGCGCGCTTCGGTGCGTACCGGCCATACATACATATATAGGTTATAATAAGTCATTTATAATTTATTTAATAAATTATAAGGATTTATAATAAATAAAACTAAAGGTTTTAAATTGAATTGCAAAAGAATAATTTGATAACTTTGACGTATTTTTATAGAATTGTTTTAGCTTTATAGGCTGCTGTTCGCAGAAGCCTTCACCTCCGTAGTGCTCATCCTCGTTTCAGGAAGTTTAGAAGTAATATTTAGTTCTTAAACAATCAAAACACTGAAATCAGAAAAAAATAAGCTGAATCGAAAAAGCTTGGTAGAGAAGAAACAATCTTAAACCTTAATGGGTTTTAATGATTTAATGCTTTTGTTAGCTTTAAACACTGAGTTTTTATCTGTTATCAAACAAAAATAGAAAAATGTAGGCTCCGCATAATAGAAAACGTATTTTCTTCAGCATTCTTTGAGCTTCAATGATACAGCATTGCGCCTTCGCAACTACGTAATTTCGATTGTACTTATGTATATTTTTGGTAAAGATCTTTAGCTATCCCAATTTAGAATTAAAGTCGCTTTAGAAATAAGTAAGTATTGTATCTTGCTGAAATATAACATATTTATATGTATTGACTTTTACAAAATGTGCAACTTTTCGATAAAATTTTAGAAATATGTCTAATGTTAAATTTCACTCAACTCTGATGTTTGAAACTGTGTGATTTATATTCTACGCATTCATTTTTGTTGAAGCTGAAGAGGAATCATATTTCAACTGTCTATTTTCTGATCAATTGGGGCTGGCACTGAATCATTAATAGTTCCCTCTATTTAAGTCATGTTTATGGGACTTACCAGCACATTTGACCGTGTCTTCTTTCTTGCACGACTACTGACCAGATTAGATTAGAAATAGAAAATTAAGTAGTCGTTGACTGTTTATCTGTGATTAGTCTACGTGAGGGATGTTGGTGTTTACCAGTGGTTCTCCACTGGGAATTGAGACGTCTCTCTGCATTCTCTTGAGATTTACATCTACCAGTCCCTTTATCTTCTTGCCATCAGTTGCAGTGAACCGCGGGGGAGGAGTGTCTTGCATGAGCTCCACTCGAACAGTATTTCGCCTTTTCGTGGTTCCTTGTTTTTTAGTAAGGACTTTTCATCGTGATTGTAATCTCAGCCGTGAATCCTAAATCAGCTCCGCTAATCTATAGTTTGTTTCGTTCGTGGCTTCGAACGCTGTTGAACTCCCGCGAATTAAAACACATTTGTCTTTGGCTTCAAAATGTCCTTGGGTTGATCTCTTGCTTTCGTTCGAGTGGATCTCTTCCGTCTTCCAATTAGCATAAATGATGAAGAACATTTTTTATTTTTTTTCTGTTTAATGGACTATAAAATTCGTTTAAAGTTGATTTCAATATCTTTAACGAGAAGGAAAAAAAGTAATTTTCATCTAAATTTATTTGGAATCTGCTTGAATTGGCTATGAAGGAAAGCCATAGCTTATTTACTGACTTCCTTATGTTTACAGTAAAAGGTTTTATAGCAAAGCAAAAACAGCAGATCATCAAACTACTTGTTTGTAGTTAAACGAAATATCTGTTATTCTTAAAAATTCTTGTAAATGCACACAAAATTACAAAATTACAAAAATGCACACTATTAATAACATATTTTGATAAATATAAATTGTATCTTTGTCGAAATCATTTACTTCTGTGTACATTTTCAGCGACACCGCCGGGAGAAGTGTTAGGGTTCCCATATACATGTGTTGTGTAACACCCTCTATAACCCAAACCGGAAGTCGCAGCCGCGTGAGTCCATGTTTACAGAAAAAAATTCGACTTCCAGTTCCAGCTACTTTCCGGTTTTAGATGGCCGATGTCGGTGTTATGTAGTATGGTAATTCGACAGAATTGTGGTCTATCTATACTGAATCGACTATGCTGAGAAAAAATAATTATGTTATTCTTAACCCAACATGGCCACTTCCGGTTCAAAGTGGTCACTCACTCAGAATCGCCCGAATGGTGAAAAATAGGGGTCTGGACATAATAACTGAACTGAATGTGGACATCACTTGAAATTACGCTTAACCTTTGAATTACAACTGCTTGAATAAATAAGTTTTGCGCGCCAGTCAGCAATAGTGTTGCTTTTAACAGTGCAAGCGGTTGATAGATTGCAAGTTGTATGAATTGACTTGTAAGTTTTTTAAAGAAACAGTCCTATTCTAAAATCGTCATACATATCCTTTTCCATTAACCTCTTTTATTAATGATATTTCGTTTTCTTTTGCAGAAAACTTCATCAGGTTTTTGTTTTGAGTTCAAATTTTTTTTTTCCTATACAGAATTCGTTAACCAATCATAGGCCATAATCTTTCAAAGTTACAATATACAATAATTAAATCCTTTTACATTCATTGTACCAAACATCCGTGTTAATGAAACAATTAACAATAATTAAATTTAATTACATTAAATAAAAAAAAAACTGATGAAGTTAGAAAACGAAAACGAAATATCGTTAATATAAGAAGTTAGTGGAAAAGAATATGTGTCTGACGATTTTGTTATACAAGATTTAAGAAAATAAGTCCTATTCTAAGTTTATTTGTGCATCAAAATTATCTGCGTGTCCCAAAGTAAGACAAACCTGTCATATATATATATATATTGGGGTTTTTTTTTGTTTTGTTTTTATTAGAGCTTATTTTGAAATTATTTTTTATTAATCAATTTACAAATTATCAATGACGAGTCATCCTTTTATCCTTCTATATTAATAGTTACATTATTCAGCTCAATTTTGTCTCAATTTAAATATAAACCACAGTATCTTGTAATGGCTTTCATTTGGATAATCTGTGTTTATTTTATCCTTGCTGAAACCCTATTAATAATAATAATAATAAAAAAACAAATAGCTGATGTAAGGCGGGGTTTTTTTTTTTGGGTTGGGTGATAGTTATTTTCGGTTCTTTGACATTTTGAAGAAAATGGTTCTGAACAAAACTTCTGAACAAAACTTTTCACTATAACTTTTTTGTCATTTTTATATTTGCTTATGTCTTTGTTTTACTTAAAAAATATATTAATTTTTTTGTTTCATCTTAATTATACTTTCTATTATATATTATTGTATACATACATGATTATAATGTATTCATTTATTGGTTGATTTTCGGTCGATTGGTTTTTATTCGACCCCTCTAACGTAATTGATGATAAAAGAATTCTTTCCGGGCCATTTTGATAATCGCTTATTAATGGAGTTTTAATCTGGCCTGAACTGTTGCCTCCTTCCAACCATGTTTGATGATCCGTTTTCAGAGCTCATTAATAGCAGCTCCCTACCCCAGCGCCATGATTGATTTCCTTGTGTCGGATCTTGTAAACAGGAAATGACAGTCTTCTTATTTCGATGATGAATCTTGTCTACCTGTCTGCTGGGAGCCAACCCACACCAGTCATCGAGACAAAACAAACCTTCAAACAAATCTCTCAAAAATTTCTCTCGGAGAATTCAAAACCTCCCTTCTCCAACCTACATGTCATTATTTCTAATAATAGCAAGTGTGATTTATAAGCGAAATCCTTGAGCTTTAGTCACATCAACTAATCTGTTTTTGCAGTAAAAGCATTTGAATTAAAAATCTTTTAACATATGACATTCGCTTTCATGAAACTTACAGTTTATTTATACAATTTTTTTTTTTTCTGAAATCAGTCAATTGTTCATTTGGCTTTTTTAAACTCTGTGTTATAAAATTTACTTGTATATACCCAAAAGGTTGTGTGATTTGTTATTATCTTTCAACATTTTTAATTACTTAACACATTTAAATTGCGAAAAGGAGAGTTTTGTTTCATTATTTTTGTTCGTTTTGATATATTGTCTGTTGTGGTTCTTGTTTGGAATAAACAAAATGCGTTTAATAAATAGTCATTATTAGGGCAAGGAAAAAAATGACCTATAATTTGCTAAAAAATGACAAATAAAAAAATGCATTTATGACCTAAAAATAGTAAAAAAAGTCAGAAAAATAAAAAAAAAATGACCAATAAAACATTTGAATTTATTACATTAAACGTTTTTTAACTTTGACAGTAAAAAAAAAAAAAGGTGTTTTTGTTGGCCAAATAAAAAAATAATAAATAAAATCTGAAATGACATTGCCTTCCACAAAACTACTAAAAATGCTCAAAATGACCTAAAAATCGCCAAAAAATGACCTATCCCTAAAAAATGCCGAAAAATGCAAAAAAATGCCTTAACGAATTGCCTTTATTTAATCAATTATTTAATGTTACACATTTTCATATATGAAAGCCATGTTTCAACCTTCATAGAAAAAAGATGCAAAGTCATCAAATTCCTTGCCCTAGTCATTACAATATCTCCTGACATTAGTTATTTGTTGCTTTTATTTCTTATAAATAAAATACAGTACATCTGTATTCATATATAGGTCTATAGATAGATATAGATTAAGTGTGTATATAAAACTAAATTTACAAATACAATTAGATTTTCGAAGATTCGAATCTTCATCATGACTCGTGGTGATAAACGCATTTCAATTTTGCAGATCTTCCTGTCATGATCTTTTCTTCAATCTTGTGTATATCCTTTTTGTATTTTCCCTAAGAAGTTTCCTCTTTTCTATAACTACTTCGAAACGTATAATACGTCTTCATATTGCTGTCTAATAACATTCTGTCTAATGTTCTCTAAAACGAGACTTCAATTTCTCTTTATATGATCCCTTACACGAAAAACACTGTCGTGGTCGATCATACGTGCATGGCGGTAGGTGTACAATTACCCTGTATTCAGTGACATTGCAATTAACTTTCTTCCAATTCACATTTTAGTTTTGCTTCCTCTTCATAGAGATATGGAAACACTAAGTGTCGTTCTTCAAAAATTTTTGCTAGCCAATTTTGATACCTATGTAATGCCTTAGTTTTAGTTTTAATTACAAATTGTTACAGTACAGTAAAAGAATAATCACGCCTACAGTGGAATCTGGCGCTTCTGTATTGATAAAAAGACTTGCTTTGGATTATTTTCAGCTCGAATCGATAATGATGGGAGGGTGTTCTGTTTCTTTTGTTAGTCTGTTAAGAGGGTAATGATTGATTCATACTGTTGACATCAAAATAATTTTAATTGGATTTGTCATCATAAAAAACATAATTGCAATATACAATAAAACTCTTTAGTTCTTTTTTGACCTTGTCATGTATGTAAATAGTTTCTGTTTAGATTCGGGATTTTAGATGAGAGAGTTCTTTTTCTATAGCAAAGTAAATCTTTTTACTTTCAATTTCAATGTTTTCATTCTTCTTGAGAGCCTCTAATGAAAGTGAGCAATTAAAATTTTGAGCAAATAATTAATAAGAGCTATAATTATTTTGTAAATAAAATTTTGAGCAAACTTTTAATTTTTTCTTTTAATGTTTTAATTCTTTGATAATTTTGTCAATAAACATGAGATTTTATATAATAAAATCCATCAAGTAATAGAAATACTAATGTCTTATAAAACTCATATAATAAAAATTATATTTTATAAGTTACAGACATATATATTTTGATTGAAGATGATAAGAATTCATAATAACGAAATTTCTTGTAGAATTGTATTTTTTTTTTTTATGTATGCTAAAAATATTTGAGATTAGTTTGAAAAAGTAACCAAATACTGTTTACTGAAAAAAATTATTCAGTGGAAATTTTTAGTAATATCACTTGAATGAAAAATTTATTTTTAAGAAGCTAGAGCTTAAAGTACAGATATATATGCTATCCCTTGTAATTTTACATTGATTTTTAGTACAAAATTGAACTAAATAATGTTGCTTTTGAGGCAATCGTTATCATAATAAAACACTAAGTCCGAGAGTGCTGAAAGTTTATTTGTTTGTTTGATCGTTCATGGGACAGTTTTTAATGACCCAAAAGTGATAGAGGTTAAACTGCACTAAGAAGATGATACCAAACTGAGAACAGATTGTTGAAAGCAAGAGAAAACACACAAAAGAGAAAATGAAACATCCAAGTCTATACCCGGATATGAAACCAGAGTCAGGTGTCACAGTTACGAAGACATTCGGCTGTGCCTTTACGACAGCTGAAGGTTTGGAAAATCTGATAGAGGATCTAAAAGCTTGCTCATCAACTGAAATTATCAAAATGTGTAAAAACTAAACATTAAAGATAATTCACGTGCAAAAAAATCAAACTTCCACAACTGGAAAAAAAAATAACATTTTGTTGTTTGTTTTTTTAAATAAAGACAGCTTTAAGAAAATGAAAAAGAAGGATACCATATGGCATATCATTAACTCTCATCCAGAAGAAATGCTTTGCTTAAAGAATTCAATAATATTTCACAGCCTGTTTTACTCTGAGATAAAGCCAATGGAATTTTAAAGTCTCTGACTCTCTTAACAACAACAAAATATGTAGAAGGCTTATTTTTGATGCTGGTAATCTTTGTCTTGATATTTTTTTTGTATTGAATTTAATGTAAAGCAATCTGCTATATTAAATTTGAAATATCAAATAGTTTTGACTGTTGTGTGAAATCCAAGTTAAACGCTTTATTAAAAAGACAGATGATTCAAAGAGAATTTCTTTGAAGTTTCTCTTTTTTTTAATGAAATTATTTTTCAATTCGTTGTCATGACAAAAAAAATCAATCTAATCATGAATTGGAAAGGGGATTAAAATAGTTTTTAGTTTATGTCTTCCATTTGTAAATTTTCATTGATTTTTCTCTGCAATATGAAATTAACAGTTGCCTTCAATAAAATTGGATAGTTCAGAGTAAAATAGTTCAATATAAAAATTAAAGCATTAAGATGGAGTTTACATCATGAAATAAATATTATTTCACTAGAATTCTATACTGTACAGTCTGTTACCTTAGGCATAATATAGTAAACGGTGACGATATCAGTTTATGTATAATATTATGTATCGGTAGTTCTGAGTAAGCCATTTCGATTCTGATCGCCAGGGACCTGGATAAGATAGCCATATTTCTTTCACACAGTAAGTCCGTAACAGAATCAGGGAATCACGTAGACAGGTTTTATTATTTCTCTTTTGAATTCTATTCACTCTCGGATTGCATAGGGCTCTCAAGTCAGTGGTAAACCACAACAACGTTTCCATAGTTACTCCAGTGTTCTTAACATGCTGAATAAGTGTTAAGGTGACCTGCAGTCTCGAGATTAAAGAACTCTTTTACAGTTTTAACATCTGGATAGTCTCTTAATTAATTGAGACATACATAACAATAGAAACACAATAATCTGTCCTTCCGCTTTTCTTTTTAATCGGATATTTTAAAGAGAATTTTAAAGTAATTTAGTAATTAATAATTTTAAAATAATTTGCGGCATTGTTTTGCTTATTTCAGATTGCAATACTATGCTACATGTTAACTTCTAAACAGCGCAATTTTCTAATTTTATTTCCCTTATTGTTTTATTGCGCTGAAAACGAAGTGATTCATTAAAATCTCTACCTTGTTAATTAGCGAAGAAATAAGACCTCTGTTGGTGGTTGGGTTCCATATGGTTTGTGTAATTCACAGTGGCTTATTCTGGATGCTTGACTCATCGCAGGAATGAAGATAAATTGGAATAAAGAGTCACAGGAAGGTGGGGGCGAAATCCACATATATGATTTTGTCTCAAAAATAAACAGCCTAATCTATTTTCTGATGGTAGTTGTTTGAAACTATCTATTCAACAAATCTAAATGTCCTGGTTTTTCACTTTAATTTATGCACCTATTTAATTCAATTATGTTCGCCAAGAATGAGTTAGTCTAATTGTCTCATTTTGTTTGTGTGCTTTTTCTGTTTTTCTGAAACTTTTTAGAGCTTTCACAGGCTACGATCTAAAACTTACTTTGCATTTTATATCATTATTATTTCTTATTATGGCCTTATTTTATCCTGATGTACAAATGTACCAGTGAATAAAAGTTTATGCTAAATTTAAGGACGACACATAATAATAAAAAAAATAAAAATAATAATAAAAAAAGGAAGCATATTAATGTAAGGAACAATAAAAAGCAGTTAAGAAAATAAGAAAAGAAAAACCCTCGGGGACATTGAAAAAAAAAAAAGATTCAGAGGAAAAAAAAAGTACCCAGTAGATGTATGAATTTGAACCGGTAACCTCCAGAATATGAGTTCGAGACCTTACCCATCAAGCTAAGGCTGACAACTAAAATGATGTGGTTGCATTTCTAACATTTAAGCTAATAGCCGAAATTCAATGACAACAATGCCAAGTATCTCGAATATGAGCGTCGTTGGCCCCTGAAAATACCCCATTCCTACGGTGTTTGGGTCTCTGAATTCGATGGTTAAGTCCATTTGCCGATCCGACCTTCCGTTCGGGAGTTGTTGGGGGAGGGAGGGAGAAACATACAAGGACGAACGGATGAACAGGACAAAGGCAATAGCTACCGATTTTGGTCGCTATCACAATAGCTCTCAAATGGGTCGCTAATAAAATATTAATTGAATTTCATTTAATGAAACCTATCCCAATTTCTCTGGGCCAAAATTGAACCCATGCTGGGATTCGAACCCAGGATCAAACATACCAACCTTTTACAGGTTTCCGCCTTGAGGATAAGATTGTGCCTGGGCGGCCATTTTCGAAGTAAAACAAATCATTCATTACAATCTTTTTAATTCTCATCATTTTAATATATTATACTTATCAAGTTGTTTGTCATTCTTATAATTTTAATTTCTGAAGACAATGAAACTAAAATTTTTAATGATTGAAAAAATAATAAAATGAAATCACTTCAGTGTAAAAAGAAAAGAATTCCCCGAAATATTAAATTCAAGTTCTTGAGAAGAAGAAAAATAATGTAAGATTATTTACAATGATTTTGAAACATTGGATCAAACAAGTTGAAGGTGGTTGAATATTGATTGTTCTTGGTAAGCAGACATTATTCTTCAGGAATTCAATTAGTTCAACAAGGTTTAGGAAAGAGCTTAAAAGAATTCGGTTCGATGTTGGCTGTGGAGCGAAAAATTACGGTAGCCAACATAAGGAATTGAAAGCGTGTTTCTGGAATTACAACACCAAGTATTTTTTGTTTTTAATCCTACGGGTTGATAACGCATTGTAAATTGTAATAGTCATGAAATAATTAAGCTATTTTATTATATTGCCAAAAAAAATGGTAACATAACAACTAAAGGAAGCAAATAAAAAAGCCTAAGATTTAACTGCTTACAATACGTTGTAAATGAAGGTACATTTGAAGTGAGAAGTTGCTGCTTATAGTTTCTTTGGTAGATAATCCGAACGACTTCGGAAACTGATGCTTCCCTCTAGTAATAGGCTGTTAGAGTAGACAGTATCTATGAAAACAGCTTTGCTAGATTTTTTTAGAGCCCGAAGAGTGTGAGCAAAAGCCGTCCCAAGAGCCGCTTGCCTTATTTTTCAGGCAAACAAATAAAAGCAGATCGCACTTTCGAACTCCCACAAAACAGAAACATTGGTTCAATAAATAGTGGGATTCTATTTTCAATACTGCCGTAGGGGGCAGTTGCCTCATCGTCGCCTCCTCCTCACAAGCTTAGTGACTATATAAAATCAAACTAGAACTCTAAGATCAAAGATTTAAATCAATAGGAATTGAGTTATTCTGTGCAGAATTTTTTTACATAATTAAAATAGAAGAAATTGGAACAGGAAATATAATAAAATAGTGCTCGAATATTCGCTACCAACATGTGATTTTATTTCATACTGAACATAGGATTCGTAATTAGAAGGAACTTTTATACTCAATACAGAAAGACTATTTATATATAGTTATATATAAAAAAGAAATTCATTTACATAAAGTGAAATGTTTTTGTAAATGTTTCTCCCATTAAGTTACCAATCCATAAAGAGACCTACGAATGAAAGTCATCTTGGAACTTATCCTCTTAAATAAGTGCATATGGTTATGCTGAAGGTTTTACGACGCCTTCCGGATCTACAACAGTCGTAAAGGAAAGAATACTATACGCAAATTTTGTAATCCCTACGCTGTTTCATCATTATTCATTGAACAATCATAACGAACTTTTTTTTTCTGAAAAAATCATTAAGTAAAGATGGAAGACTCTTTCGGAGTTTCCAGAATGAGGAGGGAACCACCATTCTTTTTTAACTAACTTATTTAACCTAGCCTTTGCTTTATGAGAATTGTGAGAATGGGGAATTCCTAGGAACGCTTGGAATGTTAAAATTTAAAGTTGGAATCGATTTTTAGCTGCCCCATAGGAGAGGACCTATTGGGGTTCCTGTGTCTGTGTGTGTTTAAGTCTCTAACACCCTCCAAAACTTACACGGAATCGAAATCCTACGAGTATAATACTATAACTCGTTGGACTCCCAATGACCTGTTAGACTTCCAAAAATAATGGTAATTGGACAAAATTGGGGTCTATTTAAACCGAATTGACTATGCTCAGAAGGAATATGAATACTTATTCAGCGTCGTCCGAACAATGCAAAACGGGGTCTACACGTACTAAATGAACTCAGTACGAGCATCGCTTGAAATTGTATTTGTATAATCTATAACTCGTTGGACTCCCAATGACCTGTTAGATTCCCAAAAATTACGGGAAAATTTGGACAAAATTGGGGTCCATTTATACCGAATTGACTATGCTTAGAAGAAATATGAATACATTTTCAACGTTGTCCGAACAATGCAAAACGGGGTCTACACGTATTAAATGAACTCAATAAGAGCATCGCTTGAAATTGTACTTGTATA
>JAFIDM010000001.1:37518154-37540643 GCA_023159025.1 Thereuonema tuberculata
AAACGGGGTTTACACGTACTAAATGAACTCAATGAGAGCATCGCTTGAAATTGTACTTGCCCTTGAATTATCTCCTTGTTTACGCGCTATCTACTTAGTAGTGGCACTTTTAACAATGCAAGCGTTTGATAGATTACAAATTGTCGCTTAATTTTGTGTTTACTATAAGACTGTGAACTGACTTCAAGAATAAAAAGACTTTTAATTCAAGAATAAAAGCTTCTGCATTGTCATTTGATAAAGATAATAATAATAATAAAATTATTTTATTATCTGAAATTTTTAGAATGTTTGAATAAGGTAAAGTTGTGAGATGATACACAATTCGAATTTTTCAAGTAAGTAATAAAAACCTTATTTTTTAAATGTTTGAAAGCTTTAAGCTGTTGATTTATCCTTTGCTTTCATATTTACGTTTTTTATATATTTTTAATGCTGTTTCTTATTTTTAGAATTTAAAATTTTTTTTGAATTGAGTCATCTTTCCCATACGTATGCGAGAGATGACACGGGTAGTAGGGGATAGATGGTCACATGGAATATGAGTAAGAGACCTGTGTAAATCAAGCTACTACTTTATTTTTATAAAAACATATGAAATGAAACACTAAAATCAAGTTGAATAATGATATTTTTGAAACTTTTTGGAAAAAACTGTTTAATAAAAAATAAACCACTTAGTTAACAGATTTGCAAAATACTTTAGATTTTATTTTTTCTACATGAAACTTAGTGGTAATTATTTTTTTTTTAATTATGCAAATTATAATTGTATTGTAATGAATATAAAATAAAAGAAAGACAAAAATAAAAGAAAAAGAATAAAAAAGTGGAGAGATGACACGTGTCATCTCTCCCCTTTTTAGGTGTGTCATCTCTCCCCAAGTGATGGGACAGATGATACACACCGCCATTTCCACCAAATGGGACCCAAGACACTAGTGACCGGGACATCACCTTGCTTTTACATGCTTACACAGTGAATTATAGGGAAAGATGTCTTAAAAAAAGGCTGTTAACTGAACAAATTCTGGAGACATCAGAGGAAGAAAAACTCAGTAAAATCTCATATATTAATTCAGCACAAACACTCTACACACACTGAAGCTCACACTGGCCTCAGGTTTTGGTCCTGTGATCCGTTGCAGTCTACTGCGAACCCTTCTTAAAGTTACATTACATGTGTCATCTCTCCCCATGTGTATTTGTCTCCCAACTTTACTATACTGTATACTCTCGATTATCTAGAATGGTAGGCAAAAAAAAGTGAAACGTAAAAAAAAAAAAAAAAAAAAATCTTGGATAATCACTTTGATAATTGTTTTCATTTCCATTAAATTTTTCATCCATACTTTTAGGTCTAGTCGTCTGTACAACTAGCCGAACAGCTGTATCAAAGCTTACAGGGCGGGCCTTTCATTGAAAGTTTATCAAATAATATTTTCAAATGTTGTTATTTTTTTTTATTTACGGCCCGGTTAATCCGCAATCCAATGACCCTGGGTAATTGTAAGTCTACTGTAGCTTGAAATCCAGAAATAGGTTTTTCTCTATGTGATAATCTCTTGTAATTAATAAGACTGCGTAAGTCTCTTAATATTATCTGAACTACTTCCGTAAGGTAGCTTTGGATGAAAGCTCTCGTGACCAATAAGAAACTAGATTTTTACTTGTTTATTACAATTATTATTAGATAAAACCGTAATAATAATAATAGGCTGTAATTATCTATAATCTATCTTGAAATATTCACTGTTTTTAAAATTAAATAAAATGAATTTCTATAATCATAAACCAATAATAATTAGCAACTGTAATTGCTACTTACTTTAATGTTTTTATATTTAAAAATTTACATGTACATTAGTAAGAAGAATATATCGGTTTAAAATGATTTAACTAGCTGATGATATAAACATTTGACTCCAGATTCCCCTTAAAGTATTGTTGTGAATGTTTGCGGCCACTGGTTCGGTAAAATTAGACTTAAATCGACTTATTGTAAGATTTGGCAAGAACTCTTTTATTTACGTGATGCAATGGTTTAAATGGGCTATTTACAGGGCTATGATTGCTTGCTGTGCTTTACAAATTGATTAGGGGATTTAAATTACACAGGGGATTTAACTGACTTTTAACTATGTTTTTAAATAAGGACGAATCAGGGATAAGAAGCACGGTCAACGGAAAATTTGAATAAAATAATGGAATTAAATAAGAAACAGGAAGAATTGGAATACTTAATCATTAATAAAATAAATGTTGATTGAATATTATTACAATTATAAACAATAAGATAACTAAGAATGTGGACCGGGTAGCCGAGTGGGTAAGGGCGGTTGGAGGTGATGGATTCGAGTCCCGGCCTCGGCGGAGGACGGGAATTTTTCCACGCTCCTTTCTCCTCCAAACGGGTCCTAGGGTCTACCCAGCCCTCTATAGAATGGGTACGGGTTTCTTTCCCGGGAGTTATAGGCGGGCGAGCGACGGGCCAACCCCCGTCTTCATCTTTGTCCCGTAGGTTCTGATTACTGGAGCCTACCCTCCAGCGGCCTCACGCGATCCTCTGACCGTGTCTTTAACTTTAACTTTTAAGATAATTAAGAATATACAATGAATAAGTTCTGATAAGAAAATCATTACTATTACAAACAGATAAATAAGAATATACAGTTAATAAAAATCATTAGAACCTTTTTTTTTAATTATTAGTGGTAGTTTGAATTAAGTGTAGCCATTGGTTTCATTTCGTAAAACATAAACAGAAATTTTCGGAAATAAATTTACAAAAAGAAAAAACTTGCTTCTAACTCTCTTAAGACATTTTATTATTTAAGATCTGATTCTGCTCAGTATTTATTTTAAACTAGGTTCTCAGAGTTTATCTAGAAAATGCTATAATAAATAAATTAATATAAGGAAGAAATTGAAGTTCCCCCAATTCTAAGGAGATGGATAATATTTGAAATATTTAAAAGTTATTCTTAATATATTTTGTAACATGGAGTCATAATTGAAGATGATCTTATGAAAAGCCGCTTTGTGCAAATCTAAGAAAAATGTCCAACAGAAGAGTCTATTCTAATGAATCTAAAAATCTTGTCTCGTTGAAAAGAGGTCTCTAATCAGCTCAAAGTCCTTCAATAGACCGTTGTGAACTCAATTCTTAAGCGTACTTGTATTTTACGCTGAAAAAGCATTATAGAATGAGGCGACGCAATTAGAGACTCAGATAAATGTGCGTGTGGCTTTACGAGGACCATCATGTGCAACACTAATTTACCACGGGGGTGGAGTAAGACATTCATCTTCATTTGCAGCGGTTCATCTTTTATACTTGTAACGAAAAATCTAAGCACAAATCTACATCGCTGAGGTTGCTAAACGAAGGAGGAGGATATTTTATAACTCAATTACGAAAAACGAGATGGAGAAATTGATGATTCAGCTGTACACAAATGATAGGAAAGTCATAAAAAGATAAATGTATTGATAACCTAAGAAATATAGAGGAAAATTCGTAGGATTTTAGGGGTAAATTATAGATGAATTCATATCAGTCTCCTGTAACGTATGAGTGCATTCCGTTTTATGTATTACTCCGCCGTTGTAGTCACAACATCGAAATATTGTAATAAGATGGTCTGCTACTATTTCGAATGATTCTGGTTTTATTATTCGAACAAAACAAATTTACCAAAATAAATAATTGTAGTTTCTTTAAAATAAAAAATATAGGAAGCCCTCAGGAAATAAATATTCTTAAAATATGTAGTGGTAGCCATTTGTATCAGCAGCCTAAAGAGTTGATAAAAATGAATGCCTTGCGCATGCGCCGTATTTCTGTAAAAAAAGAAAGAAAACGTGGTCAGAAGAAAATAATTTTTAGAATATAAAATATTTAGAGAAATATTTATACACTTATGAAACATTTAATTCCTAATTTGTAAAGTAATGTTTCTAAAACGTTTTGAATGAAGATCTTTTATTTAAATAGAAAATGATGCTTCAGGGCTACTTTCTTCTGTGGAAGCAGTCGTAAGTTATGGCGGAAAATAATAGTATTCCAATGTTGAAATTAAGTGTAACTATTGAATGGTTTTTCGGCAAAATTGAAACGAATCTACATTTCTTGACAAAAAATTTGAAAATTAAAAGTTCTGGTATTTTTTAATTCGGTAAAAAAAAAAAAAATAGTTAAAAATGTTTAAATTACTCGTATTAAAAAAAAATCTTTGTTTAGAAATGTTAAAGCAGTTATTGATTTTGGATGAATTTTGGTAAATTGTGTAATAGTCTTTAAATTAGATGTTTAGTCCATTCAAAATAAATATGCAGTTATCAATTTTCAAGTCTATTCTTGCCCAATTAATATGGTCTCTATATACCGGTATATCTGACTATATATATTTGTACATGGTACGATGTAGTAGTTTCCCTAGACATTAGAATCAGCAGTAAAAAGTAGGGCAATCATTTTTGTTTGTTGTTTTGCCATATTGACTTCGTTTAACTGTAGAAGTCGGATTTCAGATTTTTAGCATCTTTATGGAAGAAAGCAAATCAAATTAACAGTAGAAACAGAATACAAATTGTTCTTACTACCTTTCAGTGGCTCTTTTCGAAAACAACTGCTTTTGTTATTTTTTTTTACAATTTTATAAAAAAAAGAAAACCCTATTCGAAGCCCATTGCACGAAAATAAAAAAGCGATGTTGCTCAGCTTAAGCTTTGCGCTATTTTTTTGGTATCTTGGTTTCTTATTATATTTCAAAGAAAAAAAAATCTGCTGTGCTTACAGCAGATTAGAGGACAGAAAGAAGTGTAATAGCTTTTTAAACCTCCATTTTCGACCAACCATTTGTAGATCCTCAGAAATAGTAAGAAATCACAGCGACCAACTAGAAAAGAAAAAAATGACAAAATGAAAAATGGTTCTCCATCTCCTCTATCGGGGAAGAGATCGCGAGGTGTTTTTGGAGGAGATCTTGAGCCAGTTGTACGTCTTCATCAACACCGTCTGTTCCATAAATCTCGATTTTTCGGTCATTAAGTCAACGACTCGAAAATGTCGTCCTACCATTAGAAGGAATCCCATTTGGTAGCATAATTCAAAAGCAGTGAAGGGCTGTGGTACCTAGTATGTATTAATTTCGAACAGCGTAAAAGTCTTCTCCTACCAGGAAAACTGCAATTGAATGACTCGGAAGAGCTGTTTTCAATTCCACTGAGTGATCTAGTTTTATTGATTTGTCAAGATGGAAAATAGTCATTGATGAATTCGCTGTAAATATGAACTGAGTGCATTAAGGAAACGATTCACTATTGGTTAGGATCTGAGCCCCTTCTCGTACTGATGTGACACGATCTTCGAAAACCTATCAGGCGAAGATGGGTGATTCTACAACATAAAGAGATTGGAATACGAAGGATCATCTTTCATAGGTAGAGATTATGCGATATAATCTGTCTTAATTTGTATTTACTACTCACTATTTTTTAATTCAGGATTGAATGTATGTGCATAGTAATTCAATGGTATAGAAGATATTAGGTTATTCATTAGTGAAAATAGAATGATGTGTTGGTAGGCAACAAATGATTGGCACGTTTCGGGGATTGGGTCCCAATAGGAAGACATTTCCTGGCACTTTAGGCGATAAAAGATGTATTTACACAAAAATAACAATAATAAATAAACACTAACGTTTAATAAATAAACAATATAATAAAGAAGAGTAAAATTTAACGTGTGCAGAATGTCATACGATTAAACAATGATAAAAAATCCTTTTAAAATACACACCAAAATTAACAAAACATGCAGAGTTATGGGCTTGTTATGTTAATTTTAGTGTGCTTTTTAAAGGACTTTTATCAATATAATAAAAAATACAAATTTATAAATGATGTTTTCTTTGAGAAACTATCGGGATAGAAGGAAGAAATGAATTAAACCAAAATGTTATTAATTGGTTGTGAATTAAAGAAATTTTGTTAGACAGAATAACTTCTTGTGACCTTTTCAACTTCGGTTTTACCGCTTTGCAAGCGATATCTTTAGAAATTTACGACCTCTTGTCCGCTACACGAGAGACAAAGCAGTATTGAAGTACTAATAAAACATTGCTCCTTGAACTTTGAAATCGAATACACGACTTGGTTTTCATATGAAAGCAAGCCAACCCAATTTTCATTGGCTTGCTTTCATATGAAAACCAAGTCGACCAAAAATCTTCAGTTCTAAAAATTTATTGTGCATCGTATTTGCAAAATTTAGAACTCTTTACAATCAACTTCTTCAGTTTCAGAAAATACGAAAATTTTAAAATATTTAGTAACATTTGAATTCGATGAGTCACCAATTTTTTCTATAATATATGAATGAGTTAATAGCGGATTAACAAAAAAAGGTTTAATATTATGGAAAAACTAAAAATACAATAATTAAACGATCGAAATACCTTCTTTTAAGGCTAACAGCAAGTAATTTTTTTTTAAATACATTACAAATATAATAAATGCATAATAGAAATTCGGTCTTTTTTTTTTTAAATTTGCATAGAAATACACATTCTATAATATTTTATAATGTCTTTAATAAATAATTTGTGGTTTTCTTTAAAAGAACACAATAATTTCATCGCTTTTATTATAGTGTAATTATGTTTATTGTTTTTAATTTATGGAAGTGCTATTTTTGTCTTACCGGTATGCGAAATTATTTTTTTAACTATAGGTTATAACACTAATAACACAGTAATATTTATGATTATTGATTATAATATCAATAATCAATAATCATAAATATTACTGTGTTATTAGTTACAGTGTTTTGTAAGTATAATATCAACTTACAAAACACTGTAATTTCTTCAGTAACAAGCATTCTTTCATCTAACAATGATAAATTCATTGACAGTGCTCCGATTGAGGCAGGATGATACACTACCATTTCTTAAGAATTTTAAAACCATCCCAACATGTTTCCTTCCTTCCTTTCTTCTCTCCCCACATCGAGCATTCTTACTCTGAGAGTTTTGCTTAGGCTTATTCGAATGTGACTCAATTTCGGAATTCGTTGAGTTTCGGGTGCTCAGTTCATCCAGATTTGGAATTGATGGTGGACGCCCGATGAGAGATATAAGAGGGCATCAATTAACACAGTCGTAAAACAGCTTTCCTGTCGCGTGAAGAGCAATCGGCAGTAACTCTTTCAATAAGTAAATATTCGGTCTAGACCCTGCTTCGGAAAGACATGTTCAGTTTCTCTTCACGCCTTCGCATCTTTTTCCTATAAATAAATTTGATTCTCTTCTTTCACTAGGCCTTTTAACGATCCGGAGGGTGTAGAATGTCTTGGCCCTTCAGTGCAGGAAGCGTTGTTTATGTATTCTACATAGAAATACATCTTTCCACTCTACCGGTTTCCCGGATTCCCTCTTTAAAAAAAGAAAAAAAATGCATCATGGAGTTGGAGGCGATAGGAATGACATTAAAAAAATGTCTAGAACGTTCTTTAAAAAACTAATCTACAAATCTTTTCACTATTCAGTTTTTATTAAAACAGTTGTTCTTCTTGACATCCAAATAGGAAATCTTAATCGTTATCTGAAAGCTTCCAAATATAGAATACAAATACTAACAATATTCATTTGAAAGCAGATGTTTGTGATCGTTTTTCTTATAGTCTATCTATTTATGACAACTAGTTCTTTTAGTGACCCTATACAAAAAAGTGTAAGGGGATGATGCTCCTAAGGAGGTTTTGAATCGCCATCTCCAGAGTGCTAAAACTATAAGTTGTACAGATAAGAGTGATATCTATTGGCAAGCTAGAGGCGGGAAAAACGCGAGTTCCGGTCTGTGGTCACTTCCTGTCTCATAAGACGTGGCTGAAAATAAAATATGTATAGGGGTCAATATGGTATCATGTACAAAATGAAACCATTTGTTTCTTTCCTTATTTATTAAGAGTATTATTTCATTTCATATTTATAATAAAACTCACTAAGTTTTTAACTTGAAAATATGTCTACAAATAATGAAAAATATGTGTAAAAATAATAATTAAAAAACAAACTAAAAAAAAATCTCCAAATCTCGGTGTAAGTTTTTATTAATCAAATAAAAAAGATGAAATTATTTCAATATAAAAGCATAAAGAAATGACACAGAAATGAAAAATATCTGAGCTTTCATCAGTGAGGATTTGGGATGGCCGTTTCGTCCTTTTTTGGACAGACGAAACTTTTTTGGCTGACGAGTCCGCAAAAAGGACGAAACGGCCGTCTTAAGCTCTCACGATGAAAGCTCAGATCTTTTTCATTTCTGTGTCATTTCTTTATGCTTTATATTAAGTTTAGGCTCGTTAAATCTTTTGTTTTTTTTCCACTTAAAATAATTTCATCACTTCCAATTATTATTTGTTTGATCAATAAGATTGTAACTAACTAAACAATAAAAATATTGTTTCTTAGCATTAGACATGAAAACATTTGTTATCGAAATATACAGTCGGACCTCTATTTAACGAACCTCTATTTTGCGAATTTCTCTATTTTGCGAACTTTTCTTTGGAACCAAGAACATTTTTGCTAATTTCTTCGTAAAATAACCTCCAAATAGCGAAGTGCATTTTCTATTTAACGCACTTTTTCGTGGTATCTATTTTTTTTTTTCTTCTTGAAATGTTTTTACAAGGCGCCAATCGCTATCATTCTTTACATTTCAACCAGGAAGTGCAATCCCAGTCCACCCCATATCCGCCTTTCACCCTCAATGGAGCTCCTCAATGGTGCTGTCCCGTGTCCTTGAAGTAGAGTCTCGCGTTTTCTAGATTGTTGAACTTGATCAGTTGTGCTAGTAATTTCGGTTCTTGTAGCTCGAAAATGTCAAAGCGAAAGTGAAAAAAAAAAATAATAATTCTTGATGAGGTGGATAAAGGTGTTAAGAAAAAGGATATTGCTTTAAAATTTGGTATTCCTCCAAACAGCTTATGAACCATAATAAAAAAAATCGTGATAAGGTAGTACAAACTTTTGTTCATAGAATTCTTGTTCAAAACGTTTAAAACATGTGTCTATGAAGATATGGATTTGAAGAAAATATGCCTGAAGGGGTTCTTGGTGCATTGCAAAGATGCGAGACGTACTATGAGCGAAAACACTTTTTCAAAAAAAAAAAAAAAAAACCTCTGAAAAAATTAACAGACTTTATTAGTAAAATTTAAGTAAGATTGTGGTTATGCTTTATATCATTAAAATTATTACTTTTTTTAATAATATTTATTGTTTAAGTATTTTAAATCTGTATTATATAGTTTAAAGTGATTTTAAAAGGTGAATCTCTATTTAACGAATTTTCCATATAACGAACTTTTTTTCGGGATTTAGCGACTTCGTTAAATAGAGATCCGACTGTACATATTACATATTATTAGACTACTTTTACGATATTATTTTAATAGGACCTAAGGATAATGTGTAAGATTATTCATGTAAGACTAGTTCAGAAAAAGTTATTGCAATCTTTTCAATTTTTATTAAAAAATAATAAAAGACAATAAGATTTACATTTGGTATAAATTGCACGACCGTTTCAATAAATCAATAACTTATAGAAAAGTCATCCTACATTAGCAAATTTTATTGTTTATTTCAATAATAATATTTAATAATTTGTATTCGCAAACTTTATTGACAGTTTTTTTATATAGTGAAAAGCTCTTATAGTTACATAATGATTTCATTTTATTTGAGTGCTTATTGATTAACTTCTCAGTATTATTAAATTGGGCTTCAAACTTCAAAGACAGCAACTTCAAGATTCAGCTTTTTTGAGAAAGAATATTTATTTTTCAAAATAGGCTTATTTATTTTTGTGTAAATAATGTTTTCTAACATATCTTTCCCCGATGTGAAACTAGATAGCAGGATTTGTGCTCAAAGCATTCACTTGTCGAGAATTTAGAGCAAGAAGTTCACAAAAAATCCTTTAGAAAAGCATTGAAATTTAAAAACAGATTTCTCTCCAATATTTCAATATTTCATTGTTTTAAATAATGAATTATAATTCTTTTTAATTTCAATAATTTTTCCGTGGTTTGATATGATTAAAGTTAATCCGATTTCAATAATGTAAACAAGTATTTAATTATTTTTTCGGAAAATATAAAATTTGTGCTGCTTGTATTCAGCAGTTATTAGAATTTGAAATTAAACGTAGGCTATTTAAAACGATTTTTAAGAAAAACCTGCAAAAAACTTTTTATTTTCGGCCATTTCTTATGAGACAGGAAGTGACCGCAGACCGGAACTCGTTTTTCTCGATCTCTAAAAGTCATAAGATTTCTATTAAGGTATCAATCAGGTCCGTCTTATATTTTGGGCTGTAGAAATAGCGATATGTGTCATTCATTCTCTGCCACTTCCAATTCTTGTGACAGCAGACCGGAATTAGTATTTTTTCCACATCTCTAAGAATCAGAAGATTTCCAATAATATTTCCCTCATTTCTGTACGACTTACACGTTGGGCTATTGATATTGTGATGGACGGACAGACAAAATCTTCTTAAGAGCTCCCCTCCACGTTTTACACTTTGTGTAGGAAGTCGCTAAAAATATAAAAAATAGGAAAAAAAATTAATAAATCACTTATTAATCGAAAGTAGGCTTTAAGTTCTTCAAACTTTTTATTAGCATTTGGGAGTTATTGCTACCAAAATCAGTAGCTATTGCGTTTCTCCTGTCCGTCCGTCCACGTCAGTCCGTCCCTAGCAACTCCCGAACGGAAGATCGGATCGGCAAACGGACTTCACCATAGTGTTCAGAGACCAAAACACCGTAGAAATAGGATATTTTCAGCCCCCCCCCCTCATGTTAGATGTATTTGGCATTGTTTTCATTAGATTTCCGCTATTAGCTTAAATGTTAGCAAGCAGCTGCTTTCATTTGTCAGCTATAGCTTGATCGGTAAAGTCTCGGATTCATAGGCTGGAAGTTGTCGGTTCGAATCCGCATATCTACTGGGTTTTTTTTTTTCTCATAATGTTTTTTTCTCAATGACAAGCGTGGGTAGTTTTTTTTCTTTCTTTTTTTTTTTTTATTTTTCCTTACGTTAATGTACATTCTTTGTTTATAATTATTTTTATTTCTTTTTATTATTATGGGTCGCCCTTAAATTTATGCTTTAGCACAAAATTATATTCGCTTGTTATTTCCTTATAAGCTCTAAACTTCCTGCAACATTAGAAGAAAGTATTTATTAATCTTTTTTATTTCTTTCTTTACCATTTATCAATTTGAAAATTTTCCTCTCTCATTTTTTCATCCCATTCTATCATCCGTTTTCCCTTCACTTATGAAAAAAACGAAAACATGCATCGATGAAGAAAAGATAAAAAAACCTGAATGTAATTGCTTCCTGTCAAAATATTCAAAGCCATTAATCATTATGATAAAATATTCACTAAATTAACATCAGAATTCATCAGCCAAATATTATTAACATCATTTTACTGTTTTAATAAATCATCTTAAACATTGTTACAATTATGATTTAAATCAATATGCACCACCTTTGAATAAATTATTTATTAAAATAATATAAACATTATATTGATTTGGCCAAAAAAGTTCGTTCGGTTTTCTTACATACCTTGGCTCTAGTAGAGTTTATTTGTTTTTAACGTCATTCGACACCATTTTCTTAGATTGTATTGTCACAGCTGTTATAATAGCGTGCATTTAAAGCAAAAACTGATCAAAATTGATGAATTTTGTGTCGCCAATTCAATATTGAAGATGAAGATAATGAGCAAGCAAGACCGCTTGTTTCTTTGATAACCAGGCAAAAACTGTTACAGCTTGGCTGGGAAGTTCCGATTCATCCGCCCTATTCACCAGACATTGCACCTTCGGATTTCCATTATTTCGGTCTTTACGAAATTCTCTTAATGGAAAATATTCAATGTTGCAAAAAGTTGTGGGAAGATGGAATTATGATGTTGCCTGAAAGATGGCAGAAGGTAGTGGAACAAACCGTTGAAGACGTTGTTCAATAAAAGTTTTGGTGACAATGAAGAATGTGCCTTTTATTTTTACTTAAAAACCGAACGAAATTTTTGGCCAACCCAATACTTTGCGAATTTTCGAAAATATTCCTTATTCCTTTTTCAAGCTTTTATTAATGAAGACTAAATTCAAAACTTAGAAAAACAGATACAGTAGAGCCCCGCTTATCCGCGGAATTGGGTGGCAAGGTTACCGCGATAGTAAAAATCGCGAGTAACCCCGAAAGAAGGCTAAACATGAAGTGTAAACACGGAAAAAAATATTTCAGCATAAAAACTACGTTTTATTATACAAAAACATAATATGCAAAACTTTTAAAATATGTACAATACAGCAGAAACCTTTCTGCAGAGCAAGAGCCTACCACTCATCCACAAATTCCGAGAAGGCCTATAGGATTATGATGCACAATAAACCTGTCAGTAATGTTCGACCTTCGCACTGTAGGGCCTATTGTACTTTCCCTGTTGTTAACTTGGATTAAAATTGGTTTTTTGAGGTTCGTAATTAAAAAGATTTTTCGCGGCACTCGCGGATAATCGGGGCTCTACTGTATATGACTTATCACCTATTAAAACAAATATATTACACTTTCTAATAATGGAACAGTAACTTTGTAATCCAATAATACAAAACTGGAAACTTCCAATATGAATGGAAAGAAATTAGAAAAATTCTAAAAATTAATGATTATGACCTTAAATTTGTTTTCCATTGCCTAAAAAAGGTGAATTTTGAATTTATTCTAACAATCACAGGAAAGGTAAATATTTGAACAGTTCCAGTTAGACGGAAAGATATTGCACCTCATTTCAAATAATCTCGCTTTCCGAAAGAGCACGTAATACAGTAATATTTCAACAAATGATAACATGCATATATTATTTTGTTTGAGATCCGTTGACGAATTCATAAACAAGCCAGCAATCCATCGCATAGAATTTCAGTACGATATCGGATCGTTGTGTTATGATTTTACTTGTCAGTTATTGTTGTTACGGATATAAGTTATTGCTGTGTATTTAGCAGGACAATTTCGGCAAAAGCCACGATAAACTTCTATTTTAAGCATCAAATACATTTCGTGAGACGCTTTAATTACGGCATGATAATAGCAAACGCCAACTCTACTCTGTGGCCTGTAATTTACGAGTGCACGCCAGCTTTTGTGTGCTCACGCATTCAATTTACCTGGATTCGGAGTTGGAAGGTGCACTACTTTGAATATCGAACAATTAATGGCGCTTTCGTTGCTTAAATATCACGTCATTAACTGTAAATGATTGCTCAAGATATGGAGCTTGAAATTTTACACCTTTATTGAAACCTGCATTATTTATGACTTACTTTCTTCTTGTCCAAAAAAGAAACTATCTCCCTTCCCTTTGTGCTGCTTCTGCGGCAACATCTGAATCGTTCCATAATTGGCAGCTCAACTTTATCGATCGGGAATCTTGTTTTGCTGAATTAAAAGACTTCACTTTTCATTTGTAAACAGAGAATAACTCTGTCTCATGTGGAATTACATATGATGCAGTGACTGAAGAAACATTATATTTCACAATAAAAATCAATACATATTAAGCTTAATGCAGAATGGTATCTCTTTTAAATGAAAAAGCCGGATTAAAATCAGCAGTAAAACAAAAGCATACAATTCGTGTACTAGCTACATGTTCGACATAAACAAATTTTTTACGTGCATTAAAAGCAGAAAAAAAACTATTTGTTTATTATTAAAAAAAATCAATAACTGGCGATTTTGTGAATATGACATTCTAATTTATTGTTTTGTGGAAATTCATACATTCATACATTTTAAGTATGTATTGATGTCAGAGACTGAAATCACTGACTTTAACAGTAAGGATAATGCTTTCCTTTGGTAAAATTTCACATGCTAACATATAAGGCAAAAATTAATTATATTTTTAGGCATTTATTAGAATTTTTCAGAATTAACTGAAATTTTAAAATTTTAAGGTTTATTCGAAAAATATTTTAAACTTATTTTCGAAGAAAAGTTCAAAAAAAAAAAAAGAATGATGAAAAGAATTGTCTAATCTTGTAACTTTAAATCCCAAAACTGTTAATATTAATTTGCTCAGTAAAATAATTAAAAAGAAATAAAGTGTAATATCTTCTAAGTGCATAGATCTACAGCAGGTTTGGTCTGATGATTTGCAACATTAATGAATCAAGAAAAAAGGTTGCAGTAGAATAGGATTTAGAATTACATGGAGTTTCTAAAGCTCCAAAGCTGTTCAACTGACAGATGAATACCATTCAAAGTCTAAAATATTTTTATTAGGTTAAATTTAATGATATGTTTAGACAACCCACCATATGCCCTTGTTAATTCTAATATAAATTGAACTCGTTGAAGACCAAAGTATGCACCGCCATAAGTAACCGTTGGCAACGGTTTATATGAGAGCCGAGTAGCGGTGTGTGGGCCCTCATGTGCGAAAAGCATTTGGCGCCCCAATGATTAAAAAACATTGTACGTTGACAATATATATATAAAACTTATTCAGGGTGATTCATAAATACTGGAAAAATAGGCCTATAAAGAACGGACATTGAAATATCTTTGTCAAATTCCGTGTAAAAAAAAGTAAAATAGGGCATGGATTTTCGGATCGAACACACGATTCTGAGTCGGATGATGGGATCCCCATTTTAGTCTTTTTTCTGCCCCTATGGAAAAAAAAATGGTCTAGTTAGCACCCTTCACAACCGGGAAGAGCAAGGAAAAGGAAGCGAGATTAGAATAGGCTAAGTTAAATGAAGTATTGACTCCATTGGGTTTATTTTAAACACACACAAAGGAGCCCTGAGAGGGGAGGAATAAATAAAAACAAAGTGCTTTCCAGTACTTTATGAATCACCCTGTATATATACATATGTATATAGATATATTAAACAAAAGAATACATTAATAATTTTATTATAAATTATAATCAGAGGATTTATGAATCATTTTATCAAAAAAACGGCTTGCGGACGGATTGTGAAGAACTCGTCCTAGTGCGGTCCACATCTGCTAGAGACCTACATTTTAAAACGTAAATTTTTCCATACAAAAAGAGATGACATTTGTCTTTGGTGCGAATTTAATATTATGTTAAAAGGAAATATATATAAAAAATGTAATTTTCTTGAAAATTATGTATGTATACATGCGACTTATTCGAAAATTTAAGTTCTAACAATCTTAATTTTCTGATTTTGTATTCATAATTTTCGGTCCGTAAGTCGTTGTTTTTGCTTACTTTCAGATAATCAAAGTTAGACTATTTACTTTTAGTACTTCGGGATGGATCGTTTTGAAACTGTGTATGCTTATTTGAGGATTAGGGACGATCTAACTTTATATTTAAAATCTTTTCCAAGTGGGTCCTTGTCGAAAAATTATCACGAGAAGACGACAAACAATTCCCTTAAAAAAGTACTGATCCCTTAAAAGTTTCCTTCATAAACAATGAATTTCTATCTTGTTTATTAACACGAGTAAATAACGAATAGAAAACACGGTTGAAAATAGTATCATTTTAATGTGTCGGATTACAAACTACGAAAACGTTGCTGTGATTAGCCTTCATCAGTTCAGAACTTTTATATTTAATTTTTACATATCCTCTGGGATTGTTCATTAATATTTCATTGTCATAAACACTGTGTATTAGTCATTTTTGCTCATCCATTAAACGTGATATAAAGGTATTTAAATTTAGACAAGTGAGGTAAGTAATGTGGATATACCTATTACTTACATTACTTACCTCACTTGTCTAAATTTAAATATATATTTATTTATTTATATATGTATATATTTTTTGTCTAGTTTTTGTTTTCAGCAGATGTTAAATATGAATGTAAAAATGTAGGTTTTTCATTTTAATCAATCGTTTAAAGCGATAAAATAAAGACATTTCTGGAAATAACCTTAAAGAAAAATAGTTTTTAAGTTTGTTGTCTTTTTTTTAAACTTCTTTCCTAATATTTTCAATGCTGCTGGTATTTTTTTATTAGTGGCTCAACTTAAAAGCAAGATAATTTATGCAGGAGGAATGACTCTATTTCAGGAAGCCACGATCTTTTGCTATGATCTGATTCTTTTGCCGAGGGCTCTTAATTCTTCTGTTCCCAATTTTAGGTTAATTCCTCTGAGTAACTGTGGAGTCTAATGAGAAGTACTTCATTCAGCCCCTTCTCATTCCATCAAGTGCTGTTGGTGGGAGGGTAGCTATTTAAAAAAAAAAAATGCCTATCTCCTTTACTTGGAAGTGTGTGTGTAAGAAAACTGCTGTATTATACGGGCGTCTCGTATTTCATGAGGAAAATGAAGAGGGAAAGTTATTCTTCTCCTTCTTTTTTGTCCTCTCTCTTGTCCCTTCCCTTCATCTGCTCAGGCTGCTCACAAGTGCTCTCGTATTTCAAACACGAAAATGAAATGGGACGTGTTTATGTATCACAATTATGATTTACTTTTAACAGATGACTTAGACACCTATTTTTACGCTTATTTATTTACCTTTAAAGCTGTACTTTGGCCACACCATTCAAAATTATTAAAAAAGAAAGCAGCAACACATAAAGCTATTTCAAAAAATAAAAAAAAAAAAGATTTTTTTTTTTTTTTTTTTTTTTTTTTAACTAGATCATTTAAAAAAAAAATTCAAAATTCGAATGAAAATTTCAGCAATTTTTTTTTATCGTAACTTTTAATCATATGTCAAAATTAATGTAACTTATATAAAATATTTAATAAAATATTTAATAAATTAGAAACAGCATTGAGAACCTAAAGGCTATTCTGCTGATCATGGCATACACTCATTACCGGCTGAAACTATCCAGTAATATTTTTAATGTTTAAATAAATTTTTGAACGTTTTAAACAATTTTTTGCCTTTTTTGTTTGTCGATGCTTTTTCTAATTTAGTACTTTGTCAGAAAACTTCAGAACTACTTCATTTTCCTCCAATAACAATGTCTCGAAAGTAATTGATAATATTTAATTCTCGTACATTGTAGCCAATTTCTGACTATTTTCTGAATTTTAAAATATGTTTCATAAAATCATCAAATTTAACGTGTGCCATGACAATAGGCCTATATTCAACAAGGAAACAGAAACACACCTAAATAAACAGAACTCACTGATCTGTTTTTGATATTTTTATTTCTTTACGTGAGTTTATGTTCCTTGTTGTCTATTTCGTGAATTTAGCTTTATTTTAAACAAATTATAACTTAATTTTAAACAAATTATAACTTAATTTTCCAGAGTTCCTATTTTTTTTTTTGGCTAGACGAGACACGAAAATATGATGAAGATAAAAAATAATTTTAATTGTTGTTTTTTTTTAACAGTACGAGCCATAGAAAGTTATTCAGAAAATCAGTGGGTACTCTAAACTAAACCATAAAATATTTAGTTTTTCTGGATAATTTTTTATTTTTTTCTGTTAGAAGCTCTGATAAACGTGTAATTTTCTCCCCTAATTTTCTCATATGGATCCAGTTAACGTCAAAATTATGAGTGATGGTATTTATTCGTTTCTCTTTCTAAAACAACTATTAAGCTGAGTTAGGTGATTACTACAGTTTAATTGCAAGGTTTTACAGGTTTTTTTATTACTAGCATCTTTACTTCGTCTTCAAACCTAAATTTTATTTTTTTATTTATTTGTTTACTTTCACATCTGAAAAAAATTTTGAAATTGCCTACAACTTCGAAACATAAAAACAAAACAAGTTATGGATATGAAAATACTGAAAATAATAAAATAAAGGAACTTTTAATGCACTCTCAATTAATTTCAACTTATTATTTTCTTACGAAAGTATAAAAAAAAGTATAAAAGGAGAATAATTCCAAATAATCCTCCGATCACAATGAATTCTTTTATTGATATTCTTAGATATTGTTAGAATACCTTTTTATTCTTGATTCCAAGTATCCAAAGACAGGCAATAAAAGAAAGAAAAAAAAGAGAATAATTCAAATTCACTTTCTGATCTATTAAGAGAGGAAATCCGGAACGGCCGTTTCTATTTTAATAGTTCTATATATTTTATCAACAGTTTCAAAATGTCTTGTAATTCTTTGGATCTTGGAAAGTGAGTGACCACGACTGATGAGGATTTGAAAAATGTGAGAAAAACTGTCACAGAACAAAAATTAAAATAAATAAATAAATAAAAAACGATGGGCTTCCAGCCTAATTATTTGAAAGCATTTCAGTATAAATTAAAGACTTCACACATTAATTTTTTTTACAAATATTTATTTATTTATTTATTTATTTCGTTTGTGTTTGTATTCAGAAGATATTGCAATTTAAAGGTAATGAAGATTTTTGTGTAATTTTCACAACTTTAAAAAAAAAATAGAAATAAACTAAAAATATTTAAAGTAAGATTTTTTAGGAAAGTAGGACTCCAGTTCTTCAGGAATATCTTGTTTTATTTTGTCGCGGATGTTTACAGATGACGACATTTTTTTTCTATCTGATTGTCTTAAAATAGCTTCGTCATCTTCTGTCGGTCAGGACATTGAGTGACTGTCACGTGACTCCAGTGATCATCAAGAGAGATCTTTGTTATGTTGTGTAATTTTCTCTGTGGTTTTGGCTTGAATTTCTCAGTTGTCGACAAAACAGCTTTTCATGTATTTTTAGCCTTCCTTGAAATCAGTGCTTCCCAACTTTTTTTTCTCTTTTGCAATCAAATAGCGTTTTCATGAATTATCTTGAAAATATATTTCATTGATTAAAAATACGTGTTTTCACATTTCTCGTGGAAGTCCATTTGAATGTTACACTATTAGAATTTTTTTGCATTAAATGTGTTGCATTATTTTTAATTTTTAATAAAAATATCTTGTAAGATAAATTGTAACATCACTAACTCAAAACTTGAATTCCTTTAAAATTATTCTTTCCATCTTTTCCTGCTCTTCAAGCTTATTTTTTTCTTTTCAAATTTTAAAGATTTGGTATTCATTTCTGTGATATTCGTAAAACAATATTCTGCTCAATTTCTTCTATGCTGGTTTACTTTATGTCCAAAACGGACAATAATTGCAAGTGTAGTATTATATCCAAATAATACCTCGAAGATTAAGATGAAGAATATAACAACCTCAGAAAGTAGAAATCAATCCTTGGGCAGGAAGAACTGCCAGAGAAAGGGAAAAAAATGCATTTAATAAATCTAAAGAAAAGGAATCATGATAATTGAGTCAAACTAGACCCTGAGACAGCTGTTTCATGCTTACTGGACTCTGTACGAAAATAGTATAAAAATATATTAAGAACACTAAATATTATATCTATTCAGGAAATTGAACAGAAATAAAAATTATTTATTTAAAATTAGATAGAATACATCAATTTTTAGTTGTTTAATATAAACTGAGATTCACTAATAAATATTTGTCTTATTTACGGCCAGCAATCTGTAGCTCTCTGAGGAATAATTTGCTGCTTCAATATACTTTCGCTAAGGATTTCTTTGTTTATTCGTTGTTAAGATGTCTTTTTTTTTTTGTTTTTGTTTATTTCTTTTATGCTTGGGGATGAGATCTGAGTCCTGAAATAAATTGGTTGTTTTTATCAATAACGTTAACGATCCCTGATACAATCTACCAATTACACTTAGACTATAATGTAACATTGAAATGAAAATTTGAATTGTTGGCAATTGAGCTCGATCACCATGTTCTGTGAATATACAAAAAAACAAAAAAAAAAGCTGAAACATGGGACATTAACGTATGTATAAGAATTAAGCAAATAATAATAAGTGAAGCTGACAATAGAGGCGTTTTGAGATTAAACAAAGTATTTAGGACTATAAATCTAGAGCGTAACAATTGTGGGTGTAACTGTGAAATTAGGATTATTTTATTTTCATCAAAATATGAAATAATTAATTGCTGCAATCCTTTGTGAACCGAAATATCTAATAGCAAAAAATAAAAAATGCAATAATAATGTTCAACTAGTTCCAATCCGTGAAATATTCACGGAAGTAAAACAAATTCCACGTTTTTGAAATACCGTTAAATTTTTCAAAAACACAAGATAGAAAAAGATGTTCTAAGCTCATTTTTTGTAAGGAGATTTGTTTATACTTAAGTATCCTGCTTTTACTTGTTTTTGAATTACAATTTTTGGATTGATTTAAAATACTTAAAGATTATTTTGTTTTGTATACAAGTTTAAGTAAGTATTGAACAACGCACCAACATTAAATCAACTAATTTTTCTTTTCAAAAAGATATTAATTAGTGTATTTGTAATTATTTTTTCTTTCTTTTTTTTTTTCGCCTTGCATTGATTCGAACCGAGGACCTCCATAATAGTTAGGAATAACAGTTAGGAATGCTAGCCACTGGACTACTCTTAATACAATATTCTCTCTCCGACTCTCTCCACTTTGATTGATAACAAACATCCGTTTTTTGCCTTTATTATACAGCTCCATTAGCAACAATCACAACGATCGCAACAATCACACCACGCTCAACAATTGAGTCTGTTGCATGCGCAACAATCACATGTATAATACAGCTCTACAACAATCGCAACCAATTCCCAACAATCATATTTTTAGTAATAAGGACATTCAAGCACACATTGATTACAAACATACCTAGAAACATCCAGACGGACAGTTTTTGCCTATTAATAGATGATTTATGAGATATCTTGTTAAAAAATAAATATAGGCCTATTTATTGAAATGATACGTGCTCTCAAGCTTTTCTTTGCTTTTTTTTTTTTTTCATTCAAAACAATTTGCAAAGAGCAATGTAGATATATCAGGAATTCGTCTCCATACCTTACTTGTATTTTAATTGAGTTCCCAAACAAGAAAAAAAAAACTCTAGTTGAATCTTTCTTTAATCTTACTTTGACGAGCAAATAATATTTTTATATTTTTAATGATGAAAAATCATTTTTAAAATTTATCACCGCCTTAATGGAGCAGGCACTATTAATAATATCGAGATATTTTAAGCTAGGTTGTATTACGTGCTGCATAATTAATTTTGACTGATAATTAATCTCTTAAAAAAATGGAATGCTTGAAAATTATACCTCGGAATTTAGTAAGAATTTTTTTTTTTTTCCGACTGGATAATTAGATCTTAGATATCTTCTATTCTTAACTCTCAGTAGTTGATGTTTTGATCTAACTATTTTCATGATTTAAAATCGATCGTAGGCTTAAAGGAATGACGTACCTTAGATCAAATTTACCCTACAACGATAATTAATGACTTTACGAAATACTTCCAAATATCTGCTACGAATATAGATTTATATCTGTATTGCAGCAACTCTTGAAGTTTGAAAAATGTCTGAAAATATTCAATTGTTTGATTGTCGACATTTACTGAAACTTTTTTTGAATATAAGGAAAGAAAAAAAGATAAGATATAAAAGGAATGTAATCTCTGTGATACATCCGGAAAAGTTGGTTAAGAATAGTACGGGGTCTTGTTATAATCTTTTGTTGTTGCCTGCGGTTCGCACCGGAGTGCGATTTTCGTTCGTGTTCTCATCTTTAGGTTTCCAAGATGGCGAACACCTAGAAGATCCATTGAATTCCAAGGAAAAGATACTCAGGTGGTTTCCTCTCGCCTTCCTCAGGAAATGATTAAGGAGTGAATTCAGACCCGAAGAGAAAGATGAAGAAGCAGACAAACGCAGAAAAGAAATTTTTCACAAACAGCCATGCCCTCGACGAGATTTCAATCCAGGTTCCGACATATCTGCCTCATGCGAGGCCGTCGCCTTGCACACAAGACCACGCCGGAACGGCGTTAAATTCTTATTCGATTCATAAGACAAATTGGAAGAAATCTTGTTTTTCGTCCAAAGACTTTTCTTTTAAAAATACATAAATTAAAAAAAAACACACACACACAACACACATATATAAAATTAATGTGCTGTACTAGTTTCCGAGCCTTTACTGCGAACATTTTCAAGAGCATAAAAATGTTCGCCGTAAAGGCGCTTGAAATTAGTCGCGCTTATTAATTCTGTATATTTATGCGTTTTTTAAATTTATCTATTTTTACTGATATTATTTCAACACACGTTAATTGATGCTTATTTCTTTTCTTTAAAGATTTGTTTGATCTAGGAAATTACATTTCAGTGAACATGACAAATTATCAAAATCTTTTTCAACAACTTTATCTAAAAAGAAGTTGAAAGTTTGAAGACCTCCTTCTTTTGACCGCAAATTAATAAAATTTACCAATAGTTGACGAAATTTCGTAATTTTTTTCTTAGCAAGCTTTATAAAAATCCGTTAGAAGCCACAAAGCTACTTCGCAAAGAAAAAAAAAAAGATTCTCAGAACCTCCTAATATGTTGCAAAATC
>JAFIDM010000001.1:37545643-37621445 GCA_023159025.1 Thereuonema tuberculata
TAGTAAAAAATTCCTTGAAATTTTTAGTCTCCGTACGAAGGGTTCGGCTCCAGTAGTCTATCTGTGTGCGAGAACACCCTTCACTTCCCAACTGAAAGTGACGAGTGTCATATCTCGTTCGACCCCTCATGGCCTGAAGATTTTCGGTTAAATTCAACTTCCGTTGTAGGTCAATTTCGGTTTCCTGGTCAGGAAAATAGTGGTAATTGGAGAAAATTTCGGGTATTGAATTGACTATATTCAAAGCGAATATGATGCATTGCACACAATTTGGCCACTTCCGGTTCCGATTCCTCGTTACGGATTGCTCGGGTGGGCAACTACTTTCACTACTGTAGGCCAATGGTCTATCGATAAAGCATTGATGGAAATTTTACTTCACTCTTGACGGTTGGAATAAATGAATTCCAATCAATAGTAATGACATTTTTTACCAACGCCAGCGTTTGATAGAAATTGTACAGTATTGTAAATTGTACAGTATTGCTTGGTTTTGTGTTTACATATAAAACTGAATGATTTGTGAAGTTTCAGAATAAACTTCCAGCTTTTTTTTGTATACCATTGCTTTTCTTTATTTTCATGCCTGGACTTTTCACTAAATCGATATAAATTGAAAGTAAAAAAAATAAAAAAAAAAGAAATGACAATAATTCAATAATTCATACATAAAAATCTTTCATCTATAAATCAGTGTTTGCCAAAATGTATTATCACTAATTCAGCTCACTGTAAATATATTTAGCCTACCCAACAATTTTGGCTTGGAAAAATATGTGATAACGTTTAACAATTAAGTGAATTTTAATAAAATTTCAAAAATCCTTACTAATATTACGCTTTAGAATATATAATGAACAGGACATGTCAGTCCCAAACATTTTGTGTTTAGTGAAGATTAGAGTAGTTGAAAGAGCGAGAACTGAAAATAGTATTAACTATATTAATTATTAGGTAATTCATAAATATTAATTTTAATTTTTTTTTATAAACTTGGTATGTTGTTCAAATGAATTCATTCGTTTAAGATAGACTTTTAAAAACAAACAACATACAACAACAATAAAAAAGAAAGTTAGAATCAAGAAAGAAATGAAAAAAAAAATATTTTTCTCTTCAGACTCATTCTTTCTTAGTTTTTAGTTTTAAATATGTATTGTATATAGTGGCGCACCCAGGATTAAGGTTTGGGGGGGAGGGGAGGCTAAGGATGTTGTAAAAAAGTCCATTCAGATGTAGGCCTATTTAAAAATAAATTGTTTCAACGATCAGTTTCCAAAATACAGCCATGTTAGTGCTTTAATAAAGATTTTCTTCTGTTTTTTTTTTTCATCTTTCTTCCTTTTTTTTTCTTGTCTTTTTCTTTATTTATTTTTGGTTCGAGGGCGGGGAGGGCTTCAGCCCCCTTAGATCCCCCCCGTGCTATGGATGCCCCACTGAATATACATTGCCAGTTTTGGCATACAAGTTGTCCTATTATAAGGCTACTTTTTTTTTTTTATTTAGATATCAAGAATACCATTTCATTTGTAGAAAAAAACAAATTTAACTTTGGAACGTTAATATTTAAATATTATTCTAGTTCAAATTTTTACTATTTTTTAGATGTATAAAAAGAGTAAGAGTATATATTTACATTGTGATAGTAGTAGTTGATCATCGAATTCTAAACATGCTTTACTAGAAGAATAAAATATATTTAGAAATTAAACATGGTAAAGCATGTTTTGCAAAACAAGTTTTACCTTAGAAATTTTTAAAATAGAAACAATTTTTTAAAATTGTAATTTTTTTCTTTTTGGATAAAGTGAAGTTTCTTTAAAGATTCTTCCGGAAGCAATTTCTTATTTGTATGTTAAACCTTAAATTTTTTAAGCAATCTATCAAATTCACGTTTTGATAACAGTCAGGAAGATTAAGAAATACATTCTTAAGATGCAAATTCTGAAGACAAATAATAATAACGTGAAAGAATAACGACGTGTCTTGTGTTTAAGAATCTTGAGTAAGATTATATCAACAAGATTGAAAAAAAAAATCTAGAAAATTGAGGAAGGAAGTAGACTGTGAAATCTGTACTTCAACATGAAAACTAACAGGATATTGTAAAATTGATCGTGAGTATCGCCAAAAGGAAAGCTTCTTCCGAGTTTTAGCCACACAAATGTAGATAACTTGAATAAAAATGAGTTTACGTATCAGCTTCAGTCACGAAATGTTGCTTTTCTCGTTTCTTCTTGTTTCCTCTCTAAAATATATAAAATCAGAGTCTGATATAATAAATAAAAACACAGTAGCTAACTAGGTTAAATAACTATTAATGTAAACATCAATTACTATTTAGAAAGCTCATCAATGTTTCAGAAAATTTCAGAGTGTAATATACTTATTAATTCATCAAAGAAACAGCGTGGCTTGATTTGCAAATCATTTCCCTTTTGGGTTTAAATGCTGAAAACACAACAAAATAGCCTTGGAGAAATGGGAATCTTCAAAAAGATAGCAGCGACGAACTTAGAAGCTTTTTTGTCTTACAAAAGATAATATTTTTGTTCTGATGAATTTGTTTTCATAGTGCAAAAAATATTAAACATTTTATTTTACTTGGTTATGAATATTTCTCTATGATATCGGATTTGTACAAGATTGTATTGTATATAAGTAAATTCTGTTTTATCTTATTTCGTTTATGCATTCATCCTTAATGAGGCCGCAAAACGGATTTGTACCTTTAATGATGACATCAAAGTTAGCAAATTATTTTTAATTATACAGTCTGAGAATTTAGTCTTGTGATCGTTGTATGAACCATCTGTAGTCATTTGATATAATTTTGCTTCGCTCGAAAATGAAGTTTTTTCTGTTTTTATGTCGCGTTAAGTTTTGGCAGAAGAGTAGTAACAATATTGAGGATTGTGTTAAAATAAAAATACTTTACATATTTTTCTTAACTGTATACTTGAAAAATATAACCAAACAGAAATAGTACAAACGGAAATAGTACAAATATTAGAGCTTTACTTTTCATCCTTTTGCACAGTCATTAAAATCAATGGAATCGATGTTGTTCTGTTGTGAAAGTTTTTCTTCTCCTGCCGTTCCTTCTGTGTGTGTCTTCTGAGAATTCTGGGTTGAAGTAATAAAGTATCAATACGTGATAAGAATTTTCTGGAATCGATTTTTGGACTTCGCGTGCAGCTTAATTAATCTCAAACATTAAAATGTTCGCTGCAATGAAATCATCACAGACTAGTGTTATCCCCTAAAATTGTATATTTACAAACTTTTTACTTTCACTTTTACAAACTGAACTTCTCGTATTATTGAAATTTCTTTTTATTATTTTCTAAATCTCTAAAAAGTTTAATTTAGGTCTTAATTACTGATAGGTACACTTTCCTTAATGTTAAAAAATAATAAAGTACTTTTGAATATCTTTAAAAAAGTATTCATCTAAATATATAAATGATAAAACACAAGTCTAAATTTCTATGGAAAGTCGACTATTTCTGAACGAAAAAAAAACATCCAATGAATTCGTGCAAACAACTGGACTTGCTTTGTTACACACACACACACACACACACACACTATGTAAACAGAAATTTAATCACAAGGTGGCGCCACCAATATTCAGTTAATTCCCAGACATTCAAAGTAACTGTAGCAAAATTTTAGAAGTAATAAAAGAACTAAGCTAATCAATAATAAAAAATAATAATTAAAAAGAATTACAGAAATGACTTTAAGTAAAAATCATTACGAAAGAAAAAGAAAATGTGAGTATTCCTAAAAGCAAATAAAATTGGATCATTCCTATATTGTAAATGATTAGAACGTCTTATATAGTAACTACTGTATGTATATTAAACTATGAGCTAGAATGATCTAGAACGATAGAAGGAACAGCAGTTTGAGAGCTTATAGAATGTTTATGTGTTTATTAATTAGAAGGAGTTAACGATCAAACGAAATGGATTTAGGAGAGGTTAAAAAGTCAAAAACCAAAATTAAATTAAAATGGATAATGTAAGTTTTCGTAATATAAAATCATACGTTCATTTTCAATTTTAACTGAATGGAAACCTAGTCGTTCTTACTAGACTGTGACCAACTGCACTAAATTATTTCGATTCTGAAACAATCGGCGATGGAATTAAATGTTAATCAAAAAGTAACAGATATTTATTGATAGGTATTTTCATCACGTGAAGGCAACTCTTTACTCAATTTTTAAAGCTTTTCAAATGTTTCGAATTAAACTTTTATAATAAAAGTTTATTTCGTTTCTTTGGATTATCATACTTAATATATCGAAGAATAATTCATGAAAAAGCTACAAGTAACATATTTACAATGCTATGCTTTAATAGTTGTTTTTTATTATTTATTAGTAAAATAAATATCTCCTATACACCACAAAAGAATATCTTATATGCTTCCTTTTGAAGAGAACTTTGATTGGCGTATTTGCAGTCTTGTTCGTCGATTTTTTTTTTTTTTTTTCAATGTACATTTCTTTTTCAATATTCGTTTCTTTTCTGTGGCCTTCAATCGCCTGTTCAATCCATTGGGTCGTAACCGTCGACCATTTCCACGTCGCAGCCATTCCACTGGAGATTTTCAAAATATTGTCAGGTAAAAGCAAACCAATGTTATTCCATGTACTTTCCCAGGAGAAGCTCCTTTGGAAGATTCGGTGCCAAGGATGGTTGAGATTGGTGTAACTGACAAAGGTTAACGTTGCTTTTAGGCTCCGAATTATTTAAATTTCTTTTAGAATGTTTTCTACTTTATCATCATTTTATTGAATTTGTCAGGATTTATTTATTCCTTATTCAAAACAAATATAAATTAAAGTTTCAAAGACTCATTTTCAAATTTAGTGTTTAGGTGTGCTGGAAAATATTCTTTCCTAATTGAAGATAATATTACTTGCTTGATAATTTTAATAATGGATTAACGTAAGAAAGATGTCTAGCGTTTAAAAGTTGTAGGTAATTTATCATGATCACAAAAATTTCATTATTATTATCTTAAAGTGATAAAATTTTTAAACAATTTTAAAATCTAAATTGGATGGTCTCAACTGTCTTTGAAAGGCTTCTTTTCCCAAATAGAAATATTGATTTTAGTGATTCAGGAGAAATTTAACAGATTATGGGAATTTTAACTTTAATCTGTATATCTACGGATTCCAACCAGAAACCAATAACGTAATTTAGTGACTTTTTAAAATAAGTTATGGTGATTTTAAGGTAATTTATTATTGTGTATTTTTTTACCCTAAACTCTTTACCTTTGGTTCAACTTCAATCATGCACAGATCTCCCGTTCCTTAGCTTAAACCTATCCTTAACTTTCATCGTCCTAGAGTAAATAGTAGTCTTGACAGTACGCTGTTTTGGCTTTGGGGAGTTGCTGAAGCTTGTATTGTTTTTTTTGACCCCTTGTTCCTTATCCATTAGTTCAATCGTGCTCAAAATTAATAGGGAACTTTGTTTAATCTCTACCAAAGTTTTAAGTTTCTAGGATAAATAGTTTTTGGTTATTTTCACTACAGATTGAGTAGGTTTTTGTTGTAACTTTATTTTTGTTTTCTAAGTTACCTTGTAATGGGTCCCGTAGTCCAGTTGTTTAGGCGCTGGACTAGGGACTGGAGGAGCCCGGATTCAATTCCTGACGGGGATTTTTTTCATCGCTTTTTCATCTGCAGACGGACCCTAGGTTCACCCAGCCCTCTGTCAAAAGATTGTCGGGTTTCTTATTCGGGGTTTAAAAGCAGGCGGGAGTCAGGCCATCTCAACTTGTCCCGTTGGCGGAGAATCGCTGGGAGCCGAAACCTTTCACGCACCTAAGGACTTGCATGGTACAGCTTAAATCTTTATTAACTTACCAGATAAGAATCTTGCGAAGGTAAAGAGCAATAAATATCTTTCTCTAATTTTTCCATAAATGTGCAACATCATAATATTTACATCATAATATGTTACAATGATGCACGAATTTTGAGTCACTTTGTCTGCCAAGAAAGTAGATTAACATCAAACTCTTGAGTGTTTTCGGACCATCCAGAAATTAACGCCAGTAATGGAAATTTTTTATTACAGTTGCAGCCACAAATTAATGATTGTCGTACCAGGAAATCACCTTAATGCCTGACCATTTCTGGAAGTTCATACGACAGCAGTTATTCAAAATAAGAATTAAAAAGAAATGAATTTTCGATAATAATAATATGTTGTAATGAATGCAATGACAAAGAACATTGAAATTAGTGCATTCATTCCCGAACAGTTTACAAGCATTCAGCTTTTCAACAACTGATGTCGCTTAGATACCAGAAATGATTAATCTTAATTAGTCGTCTTTAAGAAACTATAATTACAATAACAAATTTATTAGTTACGATTTTAAAGTATGGATATTATTAAATCAAAATTTCAAGAAAAAATAAGGATAAAGTAAGTTGATATATGTTTTAAAATTAAAGGAATGCTTGTTTTCAGCGAGGGAATGGAGTCTTTGACGACCTTTGAAAATTGCTGCCTAAAGCGATAAGTAGATAAATTGAAGTAATGCGGAAAACGTCGGGATAGCGTAGAACGAAAGGACGGTGCAGTAGATAATTGAAGTTCGTTAATTCGGTAAATCTCGATTATCTAACCTAATTGGGATTGTCAGCGAATCGAAATGTCAGATATTGCCGCAACACCATAAAAATGTCGAAAATAATTACGTAATAATAAATTCGATGTTTTTTGTTTTTTATTCATGCAGGAAACACAAGAAAAGAAAAAAAAATCAGCACTTCCTGAGAATTTAATGGAGTTTATAATTTTTTTTTTCAGTTGTAAGGAAAAAAAGCTTTAATGAAATTTTTCTTAAAACAAAAAAACAACATAAATAAAACCTGTAACTTTAATTCTTCTGTATGATTTTACATAAAAGAAAATAAGACTTAAAAAAAATATGAAAATTGAGTTAAAATTTCCTCCACACCAGAAACAATATAGACAGGAGATAGATACCGTAGAACTTGAAGAAAAAAAGAAAAGAAACTATTAGGAAATCGTCCTTTCCATTTTATTTATAGTTTTTACAATTTTTCTCATTTGTTGTAATAAAGCAAGTTTTATTCGTAAATTATTAATATTCTTTTCTTTTTCTTCATGTTTTCCTAGGATTTTATAAAATCTTGAATTTAAATGTTTCTTTCTTGAAACTTTAATGGAATTAAATCTTTAGATTCAATTCAATTCAAATATTAACCTTTTTACCTCATAAAGCATTTCTTTAGGCTTTAAGTGTATAATTCTTGATCTTATGTTATTAGAAAAAATTATCGTTGTTATAAGATAAAGCTTACCAGCGAAAGAACTGCAAATTTCCCTGAAAATAGGTTGAGGAAAGGTGAATAATTTTGTTTTCAGATGGTTAGAGTAGTATTAATTGCTCAGGGTAATCGTGAGCCAAATCATGTTAAAGTGATTTTCCTATTTATTTTGACTGGAGGATTTAATTCGTGAAATTTTTAAATCCTACTTCCATTGGATAATTATGATACAAGCCAAATATGTTTATATTAATAAGTTTGCAAAGTAATGTAAACATACTGAAATATTGACATTACTAGCAAATACTGAACTGAAGTATGATAATAAAAGGAAACTCGAGAAATCTCGGTAATTAAGAACTGTAAGAAAAAAGAAAATGGTTAACACATCAATGCTTTTTATTTATATCAAGGAAATTTGAAAATTCTTGTAAGGAGAGTGCTAACTTAGGTAGAAAAAATCACATCTTTAGAGTGGAGTTATGGTTGCGGATTTTCGATATAATTCAAATTTAAAAAAAAATGTGAATTAAGAACAAATAGGTTAATTACAATATACTATCTTTGTTATTATCTTTATTAATTATCGAAAATATATCTTAATAGTTGAACTTTTAAAATTTAACTTTTTACTAAAGTACTGTAAGCATTTGTAATTACAATTCTTGAAGGAAATGACTGAACTCACTCTAAAGGTCAAATTCTATCGAAGAACGAAGTGGAAACAAACATTTTCACCAAAGCACTCCTTGACATAAAAGAGGAAGTCCATTTCCTGACGACTACCAGCCACTGCAACCTTAATGATGTTCTATTGCTATGAGAAGACAAAAACGCCATCATCGTCGTCGCAGTCTGGGCTTACAGACCACCTCGAAATCACTTATTCTAACGTATCCGTTCCGTATTTCCTCACCGCCCAGAGAATGAGACCCTTGCATTTTTTTTAGGCAAAACAAAATAGGAAATGTTAATATAGAGTATGAAAAACTCTGGCCTTTGAGTAGATTCACGCACTGTTAAAAATCACTTCCGAAAATTTCCATTAAGATTGAAGGTACTTAAAAGTGATTAACGCTGCAGAATTATCAGAAATTACTAATTTTTGTTTCGGTTTAAGAACTAATGGCGCTTTTCTTTTGGCTTTTTTCAAGTTTTTAAAAACAAATACATTTACAGTTTTAAATGTAGAAAATATGATTGTGCACTTCTACATACATTATTACGTGACATGCTAACAGCTAGTTCGTGCAGTGCGTGAATGATGAGGCATTTAAAGTGACTAATGCTACGACGCTGTAGGATTATTAGAAATTACAAATTTTTGCTTCGGTTTCAGAACTAATGACGCTTTTATTATCGCCTTTCTTATGGCTTTTCCAAGCTTTGAAAAACAAATCGTTCTTATAAATTTTACAGTTTAAGTGTTTAAAATATGATTGTGCACTTCTAGATGGATTTCTTCTTGGGCAAGCAAAATTTCACATTTCTATTTACTGTAGATTTTGCATAAAACAGTCAGGAAATATAATCTAGTAGGGAATGGAGAGACTCGAGCTTCTTTTTTTACATTAATGTAATTGAAATGATGCACAATATACATTTACTTTTTATGAATTAGCAAACTAATAAAAAACAATAGTGATAGTTTACATGTGTTAATATATGTTTATACTATGACATCACGACATGAATTTGTAACAGATAACTGATATGAATTTGTATATGTAATGCATTATTACACCTGTTGGAACCCACAAGTGCCGTACAAAAGCTTATAAATTTTTCATAATAGGCTAAAAAAATTTTCAAAATCGAACTTTCTAGAAACAGTGTTTTTTATCATAAACGTAACATTGTCATGTATTATCCTTAAAAAACTTTTATTAACATAAGAAAGTTAATTACTTTTAACCTCTTTTTCTTCAATTTGTAAAAGAAAGTTTAAATGTTGTAAATATTTTATTAAGCTTCAATTTTATCAATAAATAATATGTAAATTCAATTTTGTCACTAAATTTATACAATATTTTTAAATATTACTTTTAAACAATATTTAAATCGAATTCTTTAAAAGAAGACAGACCTCACAAAAATATTAGTAAATTTTACAGTTGATTAATTTTAGCCAAATTTATTTCTTGATGGAATTATTTAATTTCTTTCAAAATTTTATTGAATTCCAACAAATTAGACTAAAATTATTTCCGATGAAAAGATAATGAATTAATAGCTGCATTTAGCAAGATACATAATTAGGAGCCCTCAAAAAAAAGAACTCTCATAAAATGGTTTGATTGAAGTCGGCAGTATATTTTTTAGGAAATTTAGTGTGTTAAGTTGCCTTCCAGCAAGACAACGAAAGACATCCTTTAGCTGAATGACAATGAACAAACAAAAGCAACCCTCAAATCCCAAATCGCCAACTACAGTGCAATCGATTGAACCATTAGGAAAAGATAAATAAGCATTTTCACGAGGTAACATCTTTCAGAAAGCACTTGTCACAAGCATAGCTCAAATTTAATATCACAACTCAGAGCGGCTTAATTACAAAACTGAAAAAAAAACAACAAACCCTGAGGTGAGAACATCCTGGTGACAGAAAACAAAGCTCGGACAACCACATCCCTGGATTTACGGGAAGATTCAACCATACATGCCATAACAACAGGAAGAGAATCAATATTAAGCATTTAGACTTTGTAATTCTAAGAAATGTCTGAGAGAAATTGTCAGTAAAATTAATATTCACATAATCGCTATTTAGTAAGCTTTAATTTCTGATATTTTATGATCTTGCAATCTTAACAAAGTAAAATGCCGGTTAGTGAGTCAATATCTAATTCCTACATGCAGACCAACACAGTTAATATATATATATTTTTCATCGGCAGCAAGAGTGAAGTTTTTAGAACTTAGAACTTTTAGAACTTTTAGAACTTACCACTTAGTGGTACGTTAACTCTTTTTGTTTACATACTCTCAGATAAGATCCAAGATTTTTGGTTTATAATTCAAAGAACTCCATTTACCTATTCGTTAATAAAACTTTTTGGACATAGGGCAAGAATCTAAAATAAATTCGTAATTTATATATATCATGATACATTAAAGTTTAATACATTAAAGTTTTAAAAGTTTTTAATAATTAGAAAAATAAGGTTTTTTTATTTTCCCAAGTACCCCTTATTGAAAATCCCTGCCTATTATAAATCACTGATTATTATCAAGTGATATAATCTTAAAATCATTTTTTTATGTTTATCCGACTTTTATCATTAAATGTCGAAAAATAATGATCATTTTTCCTACATTTAATGATAAAAGTCGGATAAACTTAAAAAAAAAAAAATGTTATTAAAGCGAAATACAAATATTTACAAATAGCACATGTTTTTTAATAACTAAGAAATAGTTCTAATAGTTCTACATTATATTATTTTTTAGCTTTAATTAATCTGACATTATAACTGAGTTTCCACAAATAAACTACAAATAACACTCAGTATCTAAAAATTGTTTCATCGAGTTCTTTTCTTACCAAACAAAAAAAAAAAATTTTCCTTTATTTTTTTTTTGTTTTGTTATTGTTTCGCTGTCTTTTTCTGAGGCCTGAAAAATTCAGTTATTGAGATTAAAGCATCTACTTAAAACTGGTATTCTTCAAATAAAAGTGAATATCGCAGGAGATAATGCTCACAGCTGCACGAAGTGGAAATCGAAGGACATTCTGACGCTCGCGCTCTTTGATAGCTAGATTAGTTGCTGATTTAATCTATCTTAGTAACTTAACACTTAACTTTTCTTATGATCTTACGTAACTTATCACAAGCTGTAACTAAATTAAATTGAGTAAAAATTAATTTATAGCAGCATTAGAGTAAAATGATACGCTACTGCAGCAGAAGAACTGCTTTAATCACACTGTACACATTGTTTTTCTTCATAGACAATGAAGGAATCGTAGTTTTAAGCCGACGCATTTCCAAACGAAAATTCTAATCCACCAACAAGCAAGAACATTCTCTTGCTTCCCAGATGCAGAAATGCGGAATTTTTACAAAAGGGAACTTTATTTCCATCCGCCATTTAATGATCGGCACCTAAAGGAATTACCACAGCTGGAATCCGCATTCCTGTTGTGGGAAGATGCTTTCTAACTCCTCCTCTTCTTTCTGAAAACTATTTGCAGGTTACTAAGGAGATGAGAACACACACTGCATAACCCAAAGGGTTGAGCTGCTGAATGGATGTAAATGGCAGCAGCTTCTTGCTCGTAAAAGACTGGAAAACGATCTCCAGGGAAGAAATCTACCGAGGAAACGAAGAGAAAACGTTGGGGCACACAAGCGATTGACGTTCAACTGAAGGATAAAGACAGTCGTTTTAGTCCACCTCCCGAGTGTATTGAGCAGAATAAAAGACGCTCCTCTTTTAATAGCAAACGTCTGGAAGTTTGTTAGTGTTGCTTTCGCAAGACGAAGTAATTAATTTCTGCTTTTAGTGCTAATAGATGACACTTAAAATTTCATATTTTTGTAGCTGTGAAGGTAATCGTGCCATTTCAGAAAAAATAAGGACATATATTCAAATAAATGGTGACCATTTCAGGAGTTACTTCTGATATGTTACAGAAAACAAAGAAGTTTTAAATATAATTTTTTTTAACGTTCGCTGTATCCTAGCAATTAACTTTTAGCAAATTTATATCATTAAAAAAATGTAATGAATTATGCATTGTTTTTTTGTAATTTCCATATTTCTTAAAAACGCGTTCCATTCATTAAAGTTAAATACCAAAGTTTATTGTCTGTGTATCCTTTGTGTATTGACAGCATTTATCTAAACATCATAATTTCTTAGGTTCGTTCATCTGTCACAGTAAATAGTGTCACCTAATAGACACCTATGTTATTGAATCACTTAGAATCCATGCTTGGCGAAAAAGTGTAACTAACTTTTCCTATGTAAATTATTCGTGGATTTGTATCAAATCAATATTTTGTGAAAAAAATATTTCTATTTGTATTACCTCAGCATTTGGTCCTGCAAGATGCAAACGACTCAACAGTATCTATCTTAAACTTAATTAAAAATTGCTGATAAACTGTTATTTTTATCAATTTATTAAGATGTATTCTCTCTCTTATTTTCTCTTATTTATTCTCTTATTTTCTCTCTCTCTTATTTCCTCTCAATTTATGAATTATTATGGACGTTAGATTTGCTTTTTATTTACATATACCTTTATCAATTTTTATCGAGTTGGAAAAAAAAAAAAAAGAGTGAGTTATTTAAGGCCCCGAAAAAAGTTTTACACTGGGTCCTTAATTGTTGATTTACTCCACTGTGCCTCGATAGGTCATTAGCTGTAAAATTCAAAAATTTACATTATTCGGTTTGTAATCTAGGATTGTTGTCCGTTATGCTTGTCTAGAATATTTGCTAGTTGTTTTATAAGTTGATCACAGAACTTAGCCGATTTATTTTTTAATGGTTATTTGTTTATTCTTACCAAAGTTAGACCAGGAAGGGAAATTTGAGCTCCACAAGTAAAGAATGGAATATTGAATACTTGAATACAATAGAAACTGCTATAAATTAAGTTTCATTTTTTCATGGTAGTTCAATAAATATTATTATCTTATGATCGAAATAACAAACATTCTTATTTTGTGATGCTTCTGGTAATTCATGACGATTATTTCCCATAGTCATAAGAAAATGAAGGTCGTAACTTTAACATAGCATTCTTAGGTCACACAAGTTAGAAACTCCAGCTCAACATACTTTCAAACCGTTAAGGGCTGGAAGCTGTTGTCTTTCAAAAAAGAAATACAAAAAAGGTCTTTAATTTATTAAATACAAAAGAAATCAAGATAAAAAAATATTTCAAACAGTCTTTCCAGCCTAGATACTTTGTGCAATATTCCATTGCAGTACTTCGAGAACAGTTTATAGTTCATTAAGATTGTTCATTTGGAAGGCGGCGAAGGTGAAATCTTTGTATAACATAAATTGAAAGACATCACAGTACTAGAATGTAAATAGTTTCACAGATTTCTGCATATAATTACAAATTGGCAATAAACAATACATGTATGAAATTGAGAATTTGTGTTATACCAGCACCCACAGCCGCATAATCGTAATCTATTGCTCTTTTTGTAATAGGAAAATAAAAAAAAAATGTTCAATCCCATTCATCCTCTAGGCTATCTCGTCCTGTAACCCCGTTATTGGAGAATCTTCACGAATAGCTATACCGAAATTTCATTGCCTTTGGCTCAGATAATAATTTATTGTTTTCCATTTTGCTTTTATGAACCAGCAAGCCCTTTTAGATTTGTTTTTATTTCTTTATGTTTTCGTTTTCGTTTTGTCCTCAAAAACTTCTTGGATGGAAAGTATTTGCGACGAAAATCTGATGAGAATCTTTCACTTAAATTTCGTTTTATTAATTATTGGAAAATTGAAAATCATTTGTTTTAAAGTCAGTAGCAGAGTATGTGCATCAGCTATTGGCTAAAGAAATTGCAACAAACTCCCATTAAGTTACAACAACCCATCAGCAAGTTTTTGAATATTTGTAGCAAGAAACCAAATTTATAATTCTACATACGAAATGATATCTTAAAGGGCGTATAAATCAAAATATATTTTTAATACTATAAGGGATTATACGTATATCGGTGAAATGGCTAAAGAAAATTTGCTTTAATAATAGTTTAATACTTGTTCCTAAATCTATACTCTTCGTTTAATCATGAGATACACAATACTCCTAAAATGTGTTCTTGAATAACAACGATATTTCATTTTCTTAATAGAAAACTTCCTCAGATTGAATAACTGAGGACAAGAAATCTCTTTCTTCTTCCTCAACGAAACTCGTTACGATATCAAAGTTTAATCTTTGGATAGCAGATGTTATCAATTTTTTAATTAAAGCATTATACATTTATAACTAATATTTTCTACAAAAACAAAACAAAACAAAAAGTTCCTAAAAGAACTGAAGGTTTACTAAAATTGAAATTTTATTCCTTTCTGTGTTATTTTCTTTGTGTTTGTATGTGTATGTTTGTTTTTTAAGTCGTGAAAACGATACAAACGAAAAGTTTACATTTTTCTTTTCAATAGAGTATCTTCCGAATACATTTTCTGAAAAAAGAAATTAAATCCGTGTTACCTACTGAAATTAGTCTTTAGACAAATTCGTGAATTGGCAAAATCATTTACTGAATAAACAGATTACTACTCAGTGTTAGATATTCTTGTTTATTTGAGAATTTTTGTAACCCTCTCTGGCTAATTTATCGACAAGGACTCAGTATCAAAATATTTCAAATATACTTACCAATCTTCAAGAAGATCCATTTAGTGCTTGAAAAGTTATTAGGGGGACATACACACATACATATCTATACACGCTTATTTGATGAATTTTAGCTCCCTAAGAAGTAGGGTAAAAATGAAGAAAAAGTTTGCTGATGTCAAAAAGTGGGATTTGGAACAATATATGGTAAGCCGGTTAATGTATGTTTACGAATGACGTAATCATGAATTACCATGCTTACTGAAATTGTAGACAGTTGGAATTCTAAGCCCAAAGTCGCATTGGATTTCCAAGCACAGGAAATCATCTTAAATGACTCAGAAATTTACTTATTGATTAATCAAATTAAAAATCGGCAAAGTTTGGAAGGAGCTTAATTAATGGGAAGTGGCTGTTAATTAATGCTGTTCTAATCCCCGCGGCAATTTTCAGTCTTTAGGTCGGGTTTCAGCATTACAGATGTAAGGGTGACTTTGTCTGTAATCTAAACTACCCTTCTCGTTGAATTTAAGGAATATGCAGAAAATGTTATTTCAAACACTACAGATCTAATTGAAGTTTGTTTAAATATATTTATTTGTAAACGGAAAAAGTAAATATAGAAATTTTGGAATTCAATTAAAAAGAAAAATAAATGATACATACTGGCTTATTAATTAATAATTCTAAATAATACTGTTATTCAATTGTAATTCAATTATTGTAAAAAACAATTAAGATTTAATTTGAGTTTATTTCTATTTATAATAATCTTAACATTTTATCTGTATTTATCTATTTTTGTAGATCAAAGGAATAAGCCGGCACACCTGATTAAAAATGAATTAAATTTAATAACTGAATAAAGTAAAGTATAACCCGGTTTCGGTTATATTCTAACCATCTTCAAGTACCTAAAGATGGAATACTTTTCACTTTTTACTTTTTACTTGTCGAATACTTTTTCTGGAAAGTAATTTCCTAGAAAATGGAACCTTACACTACTTAGTAATTATATTTTATTTTGTTTTTTTTACAATTTTATGGATATTAATTGAAATAATAAACTTTATAATTAACTACTTTTCGACATCTAATTATGAAGTTATGATTGTTATTATGTGGACAGAACTACTATAACGAAAGATCAGAATTTAAAACTCATTAATTCTTTAATTATTTAAAAAGTAAAAGTCATCAGAATTTTTTTTTATCTTAAAAAGTTGCTGAAGGTGGCTATTATTAAGAAGGGAATATGATAAATGAGTTGCCCGGAGTGTTGTTTACTCGTAATTCCGAAATTCCGATGTGTTGGTATATTTATATACCAGCCTGTAGATCTTTCAACATTTTTTCCTCCCTTTACCGTAACTCTTTTCCTCCATTTCTCTTGTGGTAACATCGAGAGAGAGTGTAAACTTCCTGTGTTTGTGAGGGTGGGGGTTCTGCTAAAACCGCCTATGTGTCAGGATGCCCCAACAGAATGATTGATGAGAGGAAAGCCTGGCTCGTTGCAGGAAGCACGTGTCGTAGTACAGTTTTCACCCGTGCAGGGGGCATATTGACAGTGGTCTAGGGGTGGTCATTGAATGAACACCGGAAATCACTTGCAACTTTTTTCTGCTTTCACATCTCGCGGATGGAATCGTCTGACAGACGCTAGTTAATCGAATGCTGACTCCTAACATACCAGGGATCAGCTTTTTGAGGAATCTGTCGAAAGTTCCAGAAATGATGGCAAAACTTTTTTTGAAAGGCATCTGTCCTGAAAAAAATAGATATATTGGCATTGTTTATGGTGTTATTATTTCAACTATTTACTAGGAAATGGTAGATTGTCGTAATAATAAATGGTTATCTGGACGAGAACAAAATCATCAAGAGTACATTTATCGAAGTCTCCAATTTGATTTGTTTATTCCTTAATTTTTATCAACAATAATAAGTACATTTATCTATGGGGACTCAAAGCGTGCTTTACAAAAAAAAAATGCTTATTTTTTTTCTACTAACATAAAACCACTTACTCAGCTAGATCTACTTCTTGATATTGTTCGCAGTTTGAAGTGTAGGGAGCACGAACAGACAAACTTTGGAAATATTTTCAATGAATTTATCACTCATTTTTTATATTATCAGACTTTGAATTCGATATTAAACAAAAGTTAATGACCCAAAGTTGCAAGCAATAGAAATAAACTTCCACTACTGCAGTGATTTGTAAAGGAAATATTTGATGCTTTTCCTCTACATTAGCCTCAACTCATTGTCTCCAACAAATGTAAAACTTATCAGCTTAGGTACCGTTGTTCTTGATGTCATCTATAACACATAAAAAAGGTTTTCCTTAAGTCAGTAGATGTCAGGATTTTAAATGAACTCTTGTTAACTGTCGCCAAATATCTTACGACAGAAAATTAATTAATGGGAATATGTATAAAAATGAAGTGAACTTTATTGAATTGTCATACAAAAATGCCTTCTTTGTTGTTATCTTCATTATTGGTAAAAATACCAAATTTGATAGTGTTCTGTAGAAAAAAAAAATCCTGTAATCGATTTCAAAAATAGAAATGAATTTATGTTGCAAAGAACTTTAAGCCAATTTTCCATTATACGTTATTTCTTACCATTTCTTAAAGTCTAATCGAATACAAAAACAAAAGCGTATATTTTTATTCAAATAGAAATCAAATCTTTACAGTATCTCTGCTGTACATAAACAGTGAGCAATTTTTTTTCATTTTCTATGAAAGAAATGAATTTAATTAAATTGTCAAAATTGAGATAATTTTAATCGTAACAAACTACGCCCAATGGATTATTAGCCAATAAGATTTAATATACGATTTACTATTGGTTTTCTATTTTATTTCTATTAACAATAAGGTAATAGAAATAAAATAGGAATCCGTTATTTAGATTCTAATGCTTTCCTTTGGAATTTTGTCATCTTCTCGATTTAATTTTTCGATAAGGACCCATTTAGAGAAAATTTTAAATATATAAAAGTTAGTTCGTCCTTTGTTATCGAAAATACATAGCAAGTTTCAAGAAGATCCACCCAAAACTTAGTAACATACTACACAGGTGGAACATACATACAGATAGCCTAACAGATTTAAGAAAAGTAACTCACTTTTCTTTTGGAAGTAGGCTTAAAAGTTCACTGACATAACTGAACTTTGATTTGCTAGGTGTAGATAAAAATCTTAGATAAAAACTAACATAGAAAAATAAAAGAGAGAATGTGGAGAGATTTAGAAAAAAAAGAAAACCGAATGAAGCACACTTTTGTGAAGCTCTAGTGAGCTTAAAACAAAAAAACAATTTAAATAATAAAATATTAAAGTTAAGCTTTTAGGACAGGCACTTTTAAGAAAGGCATCCGTTAATCAAACAAATCTGCAACTCTGTTCTTCAAAATAGAATAAGAAAAGTCATCCACCCCTGTACTCTTTAACGAGTTGCTTTTTATTACAATTAACAAAAAAGCCCCTTAAGTATTAAATTAAATTCGAAATTATAAAAGAAAATAATTTTTTTTTTCAGTTAACTTATGTAAATTTGAGGTAAAGTAAAAACTTAAAGTAAAAACTTTATTTTAAAGTACTAGCCCTATCTGCAATATGAAATAAAGTATTACAGCTTGAAGGTGAATGGGATCTAAATGTTTTCTCGATGTAACAATCAAAATTAAGTCTGGAAAATCGAGAACTTTTGATACATTATTACTTTCTTTAGATGAAGTAAGTTAAGAAAATAGGTTATTTTTTAGAATGTTATATGAGTTGTAATTTATTTATTGAATGAAAATTCTCAAAAGACAGTAAATCGCAGTAAGAACTTGCTATTTCCAGAGTCTAAATCGGCGGTAGAGATATAAATAAAAAATTCGGCATGCATCTATTGATAGGTAACAAACACGACAGTTTTTCAGAGATGTCGATCTTCAATCTATAGGTACAGTATCTCATCTTAGTCTACTTTCATTCGGTCGCTTTGTCTTCTGTATTAGGTATCTCCATTTTTCTGGAGAGCTATCGGATTATAATAGTTTGTAGATATTCAGAATTCGAAAAAGAGATGAATTTGAATTTATAGTAGGCATCAGGAAAATCGAAGAAAGGAACTTGCTGCTTAGGCCTATTTTTTTTTAGCGAACTGAAGAAGACTTTCTTTGTTTACCAATACTTTTCTGTGACATCTCTCTATATGCAAAAGAAGAGAAATTGTATTTGGATTGCGTTGTTTGCATTGTGAGGTTCCATCTGAATTAATTTGTAGGTTTTATTCAGTCTCTTCTCTTAAATATTTATTGATGTACAACTAGAATAGTCCTATTCATCAGTGAATCGTACTTTCATATTAAATATTAATTATTTATATTGGTTTTTAACTGAATTTCATTTTTTTACATTATTTTATCAATTGTTATTAGAGTATTACAATTATTATTGACTAGCAGAATACCCGTTCTTCGTACGGGTTCCAATGATCTGAATGATATGGATGAGAAAGAAATTGAAATTGTGAGATCATTTCTAAACTTTCCCAGTTCGTATAAAAATCACATGATAGGTAAAAAGTAATGTAGTATTTAAATTTTGTAACTCTAGAACCTCATATATGAAATTAATATCGAGATCGGAGAAGACTTCTTCTCCACATCCCTATCACTTCAAACCTTCCCCAGTTCATAAAAACTCATGCAATCCTTACAAATCCTTAACTATCCGGAAACTCCTTAGAAGTATCCTTCAGCAATGTTTGCCCATTCCCTCCACGCACTCCCGTTTACACAACATAGTTCTAGTTTTCGTCTCCAGGTTAATAGATGCCGTTATTATGCACAACAATATTTTAGTTCAATTGTTGCCTCCAGATGCATATGTGGGGCTTTCAAGAAAGTCCCCCCCCCCCAACCATTTACACCCCTTAGGACGCCAATCTCGAAAATTCGTCGAATATATGTCTTTTTGATTTTGACAAAGAACACTCATGTCAAATTTCGTGTTTCTAGCTCAAACAGGAGAGCTAGTTTCCGAGATATGAATAATCTTCAAGAAACTTGGGGGATGTTAAGTTTACAACCCTTAGGATTTTTAAAAATCCTTTCTTAGTGAGCGCCTACGTCATATGGGGAATCCATTCCGAAAGTTTCAAGTTCATAGTTAAGCGGTTTTGGCTGTGGTTTAATGAGGGATTGAGTCAGTAAGTGGGGTTTTGCTTTTTATAGGTATAGATTTCAGAGATTTTAAGAAATTGCTATATTTAATTTACGACAAGATTTTTGATTAATTTATAATTAATTTTTATTTCTAAGGATAAAAACGATTCAGTCATATCTACTGATACAGTGAAAAGAAGCTTTTAATCATTGTCGGAACTATTTATCTTCTTAATTCGTTATGAAAAAAAAAAAAAAGAAGAAGAAAAAAAATATCTTACGTCAGCTGCTCAACACATGTTAACGTTGCAGTTTAATGAAAGTAACACTTGTAATTATAAAATTTCATTTTGACTTTAAAGCAGAGCTGGCAAAAGAAATAGAAAGGTAAAGTTACGTTTTTCATTTCAGGCAAAAAATAATAATTCCCTTTTTCTTAATGTTTTTCATTACGCTGAAATAAAAAATTTATTTTCCATGGCGTTTAAACGTTACAACGAAATAATTAACAATGAAATAAGACAAATTATTTATGTATTTACTTATTTATTGTGAATAATATACTTAAGATACAAATAATACAAATAGATCTGTTTTATAAATATTTAATATTATTTATGTAATATTTTTAAAAAAAATTTTGCCCCTCCTCGTCCCCCCAATCACGACAATATTCTGACCTATCTGGAAAGAAGCGTTTAGAAAATAGATATGTAATCTATAATATGAATGAGAAAATTTAGTTGTTATTATTATTATTGTTATTAAATAAATTATTATTATTATGATTAGTATTGTTATTATTTTTATAAATGAATAAATGAGTGAATAGTTTTAATCATGTTTAGAGATTCTACACCTACTATAAATACGTTTATTTAGAAGTATGTCAGAATATTGTCGTAATTTGATGGATGGAATTATTTCAAAAACCTTATATAAAATAAAGATATTATTAAAATAATATAAAATAATATTACTTTACATTTGCAATTTAATTAATGTTGCCGATTCATAAGTTTTTTATTAAAATTATCTTAATTTTTTTTTGTTTTTTGTTTTTTGCTTGGTGTCCTTTGAGGGCTTCTCCTCGCCTCACATTTTCAAAATGCAAGATAAACTGACAATTTAAAAAAAAACAAAATTGAAAGGTAATAAAGTCGTAGGAGAGAGAAGGGCTAGGCTTCTTACGCCGCCACTTCATTAGCAACAATGGATCATCTTTTTTTAACGACAAAGTTAATTTTTGTCGTTTTCGTTACGGTACGCTTTTTGTTACTACTGTTAGAAAACTTCCATTACGTGAATCTAATATCGTTCCTTTATTTCGTTATTTTGTGACGTTACGCGTTACATTTCCCGCACTGCCTTAAAGATGAAAAAATTATAATTACAGTGAGTATTACGTTAAAAATGAAATAATGGATAGCAGTAAATTAAATTTATTCTTTTAAAATCTTTTAATCTATAAATCTTTAATTATTCTTTTAATCTTTTAATAATTCTAAGAATATACATATGCTTCTACAGGATGGCGCACATAAAACCGGCCCCAGTAGGTTTCAAGGTATATGTTGTATGTTCGCTGTAGACAGTATTCAACGCTAATGATCATGCGCCTGGGATATCTGCTCCGGATAGTGTTCGCTACAGTAGCGCATGCGCTGATGAGTCTTGTTTAGTATTTGTCGGCCTGCGTGTGAGTAATGGCGTATTCAAATTCCACAAGGCAGGCGGAGAAATGCATCGAGGCTGATGGCGGCCACTTTCAACATCTACTCTGAACATGAGAATTAAAATACACCGGCAATAATGTACAGATAACATGAACAGGAGCGATAGCGTTAAATAGTGTTTATTTCAGAACCAAAATATTCCTGGAAACCTTTTGGGGCTGGTTTTATGTGCGCCACCTTGTGAAATTTTACTATTTACTGGTCCGATTATTATTGATAATAATGATAGTTAATTTCCTATCTACGAAAAAAATTAAATATTTGAAACCTTATTAATAATAGTTATTATCTTAGGAATTATTAAAATAAAATTGAAGGACCCTGTAGCTTAAAATAATTATCATGTTATTCTAAATGATTAAATTACGGTTAAAAATCTTAAAAGAAAGAGAGAATATTTCAATACGAATTACGTGGTATAGAGATTAAAATACACAAATTGTTAAAGAATAATTGATATGATAAATAATAATGTATGCGAATAATAAAAAATAGTAAATATGTATAAAAAATTATTATGTACAAAAAAAAGTTAAACACTTTTTAATTTTTCCAAAATTATGTTAGAAAAATTAATAATAACGTTAATCAATCTTATCAAGAAACGAATTTATTTACAAAAATAGTTGGTGGAATTGAAAACAGGAAAATGTGTTGTGGGATAATCTAAGAATTGTAAGGAAGCTAAGATAAGCAAAAAAGTTTGATCTGTTCTTTCTACTCTAGGCTGTTTGAAAACTATTATTTACTTACTAATTTTTTTTTTTGGGTGAAACTCAGAACACGAGATTTTGAAGGGAAGTTCATTTTGCAGCTGATGAGCCGAGGGGGTGGTGCCTATCTCAAGTGGTACCATATGGGGAGAATTCATTCCTCACCAGACATGTGAACACGAATATTAAACGTGCTCAGAGTTTGTCATAAGCGACATCTTGGCTACAACTAATTAAAACCCTTTCATCTTCCGACGAAATCCATTTGATCCAAGAGGGGAGAAAGTGAATGAAGGAAATTAGCCATTGAATAACCGCTTCTTCATTTTATGAATTCATCTTAAAATGAAAAGTGCCAATACCTAAGTTGAATAGCTCTAAACAAGAAAAACTCAGTTTTAAAAATTATAAATTCTGAATTCTTTTGCAAAAAGTTGATAGCATATGACCGTTCTCACCTCCATTGGAAATTGGTTTCCTAGACGTTGTATTAATTGATTTCGCAGTTCTCTTGAAGCCTGACTGTTTGCAAGGAGTAAGTAAATGGAACAGAATTACCGTTAAAAGAGCCTAATGCTCATCCTGAGTCATTGACGTATCTGGATTAAAATAATCAACTGCCTTTTGTCAGCTTAAGTAATATGCATTGATTATTTTTCCTGTATACATGAAGTTTGTTTTCAATGATATAGATTCTGTCTGAATATTCTACATCACTTTCAGCAATATTGCCTGAAACTTGTTATTTCATCGAATATTTTTAATGTGTGTTAGGATAATAAACTTCGAAATTGATTACCGATCATGGAATCCCCGATAGTTTTAAATAAGAGAAATAAAAAATGGCGTATTTCATTCAAGCCTTGAGCTATCGTCAAAGGGAATCTGGTGCAGCTCTTTCGTCCTTGTTAGGACTCATCAGCCAGATTTACCCTTATTGATGATCAACTTTAAGGGTAGAGCAGCTATTAGAATAAATCTGGCTGATGAGTCCTTAAATGGACGAAACGGCTGTTCCAGAATGCAGTTGAGAGCTCATTACGTGAATGAAATGAGCAATCTTATTTCAATGTGCACTTGTTTCAATTTGTGCACATTTAATTTGTTTGCTCCACGATCGTTGTAAGTTATATTTTGTACATTCTCCAGTAATGAAACTACACACGAAATATTCTAGTACTTTTCTCCTCCCCGCCAAAGAACAAATCAGAAATCTTTGATAACCGATTATTCAAATGAACCTTTTCAGCGCCATGTTGTAATAGAACGACCTGAATGTTTAAATATATAATTTACTGAAGATTTTAATAATTATTTTCTTTTCTGAATTAAAAAATGAAATCATGTCGACGATCTAAAATATATTGTGGATTATTCAAATGCAATTTGACATGGAAGAAGAGATCCTACGACGAATTGAGGACAGAAGAGAGCTGTTGCACGAGAGCTGTTGCACATAGCCTCGGTGTGAACTTCGCCCTCGTGTGGAGAGTGTTGCAGGAGGACAACTTCATCTGTTTCATAGTCGGAGAGTGCAGACATTGCTACTTTCGTATTGCCCTCCTCGCGTGGAATCCCTGTACTGGTTTCTGAAGGACTTATAGCGCCCTCTAGCACCGAAGGCTGCCATATGTTGCTTACATACATATATTCATGGTCAAAAAAGGCTTGCCTTAATGCTCCCTATCTCCTATTTAAACATGTGCAAAGAGTTTTGATATACAATGTGTGTGTCTGTGTGTGTAATGCACATAGACGTCAGCAGGAAAGATTGAATAACGTAGAAATTATTCAACAAACTGTAATAATCTTATATTATAAAAGCGTTATTTTGTCTGTCATAAGACTTTACGTTTTTCCAATTTTGTGACCAAACTATAAGAGATAGATTGGTCATGTAAATGGATAAAATGTAGATATTCTTAAGACAAAGAAAATGCTACAAAAATTTTTCGAAAAAAGTTTTTGGTTTCCAAGATGGCGCCTTTTAAAGGGTCAAATTTTTACTTTTTCTCAATTTAAACGAAAAGTATAAAAGATGAAAGAGTACATTATATTGAGAAAATGTTATTATTTGAAAGTTCTATCGAACGATGTATCACTTATTCACAAACGCTTCAGCGTTTGCAAGATACATGCAAAAATATGAATTTTCGGTGTGTGACGCCGACCGGCAATACATTCGAGTTATTCGGAGAAGCCACAACGGGCTGGGAAGTTATATATTCTCCGACGATCGCAACATTAATTTACTAAATAAATAAAGTTTGTTTTTTGAATGCTATATATGCAAGGGTTCCGGAGTGAAGCGACGATACCCGGCTATTATTATTATATATTATAAAAACGTTATTCTGCCTGTCATGCTGTAAGCAAAATGCTAAATTACAAATTACTAAAATATTACTAAAATTCTATTCATAAAAAATGAAAATATATTAAACAACTGTCCAACTATACTGATTGGCGACGTCAATATAGATATTTTCAAAATGAATAAAAACAATGCAGTACAGAAATATGTAAAACTTATGTGCAATAATGGTTTCAAAAATCGTCTTTACGGAACAACAAGAAACAACTGTACAATTCATGGAAATACGAAAACAAATATAGATCATATTTTCATAAATAAACATGATATCAAAACACCAGGAATAATATATAAAGAACGAATCGCATAAGAATTGATAATGAGAAAATAACAGATCCAAATGTAATCTATAAAGAACTAATCAATGATGTTAACAAAACAAAATTCATGGAAATCTACATATGTAAAAAGAAAAGTCCTGACTCACTCACTCACTGACTCATCAACGCCCACCCCAAACCCTTGGACCTAGAAAGCTGAAATTTTGCACGAGGTTTCCTTTATGATGTAGACAAGGAATAAGGTCGGATTTTTCAAAATTCTTACGGGGAATAATCTGGCAAACTGACGATGAAGGGTATGGCGGCAACCCCAGGTGTGTGGCGCCAACCCGCAATACATTTGAGTTAAGAGGAGAAGGCCACAACGGGCTGGGAAGTCATATATTCTCCGATCTCAATATTAATTTGCTAAATAAATAATTTTTTTTAATGCTATAGATGCAAGGGTTCCGGAGCGAAGCGACGCTACCCGGCTAGTTGAAAATAATATCATAATCCATAACAAAAAAGAATCTTGAATTTAATTTTAATGACAATGGATATCTAATTTCTTATAAGCTGTTCTCTAGTGCAGATACTTATCGTAACTTGTGAATGTTTGATTTCATTGTTCATATTAATTAACAGAAATAAAAACGATTTTTCTTTTCTAACTGCACCTACTTAATTTCGTTTAACGAAAATAAAATTGAAATATGAATTAGTTATATCACTTTAAATATATAGTTTTTTCTTTGTTTAGTTCCTTTTTAAATCCTGTGAAGGAATATTTATTTGTTTCGTTATTGTTTAATATCAATTAATTCTAGATAGAAACATTCTTGTTTTCCTTTTGTTATTTTTTAATTCAAAAAATGAAAATACTTTTTCATAACGTTAAGAACATTATTGCTTTTAACAAGGTTGCCAACATCATCTTATCTCTGACAAGAAGTGACGTACTCTTGCATAATTCAGCAAAACAGCAAAAAAAAAATCTTCTTTCCATTTTATATTACGGGAAGTCGATGTTTTTAGTATCAAATTCAGTCGTGGAGTGGATTATTTGTAGTCCTTTTGAGACATTTTTTCGACCCAAGGTGGCCGAACAGCTGACTCAGCTTGTGAGTCGCCGCTTGGCGCCAATCGATATTTTGCTGCTATAAACTTTGTTACGAGCTGGAAAGGGTGGGTTTTAATTTGAAACTGGAAATTTCTTTTAACGGCCAGTATTTCATGACTTCATTTACATTCTTCACCTTTGCCCTTAAAGACTCGAAGATGCACATGAAAAACTTACTCGATTGTTATGAATTACAAAGGATGTAGAAGGTGAGTAATAAAACCTGAAAAACGGAAGGAGGAATTGTATTTCAGAAAATAAAACAAAATATTATGCTTCAATAAGGAACTTCAAATATTTACTGAAGTTCAACTTGCGCCAAATATAATCTCAGAACTTAGGAAAAGAACCCAATTATTGGGTTTTCCAAAACGGACCTTGGCTCTTGTAGCCTTTAAGTGTTTTTAACGTCATTCGACACCATCTGCTAGATTGTATTGTAACAGCTGTCATATAAGCGTGCATTTAAAACTACAACTGATCAAAATTGGTGAAGTTTGTACAGCCAGTTTAATATTGAAGATGGAAGACAAGAAGCACTCAAGACCGCATGTTTCTTTGATGACGAGGCAAAAACATCTTGACTGGGAAGTTCTGATTCATTCGCCATATCCACCAGACATTTTATCTTTGGATTTCCATTTATTTCGGTCTTTATACAAACTTCTCTTAATGGAAAATATTCAATTCCCTGGAAGGCTCCATAGGCACCAACATTTTTTTGCTCAAAAACATAAAAAGTTGTGGGAAGATGGTGGCCTGCAAGTTGCCTGCAAAGTTGCCTGCAAGATGGCAGACGGTAGTGAAGATATCGTTGAAGACGTTGGTCTGTAAAAGTATTGGTGACAATGAAAAATGTATCTTTTATTTTTACTTAAAAACCGAACGAATTTTTTTGATAAACCCAATACATCTAGTGCTTGTTTTTGAGTGATGCTATTTAAGGAAGAAAAAATTAGCATAGTGATAGCAAAATCTTGCTTGAATTAAAAAAATAATTGACATTCTAATGAATTTTATAATTTGAAGCTTAGTTTTCAGTTTATGCAATTAATATCTTTAAGCGAAGGATCGTGTATTCAGATTCACCCATTAGATTCTTGAAAATCGGTCATATATCATAATTAGGTGTTTATATTACTGCACCGAACAGTTTAGTGAGGATCATCTTAATTCACAAGCTTAATTGGATTCCATATAATGTTCAAAACAATCGCTTATGGAGGAACAAACATAAGTGCTTCAGCTACTGTGATGGACAATTTATGAGTGTATCTTATTTACATTATGATAAAATTTTGAACTTAGAAAACTCTGTAACAATTGAAATAATAATAACAAGTATTTGTAAGAAAAGAAAAGATAAATATTATTTTTTTTATTAGAATTTTTTGTTATTGTAGTGATATCAACAACAAATAAGTGTAATAAACTTGTAAGTTCCTTTATTTCATTGGGAGAGAAACATCAGATTTCAAAACTTCTCTATGTCATATGATGTATGTCTTAATTCCTATTTCCCTGCTATCAGACCAAATTTGTCTCAAATATCATCAGATCATCTTCACTGCACTATAATTCAGTAGCTTTACTGAGAATATTACATTTGAGGAATGAAAGATCTATTTAATGTATGAATGATTATTTACATATGTATTTAGAATATATTTCCTACTTCCTTCCTTGTTTGTCTCAAATTCATCAGATTTGTTAGACAACAAATTTGTTGCTTCATTTGTTAGACAACAGGTATCTCATTCGTTATTCCAATAAGTTACTTTAGATATCCTAAACATCCTTGGACGTTACTTCTTACATATCATGAAATCAAATAATAATGTAATGATATCATGCAGCATTTCAAAATTATTCTCACTCAAAGATGATCTTTAAGAAAACATCGACATTTTCAATGAAAGAAAGACTTACCAGAATCCAATTCTGAAAATCTTATCTTCAAGAGAGGATAATAATACTGTGTTATTATTTTATTAATGCGAAATTTTGCTTTTAAAAATAGGGAATCTTCAACTTACAGAATTTACGTATGTTGAACACACTTAAATACATTTATAATAACATCTTAATAGAAAGAGTGTCAATTGAAGATAGAAACAAAGAGACAAGATTAAGGATAGTCAAAAAAGATAAATCGTTAATAAAATAAGGATACCTTTCACACTCCAAACTAAAGATACATGAAATGCTGGAATCTTACGACGACAGAATATTTGTAGGATCTTGTCAATAAAGTAATGTTGGGTGTAAAAGAGTGGATTTTCTTTTCGCAATGCAGTCATCCTTAAAAGAATGTAGATAGATAGATAGATAGATTATTTTAATCTATTTATTTCTTTCTGATTGATATTTCCAAATAGATTTACTAATGTAGCTGCTAGAGTTTAATTAATGTTTCGTATGCTTTAATGGAAGACCGCCAGTTTGCCATAAGAAATTTACTTATTCTACTGTACATATTCCTAAGGAATATAGCTGGCCAAGAAATGTTACTGACATTCACTTAATAATAAGATTTATCTGAAAGATTTCTGTATTTATAAAAGTTTACATTTCTGTAAGTTATTCCACGTGATTCGAATAAAAAATCCATCAATAAGAGCCAAGAAATAAGACGACACTGGGAAAGTCGTTAACGGTCAGGATGCAATGCAATAGCTGCTTGAAATCGACTGTTAGTTTGTATAGCTCTACCGTGCGAAAGCGTTTCAGTTTCCTTTTCGTTATCAGGAGAAACCGACATCGGTAACCGATCCTTTTTTATTCCTTCTTTATTCCCGTCAATATTTTTTCCCGCGGAATTTAGGAAAAGGGATGGTGTGACATATTTGTGACGTCCCGATAAATGTGTCATCGCGAGTGTTCAATAAATCAGATGAAATAACACCAAGACTATAAATCATTTCTGCCTTCAGTAGTGTTCTTGTATATATTTACTGGCTAAAATAAAAATATCTCCTCACTTTCAGAAAAATTACTCTTAAAATTTTTTTTTAAGTCATGATTTTTGTCGCAGCATCATTAATTCATTTTTTTTTTCAATGGAATTTAGTTTGGTTTTAATAAATAAGGAATGTCGTATATGCTATTTTCTTTTTAATAGCGGAATGTTAACTGACTATCAAAGGATATTATAGAATTGTAAATAGAGAGCGGGAAAAATGCAGATAAGAAGGACAAAATAATAAAGTTTGAGATTCCCTTGATAACAACTCACTGGTGGATCTGTCAATATACTTTTTACATTTGATCCCTTATATTACAGTCATGTTAAACCCGCTTTCCTATGGAATCTGGTTTATAATAACCCTGAATAGGCATCGATAGAAAAAAGAATAGAATAACAAAAAAAAAAATAATAATTTGCAGGTTGAGCCGAAATGTACAGATGTTCATATTCTACGAAATTGATAAGGAACAAGACACAAAACAGTGCCAACTTATTTAAAAGCCAGTAATCATGATAATTAAAAAAATATGTAGCTTAGAAATTTCAAACTTCAAAGCTGCCAAATGGTCTTCGTTTTAATGTAAGCAAGTGCTGGACTCATAAGGATTGAATACAAAATTTTGAAATCGATTCTATATGAAGCGTCGTTAAAACAATAAATGAACATGAATTTTCCAGAAAACATTAACATTTACTATCTCTGTCTTTTGGTGGAAATAGGTAGAACTTAGCATGTTAACTTTCGAATAATCTTAATGTAACAATTTCTCCATGTTTCAGCTTATTTCCAAGAAAGAAAGGTTATCAAATCACTGAGTTTCAATAGATGTATTTGTGTGAACCTTCCATTAACTGTTAAATCGCTGGATGCATCTTTTTGAAACTTGGCATGCAAATTTAAGAACAAGAGACATTATAACTCTTGTACTGGAAGTTTTTCCCTTGTTGAGAAATTAGCGCGAGAATACAAGAAAAATTCCCATAGAAGAAAAATTAAAACAGGAACAATGAATTTCTAAACAAATGATATTAACCCGCTTATTAATCCTATTAATGTCCGCTCGAACTTAAATAGGATTAATTGGATTCAGGGAATTCAGTAAAAATTTGCGGATTTTTAGAAAATAGTAAAATCTTTACCGTTTGTATTAGAAGATTTTGGGCGGCTTACAGCAACGCTCTGCCTAAAGCTCAGTTGATGAGCCACTGCTCATGTAATGTAATGTAATGTGGTGAGCGTGGGTGGCTGGACAGCCGAGCACCGCGACCTGAAAGATCTATTGTGCGAACCCACGGAAAGAAGGACAGACGGAGAGAAAGACTGAGAAAGAATGGTGTGAGAAATGCAGGGGAAACGGGAGAACCCCGGGAAAACCTGCCCAGCGCGGATCGCCACTATCAACGAAACCCACATGAGAACCGAACCGACATCGCCAACCACGCGGCCAGCCACTGCTCATAATCGGTCTTCAAATAAAAATTTGCCATCAAACAATTATACAAAACTTAGCTGATGAGTCTTTGATAGGGAATCGTATGACTGCGATTGGTTAATGACATTTAGCGTCATTCCCGGATCACTTTTCGATGCGCAAGCACTTTTCAAAATGGAATAGAAAAACAAAATCACATGGACCGAATTTTTCCCGTGAAGACAAGAATTATCAAGGCAAGAACCTCCAAAAGTATTAGCCTTGATTTAACATTATTTTTCGAACTTTTAGTACAATAATACATATAATTTATCATCAAAATCACATGTATCAATTTTAATCGGAGTCAATGTCTGCCATTTTGATAACAATGTACTATGTGTAGGGCTGATGGGAATTTTCTAATTGAGGAATGACTTAACAGAAGAAAATTGGGCTGTTAAATTTGGATGATTTTTTACAGCGATTTAGCGACATTTCAATGTTGGTGCACGTAAAATGCAGGTTAGGAAAGATTTGAATAAAACTAAGTGTTAACGTAAGTTTGGTGCACACTGAGCTTTTCTTTAAAGATAAACAGTGGCTTTTCGCTTGGATTATTTTTCACGAATTGATAAAAAAAAAGTTTTAAGACAGTAATCTTCTAGTTCTTTCAGGACCTTCTTAAAATTAGTTTTTATTTCTACTAAAAAAAAAAAAAAAGTTTGTTATTATGTTTTAGAATCCATGTAGTTTTCTGAAATAGAGGATATCGCGACTGAATTACAGTGGATCAACCAAACGAAATGGATAGGTATTAGCAGATTGGTTGACAGGACATGAAAAACATTTACATTACTCGTATCATCCAAGACCACAAGAAACCACAAATCAAGATAACCAACCAAAACCCAGCATTAACATTGAAGTAATAAATTAATGTCAACCCTAATTAAATGTCTACTTCACAAAACTGTAATGATGGCGCTTCCAACTCAAATGAACTTGCTGTAAAGTCAACTAGCGGTTTCAGAAGCCATCAAAATTCAGTCTGTGCAACAAACTTAGTTAAATCAATTAATTGCTGCTTCCATGATATGAAAATTTTTGAAACTAAATAGCAAAATACTATTCAAAAAAGTTTTAAATCAAATTTGATTGCTAGTGATTTGCATCCTTAGGGATCAGGACTTGATTTCTATCGTGAAACGAAGTGGTTTAATTTCTTTCACCAGGGAAACATTCCTGCTTGTATTTCAGAGAAATTCATAACGACCTCTACGATCCAAAACAAGATGTCCTGCCAACTTTCGAATAAAGATAAGTCCTTAACTATTAGTCGTACATCTACCAAAATATATATTAGGCCTATTCTTTGTGGGCTTTCTAAGAAAGGCCTTGACTTACTTTGATCGCAGAACATTGAAAGTCACCTTTTTAGAGATTTAACAAAATTTAGGATTTTCTTGTGTAATCATGCAGTTAGCTCTAAAATTTCAGTTTAGTTAGATAGTTTTAGAATTATCTAGTTTTAAGGATAAGTACTTAGACAGTCTTTTACCTGTAGATCTTTACTTACTGGTCCGATTTGTATCGAAATCAAGAGGACTCTTCTTGTTACTATTTATAAATGCCTGTAAAATTTAAATATTCTAGGATGCGTAGTGTTTGAGCTATCGTGATAGCAAACAGAAGCTAGTTATTGAGCTTTCACCATGCTAACGTGGAGAATTGCGTCCCATGTAGTATTTTTGCATATTGCTGAAATACAAACATGAAATACAAAGTGAACACAATTTGTTTTAGATACAACAGCTCTGATTTTAAAAATATGAGGCACAACAGGATTGGACGCACTTGATTAGATTAAAATTGAACCTGTACATCTGTACCATAAGTGACCACAGACCGCAACTCGTATTTTTCTTTACCTCTGCAAGTCATGACAGTTCCAATGAAGTACGGCTTACGTTTGATAGATTTTGTAGTTTCAGCTGGAGAGGTAGTGACAGACGAACGGATGCGGACAGAAACTCTCATTTTTACCCAACCTCTATAAGTCATAAGAGTTCCCATAAGATATGCTCATGTCTGTCCGACTTGTAGTTTCGGCTGTAGAGTTGATTATGGACGCACATACGGACAGAATGAAGTTTCGTATACAGATACAGATTTATTATTGCATATTATACATAAACATTATATAATTTGCAGCATTGTATCATTGCTTTTAGTTCTTCAGTATTTCTTTTGTCAAAAGTATTATCTCTGTTTTCAGTCTACTTATTTTATAGAAAAGGTAAGCATATCAAAGCAGTCAGTGTATGTATATCCTCCCTAATAACCTTTGAACTACTTAACGGATTTTCTTGAAAATTCGGATGCAGATTTAAGAGCAAGAGACGACTATCTTTTTTATTTAATTTTTCCTGTGTGAGTCCCTGTCGAGAAGTATACGCGTGAAGATTCCCGTAGAAACGGAAAATTAGAGTTTTGATTTTCTTGATTTTAAAACTGGAAAAAGAAAGAGAGAAAAAAAAGGTTTTTAGAGAAGGAAACTGAAGTTCTTTCAGTAATTTTGAAATTTATGAATTTTTGCATTTTATTAAGTTCTACAGCAACTGAGCTTTCTGAAAAACGTCTGAACAGATTGGACAGTGAAAAAAATCATGAATTCCTCAATTAGAGAAATTAAGAAATTCTATTTTTTTCCGGCAAAGAATTAATAAAATAATACCTTAATACCTGATACTTTAAGACGAAGGGAAAATAAAGCAGTCCTTCCAAACCCCTCCCCTTCTTAAAAATTATGCTTAATCATTATGATAGTCGATGTAAGTTTTCTAGATTACGAAATAGCCTTTTTTTCCCTTTTTTACTGTGAAAAAGCTTTAAGAAGAAAAAAGAATAATTATTAATGAGTTTTCAGTTCCTTTTTAATTCTTGAAGTTAATTACTTTCTTGTTCTTGTTGAATCTTTGGTTATTAGCTGTTAAAGTTTAGAGATTTTTGGTGAGTTCTTAAACAAACTCCAAATTCATTTAATTAAAAGCACATTAGAACAGGAGTTCCCAGGTGCACTTGTTTTTCGAAGTGGAATTCGAAAAACAAAGATGATAATAATTGGTCAGATAGAATTAGCATTCCAGATATGAATTTTTTTTTAATTTTTAATTTAATACTAATTATTCTAATGGTTTCAGATAGATAAGAGCATATTTAATCTTTTGCTTGTAAGATAAACTATAAAATCCCAGTATCAAAAACTAGAATTGTAAGCATTTCCAAAGTATTAGAGCAAAGAAAAAGGATAGTTTCCTTGGAGCATATTTATTTCTTAAATCTTAAATAATTATGTGTTACAACAACGTGACCATCATACTTATGGATTCTTTTTGTTCAATGGTTAAAGTTCAATTTTTTTATCTCTGGAATTTTATTATTAGCGCTGTTGAATTGGAATTATAATTAATCTCATTCTATGGTAGCGAAATTCCATCTGTTTAAGCCAAGACACCACAAAGTCATTATTTTCCAAAAGAATCTCTTACTTAACTTTGGTTACAACTATATATTCAGGTATTTTAGAATAGTCTGTTTTCATGCAGCACAATTCGATGAATATACGAAAGCTTGGAATAGTTTTAAGGAATAGTATAATAGTAAAATACATAATTACAGTGCCCAAATAATGAATGGCATGGATGCAGTAAATTTTACAGCGCTTCTAGTAATTTATTTAGCGTAATGGCACTTTTTGAGACTGCTTTACAGGTATTTATGTTACAATAAAGTTCTTCATTATACACTCATGGACAAAAAAATTAGCGCACCAAGAAGGAGTCGTCAAAATGAAACGAAAATTTACATACGTAACGACTACTTTGATATAAGTAAATGATTAGAAAATCAAAGAAAAAGGATAATTTATTTCAGAGAAAAAGGCAAAAGAACGGAGGAGTTAATACTCCGTTGGACCCCCTCTAGCGGGAATGCACGATGCGATACGATCGGGCATTGAGTCATACAAGTTCTGTATGATGTCTTGAGACATTTCGTTCCATATTTGCTGTAACCTTGCCTCTAGTTCGTTCAAACTCGTGGGATGCCCAACTCGTCGTCCCAAATGATCCCAGATATGCTCGATTGGAGACAAATCTGGGGATCGGGCTGGCCAAGGAAGGGTAGTAATAGTGCGGAGACAGTCTTGTGACACCCTTGCCGTATGAGGCCGAGCATTGTCTTGTTGAAAAATGGCTCCTGGGAGCCGTTGCATGAGTGGCAACACATGTGGTTGCAGGATTTCGTGAACATACCGCTGGGCTGTCATGGTGCCACGGAACAATACTAGGGGTGACCGTGTATTGTAGGCAATGGTACCCCATACCATCACACCAGCTGTGGGAGCGGTGTGTCGCTGTACAGCAAAGGCAGGATTGAAGCGTTCACCACGGGCTCTCCACACACGAACACGATTGTCATCACTGCCGAGATTGAATCTGGATTCGTCGCTAAAGACGACCTGGTTCCATTCCGCTGCAGTCCAGTTTCCTCGTGCGCGGCAAAACTCCAAACGGAGGCGTCGATGGGTGAGCGTCAAGGGCAGCACACGTAATGGGCGCCGCGATACCAACTGTCCTTCAGCCAGGCGCCTTCGTATGGTTCGAGAAGACACAGCGGCCCCTAGTGAAGGTGCTACCTGTGCCTGGATGGCGGCCGATGAAGCAGTTGGCTGTACGCGTGCATTTCTGACTATGTGGCAGTCTTCTCGACGACTGGTCTGTCGAGGGCGTCCGGAGCCTGGTCTTCGTGTACATGACATCTCTCGGGTCCACTGGTCCCAAAACCTCCTCACAACACAATCAGAGCGGCCTAATTGACGAGCTACTCGCCTAGCTGACCACCCAGCTTCCATCATCCCGACGATTCTCCCTCTCTCAAACTGCGACAACTGCGTATACTGTCTTCGAACACGGCGTAATGGCATGTCTACCTCAGCGCTTCCTTTGTAAATGATTCAGCACACTCAAACAAGCTTTGGTTACCTGTTTTATACTCCACAGAGTACGATGTTCAACGCCCTCTACCGGCTATACGTAATGCGCAATCACGCTGCATTTCTAGTCATTTGCATATCTCCCCGACATGTACCTTCATTGCAAGTTTCGTTACGATCCCGCAATTATTTCTTGGTGCGCTAATTTTTTTGTCCATGAGTATATATTAAAAGAAAAATATATTTCTTCCATTTCATCAATCTGTTCACAATTCTAAAACGGTATTTCGCGGAAACTAAGTTTCCGCGAAATGTTGTTGTAGAATTTTGAACAGATTGATGAAATGGAAGAAATAGGTACCGATGTTGCTAGCGATCCTGTACTCCGTGTTTGTATATATGTGTAACGTCTTCCACAGCCTAAATCGATAGTGGGAGTCGCTTGACTTACACTTCGTTTGACTGTATATGGCTGGAGCTTCTGGAAAAGAAAATCAGAAATCCGATTTAGCCCACTTTCAGTTTTATGATGGCCATTAACCGGATCAAGAAAGTACTAGTAAATGGATACAATTGGGGTTGATCTATATTTGAATCGACTATACCGAGAAAGACTACGATATCCTCGACCTAATGTGGCTACTTCCAGTCCAAGAAAGCCACTACCCATTTATTCAGAGTCGTCGGAAAAAGGCGGAATGGGGGCCTAAACATACTGAATGAACTCAGGGCGGGTATCGCTTCCAACGGAAATGCAACTCTTCTGCAAGCCCAATGGTGAAGGCCTCGACGGAAACTACACTCATTCTTGAATTACAGCTTGACTAAATGTTACCTGAATTACAATGGATGCAAATAGAAAATGTTATCGATAAATTTCACAGGTTGCATGTTTATTTAATAAAAAAAGCAATATCAACAACCAACTCTGGCATAATTACAGTCGTGCAACTAAAACATCCACTTCTTGCAGATATTTAAGTTTCCATTAAAATTCTAATTTTCAGAATTAAGTTTCGTAATTAAAGACTTAACGACAGAGATCAAACAAATCATATTTTTTGTTAGGTATAAAAATTCCTTAACTGATAGAAAGACGTGCTCCATGTGTTTTTAACTGTATAATAATAAATTATTGTTGATAATAACGATAAAAGAGATCTTGTACTGATATTGATGTTACATGCTTCATGTTAATTGAGGATCATCATTCAGGAATAATACTGTGAAGGTTAAAAAAAAAGAAATAAGCAGAATATTTTTAAGTGAACAAGATCCCTTTCATTATATTTACGATACAAGAAGACATTTTTTTAAGCTTCTTAATAAATTCATTGTTTTTTGAATATTTAGCAGGAACTTGAATGATGTTGTCTTATTATTAATGCAATTTAATTTTTTTATCTTCTGAGCTAAGGATGATGATACAATTTTGCTAAAAAAATACTTCGTATTTAATAAAGCTTAAATAATTTCAATGAATTATATCCTCATCTGAAAGTTAAAATTCAATCATTTATTTTTTATATGTATTTTACAGACTTCAAATTTTTTATACTATGCTTTTGATCAAGTAAAAACTCATTTCATGTTTGTGTATTTTTATTTCTTCGAAGTAAATTAACATTAAATATTATTATTTTTTTTCAGGTATGAAAATTTTTTCTTTTTTCTACTTTGAAGAATTTTGGTAAGCAATAAAAATTATTAATATATACATTATTTTCTTAAAATTCAATTTTTCTTAGAGATAGGAAAAACCTTATTAATTTTAAGAAGAAACTAAGATTAAGTTATTATTTTCAAGGTTTACTTTTTTACTTATATATTTATCAATACTTTTTTAAATTTCTACATTTTTTATTTCTTAGATAAACTTTTTGATTACATTAAAGTAATCTAAAAATACGATCGAAATATTCTGTAGTCCTTCAGTAAATGCAATCCAATAAAGAAAAAGTTAGAAATTACTAAATTGAAGTTTTACATTTTGACAGAAACTAACTGTAATATCATTTTCAATTATGAAAAGAAATTGGATGAAAAGGTTCCTGGAATTCAAAAAATGTAAATGAAAAACAATATATAATTAAATGTTTGCTTTTATTCTGTTTGTTTTTTTTAATAATACTGTGTTAGAATTTCATTTTCATATTTTTGTTATTTTGATCCTTCTTTCGAGTTGCAGCTTAAAAAATAAAATGAAATGGATGAAATCTTTTTTTTTTTTGTTTAATAAAATGAATGATGGTTGTAAGATACACAGTTTCGAGAATATTCTTTTAGCCTTCTTATTATCTTAATTTGTTTTCTTGATGTTGATCTAAATTTATTTAATATTTATTTTTACTTCTATCAATATTTTAGCCTTCCTTCAATATTTTAATTTATCCCATCACAGGATCTCATATCGATTATCTTATCACATAAATGAATCAAATTGTTGTCTGCATTTGCCTTTTTTACTAAAAATCTATACACATAAAAGTTAGTTAACGTCTGAAATTGTTTGAATGAAAATAGATGACTATTCTTTAGTGAGGTTCTTTTAATGAATCAAGACATTGTGACAACTGCTATACAGGTAGCAGTTCCGTTTTCTGAAATCTAAGTTATTGCATTCATATCTTTAGTATCTCAAGAATGGCCAACTTGCGGCGCATTGAACGATTTGAAGTGGCGATGATAATAATAACAAAAAAGTAATCCTACTTACGCATAGAGTAATAATCAAAAACCGAGTCCTATAAGTTCTCCGAAAACAAAAGGCTGTAAAATGAATTCAAGTTTAATGAATCAAACTAAGAAAAAAACTAAATCCAACTCCTTCTGTCCTCAACCCAGTGCTCTGCCACTGGAGCATTGGGTGCTCATTTGAACACTTAAATTATCCAATAATACTTAATAATTGCAAAACTGAGATACATTTTGGACTTTAAAAATTTTTCATTTTATCAACTAGAGGCATTTTTGTTTCAAGCTTTAATATTTTCGAGAATATTTTTTCGAGTTTTTATCTCAGCTTTGTATTAAGATAAAATTCAGTGAACTTTACTTATGGAAATTGAGTTCAGGACGTTAGTAAAAGCTATTTTTCTTTCTTTAGTAGAATTTTAAAGAAAGAATATTTCTTAGAGTAACTTAGAGTAACCTTTAGATCGGTTATTGATTAAAAAATATCGTAGACTTAAAAACTCAACAGATTTCTTTGAGATATAGTTTTTTTTTAGTTAAAAGAAGCTTTTAGCATTTTGTGCACTCAACCTTAACTAATTGTGGCAAATGTTCAAAATTGATTAAATTAGAACAAGACATTGAAAAATAATTAGCTTCTATATTTACTGAAGTATTGTTCAACTTAGAGCCCGTTGTGGTTTCAGTTGTTGACTCTGTAAGGATTAGATCAGTTGGGAGTTTCGATAGAATGTGCTGAGTCATAGATCTAAACAAATTTAAACAAACCTCGCACGACCAAACAATAATCTTGGCGAAGATTGAGTTTTAAGCCTCTGTAATCCGGAATCACTTTCAGAATTTAATCTTCCTTGGTGGAAGTTTAATCCTTCGTAAATGCATTCAGTAACACTGAATAGGGAAAGCTGAACTCATGACACAATGTCAACATTTTCTTTACTTTATTTTTACTGTTTTGAATGTTAACAAATGTTTTGATAAAGAAAACCTCTATGTAAACTTTTCTGTATTTTGGGATTCGTTAACATGGTTTTGTTAGAACAAACAATCCATGAGACTACAGACAACCAATTGGATAATCTGAGCTTTTTGTCGACCATTGTTATGGTGTTAGCAATGACATTGTTGTTCTTTTCGTTGCAAACAATGGCAAAAATGGATAATTTAAATTCTTTGTTAGGCTATCTAGAAAAAAAGAGCAATCATAAAAATCGCTGTCAATCATCAACAATGTTCCACAGACGTTAGAAACTGACTGAGTAGTATTAATAATAATATTAACATTGTTAATTGGTGAACAATGAATTGATGCATGCTGTCTTTCTGTTAGATCACAATAACAATGAATTTCATGCGTCATTATTCATTGTTGAGATGACCCTGTAAGACTGCATACGTTGAGGTCATTCATCGACACCAATACTTCAATACTTCACAGAAATCTATTGAAGAAATTGAAAGTATTTATAATTACCGCCTTTCAGTCATTCTTTAAAAAAACATTATAATAAAATATTAAGTAGATTTTACAAATTTTCGTGTAAATAGAGATACTGAGATATTTTAAATAAAGCAAATAAAATCAGTATTCTCTTGATAAATTGGTGATTATCTGTTTGTTACTTTGTTTAATCGTATCAAAACTTTGTGCATTAAATGATTAAATATTGAGCCAGGATTCGAAAATCGCTGAAAATCTTTACGTTGCTGATCGAGATTTCCAGAAGGTATTGTTACTCTCCTACACATCGTAGGATATTAGTAGTTTTAAGCTTCAAGCTTCATAACTTTTACGGTAGCAATTTTATCTTTCTATTTACTGCTGATTGAAAAGGAAAAGATTAGTCTCAAAAACTATGTGATCCTTCAGATAGTCCCTAGAACGCCAATAGAACTACGTTCGATAAGTTTTTTTGCGATAAAAATAATTACAATTTACAAAATCCTGATCTCTCCCTCTACTTCATGCTCAGATACTCAAACAATTCCGTTTTTTTCGTTTATTGATTTCCAATGTTATTACTTCGAAAACTGAAAAAAAGCATTCATAGCAAAAAAATGCTTTGAGATTTAATAATGATGCATTTTAGATCGATATTTGGTTTTTTGCTGTCATTAACGCTGATTGCTGCTCTTAGTCGATTGCAAATGCTTCAGGTTCGGTTTGCCAGTTCTTGTTTTGTACTTTTTACCTTTCTATTTTGTACTGTTTTATAACGTTACATAAGCAAAAGTATATTGCTGTTACTGTTCCTCATATCTACTGATATTTTTCGGTAAATATACATAAAAATAGTTGATACCACGAGTGTAAGAACTGTTGCAATACGAGATTGACAATAATGATTAGTTAATTGTTATAATAAGTGACAGTAATGCACAAGCACCTTTAAATGTGAAAGTAAACGACCCATTAAGGGATAAAAATAACTTCAAAATTAAAAGAGTTTGAATTTTTTTTCCTTATTCTGCAGTAAAGTTTCCTTATTGGAATAGGTCCACTCAGACGATCAAAGACTACATGAACAACGGCAAAAAATTAAATATAATTACAGAAGTTTTAATTATTCAAAATATGCTTTTTACATGTAAAACTTTAAAATGTGTTTATATCAAGAACTTATAGCGGTATATAATTGTTTTATTTCATCAAAATAAATAAAACAATTACGATTCAAGCTTTTAAATCTTAGATATGAATAAGCAATGCGTCCGTTTTTGAAAGTGACGCCCTCTATACTAGTGATATTTAACCGGGGATACAAGTAGACACCTAATGGGGTAAGTGAAAAAAAAAAAAAATCTGCCACTGCACTGTCGGAGGGTTTTATTATTATTTTCATTATTTTAAGTAAATAACTTTGAATACTGAAAGATTTTATTCATATAATTTTTATCCAATAAGAAATAAGTAATATGTATTTGTAAAATTAAAACTTATTGTTCAATTATTAAAAATATTATACTTCGTGATTTATTTTCGATACTTGCTTTCTGTCCTAGAATTTATTTACTATATATATAGGTAAATTTAATAATTTCAATTTTGCATCTCTTAGAGGAAGTGGAATACAATAAAATTAATGTATCCCACTAATTTAGGCCTTTGGGGTCGCTGGAGATAAGACTACGACATTCCATGACCAACTAATCTAAGTAGAGATCGGGTGATCAGCCCATAGGGAACAAAGTTAAAGATAAATTATGTCTGACTTGTGAGAGTATGCGAACAGACAAGGTCAAATACCACTGCTCTACACAATATCAGTTTGCTGTTATGCTGCAGAAAATCTCCAGCTTGTTCTTAGAAATGTCAAGATTGAGATACCATTTCAAACTTTGTCGAGTGATTTCAATCTTTGTTGGCTGACATCTGAACTTTGACTTGGGAAATATCAACCTCTAGTTATGTCTGTGCGGAAGAATTATACTTAGATGAATATCATCCCATTTATCATATATTCCCTTAGATCTTACGACTCTAGCAATGAGTTTTCCTATAGCAGCTATGGTCTTTCACTAACAGTCTATTATTTCGAAACTCGAGTGTGTTAGATGTCATTAGGTGGTCACATGATATCTATACACAGCATGTCAATGGAACAGTCAGAGTTGACCACTGTCTATATTGTTTCTCTTCCTATGTTCTTATCTTGAAGTTTTCTTTCATCTTCTCTTTTAAGATTAGAGGATGATTAGTCCTAAATCTTACGTCTTTCCCAATTGCCATATATGCCTGCTACATAACTGTCCATTGTAGCGTCATAATTAGAGATTATAAATCTAAAAATGCCTTAAAACTGTAGAAATGATGCTACTCATTTATTATCTTGTATCAAAGTTTATCAGTAACGTCTTACAAATCTAAGTTTTGTTTAAAATGCTTCCAGAATGATAATGCATCATTTCAGTTACAATTGTATCACATCATGCGTACAGTAATAGTGCATTACTTTTTATATAAAGTATTCGATTTTCATCTTTGCTGTAAAGAACTATGATCAGGAGCAGAATAAATGCACCTGATACCAGAGTAATTGCACAGCTAAGCAATGATGATTTGGAGTTAATGCAGAACGTAGATCATTAATTTTTTATCCTTATAAGTCAAGGACCCTCAGATCTTCAACTCTGACCCAAGACGATAATTTCAGACTTTTGAAATATAATGCCGTATAAACTTATATTTTTAAAACATTTTTATTTGTATTTTATTTACTTGGTGTCTCTTTTCTCTTGTATAATTTGCTTAATGATTAATCCATTCCTGATTGAGATTCGTAAAAACTGGACAAATATATGTTTTTAACTTAAATATGTAAGTACTGGATATATTTAATTGATTAATATTACTTATTTTGGTGACCATTGCATAATTTCAAATGCGCAATACTTTTCAGTATTTCTTTATGTGTGCAAATCAATTAACATAAGTAAGATCGGAAATTAAATTTCAAGTCTTTCTGTTTCCCAGAGTCTTACATCTTAATCCTGAATGCAATTCTGGCGATGAAATCCTCTCATCTCCCTTTTTTCCATTTATTATTCTTTTGAAGTGCCATTGAAATATCTTTCATTAAAAATTCGAATGCTTTTTTCATTTTGATTTTTTTATCCAGTAATCTTTTCAAATGAAAGGATCCGGAATGGAATGATTGAAATGTTTTTTCTTTTCTTTATCATTTAATTCAGTCACAAGAAGACTTAAAGAAGAACATTTCAAGGATTAAGTAAATTTAGAACTATAAAAAATTATTCCTATCTATAGTAATATTTTGTCTATGTAAACTCAAAGAGAGAAGATGTATTCAAATTTATAGAAAAATAAAAAATAAAACGTGAATTAATTGTTCAGAATTAGATAAAATTATTATTCTAATTAATAATAATAAGTTTCTATTTAAATAATTAATCAACTATGAAATTTCCTCAATAGATTTAAAAAAAAGTTAAATGAAATTCACTATTTTCGATTTGGTATTTTCTTAGCAAGAGGGAAACAAAAATTCTAAAAAAATGATTTTTTTTAAACTATAATAGTATTAATAATCTATAAATATAAATAACAAATATCAGTGGTGAGGCATGTTTCAATAAAATTTGTATTATGTCGCCAAAAAATCGCCCTCTTCCCAAACAATTATCATTCACAAAGACATCGATATGTATATTAACTTATTATAAAAGTAAAACTACTGACAAAAAAAATCGAAATATAATTACATTTCCATATATTGTAGCATCAAAATTAGTCAAGAAATACTTGGAAAAATTCAATTCTTTCAATGCAGTTGTTGATATCTCTGTTTTTACTTTACTTTTTTTTAGAGTTACGAATAATGAAAATAACTAAAGCAAAAGCAGCAAGTCAGAATCTTAAAATTTTGGATAAATTGTCAGTAGTTATTTAAAAGATATTACTCTATTTTACTTATTCCTGTTAATAATTACATACGCAGGATAGTAATATATCTATATTGAACTATTAGAGAAGATGCTTACAATGATGGAAAAAAAGATAGAAATTCGTGTTTTGGGGGCATGATTCTTTTAATAATGAATCTATTTTGCTGAAAATGCACATGTATATTACGACAAAATTGTTATTAATATATTAATGTAATGAACCAATTAGTAATAATTTGGTTTAAATAATCCCGAAGTTACAATAAAATCACGAGTTACAATAATAAACTGTGGAAAACCGGATGGAAAAATGATAGGAACTATTTGAAAATATTCTTAGTTACCCCGAAGATAATGAGTCAGACCATTGATATTTGCTTGTGAGGATATAAAATAAGTCAGATAAGAAAGTTTATTCAATGAATAACCTTAAAATGGGACATGGCAAACAGCTTACCGACGTCCAAAAGGAACAATGGCTTAACAGGAAAATGGCGAATCTAAGGCTGAAATATCTCTTTTGATTGCAAGGTCCAATCACGTCTTTGCATCTTACTTAAGCAACCCGGGAAGAGTACAGGAAGACTTGAAAGTTTTAGGGATAAAGATCATCGTCGGATCCGTCGCTTCGCAAGCAACAACCAAATCTTGGTCAACGCCATCAAACAATCAATTGGAACACAGGCACAACGGAGAACAATTAGCAACTATCTTAGCATATACGACCACCTAAAGCGCTAGAAAATAAAGCAGAAACCACTCTTCACTAAACATATCAACTCGACTGTCTCGAACTGGCCAGGCACTACCCGACATACCTGGACTTCGGAGTGGAACTTAGTCGTATTTAACGATAAAAAGGAGCCTAGATGATCCCGATGTGTGGATTTGCTATTGGCACGATATACGTAAAGAATCGAAGTATTTTCGAAGACATGGTTTGAGGAGCCACTGGAAGAATTGAATTGGTTTCGTGAATGGCCGCATGAACAGTTTCAAGTGTCAAAAATGTTTCGGAATTACCTCCTCACATTTGGACCCATTATCGGAGGGCAAAGTTGGACATTTCAACAGGGCAGTGCCGCATGCCATGTTTTGATGTGGGTGAGGTCCAATTTCCGAATTTTGAAGTGGCCTGCAAGGAATCCTGACCTAAACCCTACTAAAAATCTATATAGAATCATCATTAGGACTGTTTACATCAATGGACGTTAGTTCAAAGACGCTGGAAGCCTCCAAGAAACTGCTCTTGAATTTAGGATGGCACACCACGAGAAACTCCACAAAAACATGGATATAACAGTGGCGGCTATTCAGGGGAAGTAGGTGAAGTGGCACTTCACCAATTATTCGTAATAATATAATATTATTTATTTATAATATAACAATTATTATAAGGAAAAATTTATTTTTCTTATCACGTATGTTGGTTTTAATAGAAACTTTTTTTTGTATTAAGTCCTGCGTCGGCACGGAACTTTGTTCTGGCACCGAGCGCGGTGCGATTTGGACCGACCAAGTGAAGTAGGCTTCATTTCAAGTTTCTCAACTTCAGTGGCGGAGCTTAGCTTGAAAACCGAGGCGATGATTGCTATGACAACCATGACGTCACCCGTTGTGTTTCTCGTCGGCCTCGCTGTAGAGTGCTGTACGGGTGAAGTTGCAACAGAGAAATATGTTCTCTTCTTCCAGTGCGAAATTCTTTCGGAGCGCGCTTGTTTCGTAGTGCGAAGCTGATTTAAATATGAATCCTGTTTATGATATAGTGTGTGTTTTATTAGAAACGTCATTTTCACGTTGGAAAGACGAAGATAAGAAGGAAGTTATTATAATATTTTTTATTATATATAATATATTTATAATATATATTATATAGAAAATATATATTATATAGAAAATATAAATAATATATTTATAATACATATATTATTATATATTATAATATAATTATTTTCCTACTAGCTCTTCACCTAACTTTACAGCCACGAGCCGCCACTGGTATATAGCCTATGAAGGACCGCTTATTTCATGTCATCAACAAACATGGGGATGTCCTCAATTTCCGGTTAGGGCATGAAAACCAGCGAAGTTCTTATCGTTTTTCCACCCAATTTTCACAGTTTTTTTTGTAACTTGTGAACCTACCAGAATATTTGGACCAAATTGTTACCAATGACATTAATGTAAAGTCTTAACATATGTGTACAGTTTCAGCAACATAGGTTCGAAAAGAATGACACCAAATAAAAAAAAAATTCCTATCTTTATTTCCACTACTGTACTGCATCGTATAGTATTCCATCTCACATTATGATATGTCTCAATTTTACTAAGTCCAATCTGAATCCGATTTTTTCCTATCAATTGTGGGTTTTGCAAAACGATAATGAGTAATAAACGATATTTATACACTTGATTAAAATCGAATTTTTTTACTTATTTTTTTACTAAAAACCTTAAAAATAAAATCAAACAGAAATACAAAAGTTTGTTTCAATTTAATCCTTTTGAAAAACTGATGTTTAAAATCAGTGTAACAGTCTTTTTGGTCGTGAAAGTTCTTTTTCTTCTCTTCCTATGAGATTTAATATGAAATTTTAAGTAATAAATATAAATACTTTCTGGTATCCTTTTTGAACTTGGCGTGCTGCAATTACCCTAGAAACACTAAAACGTTCGCTGCAATGAAATCACCAAACTATAATGTAATTGCATTTTTAAAGGTTAGGAGTCAAGTTATTTTGGATTTTTTTGTATTATTTTCAAAAATTAACTTATTCCATCAAGCTTTTTCTTGAAAGAAAAACAAATCTCTAAATGAAAGTTTTTGAATGTTGATAATTAAACTGCTTTTTATTTTTTTACTTTGACAATTTTGGAAAAAAAATGAATTGAGTTTAGTATTTTCGATTCATCTTGATCATTGTGTTCCTATATATTTCTGAAAATTAAATAGTTTTGAATTGTTATCATTTTTAACGAGGGCATAGTGGCTCACATTTCTGCTTATCTCGCCTTCAGGTTGTATGGTTCATGCAAAATAGATATCATGGCTCTTTCCCAGAGCTTTTAGGCGGACGAGTGTCGGATTGGCCATTTAACATGCATTTCATCCTTCTTGACAGATGATAGGAGGAATCTTTTATCTTCTGTACCTGTTTCAGCATTTGTCTTTAATCGATTTAATTTTTTTTCCCATTTTACTTTCAGCATTACTTTTGAAACCATGTGCATTTCGTATATTTTATGAAATTTAAACATGACAGTATGAACATTATCCAAAGTGTAAAAAAGTATCAGTTTTTTTTTTAATTTAGAACACTGTAAATAACTTATATTGATTTTTTTAATTAATCAACAAGATAAAAAGATAGAATAACATAAAATTAATGAACACAATAATAGTGTATTAAGAAATTTTAAAACTTTTTTTTTTTTGAGTAATTAAGATAAAAAAGAAGAAAGGATTAAATATGAAATTAAGAAAAACTTCAAAAATCCTTCTCAAAACACTAATCGAAAATTGTAATTTTATTAAGAAAAATATAAGAATTCTCTAAATCCTACTTCAATGGAATAAAACCTATACGATGCAGAGTTATTTGCTGATTAGTTCTTAAAATATCCTTCGTATCGATATTTGTCTTCATTTTGTTGTTGGTGAATGAATGTTATTTTTTTTTAAATGTTAATGGAGTCCAATTATTAGCGCTCGAACAAACTCAATTCGCTGTCACTATGGTTTTCAATGGCTTTGAAGCAGTTCCCTGCTAATAGATTTCAACACCAATAAATGCTTGAAATCTTGTTTTTCTACGGAGGCTTTCTGTGTTTTATTCAGCAAAGCATTACCTCAACGTTTCTGCTTTGTCCATGTTACTTTTGGCGTTTTGCCTGAATTCTCACTTGAAACAAGGGAGATTTCTATCATTTCGTGATTGTGTTGATCTTTCGCAGCCGTTCTCCCCTTATTTATTGCGTTCATAAAACATCTTGATTCTATCATACAGTCTTCCTTCCAAAGTGAGGGAAAAAAAATTCCCAAGTTTTAAAAAATTCATAATCTTTCTTTACTTTCGATCTACGACTTTCTGATAATTTATTATTTATTTTTAATCTTATTTTCTGAGAGGAGAAAAATTTTAAAGCAAATTATTGGAATAATGATATCATCTGAGCCAGTTACTTTTTTATATAATTTTATATAATTTATAACAAGTTAAAAACAAGTTCCTGAAAGAATTTTATCCTATTTTCCTTAACTTGCTTTTCTTTTAAAGTAGGGGAAGTAATACTTTCGAAACTTTTCGTTTATTTTAAAATTGAAAAAAAAAATATTCTATTTAAATATATATATTTTTTATTTCTTCAGAAAATATTTAAGTAAATCCACATTGTTTGTTTAAATAGTTTAAGACGATCAGTTTTAATTCTATTAAACGCGCGGATTAGTGGTTTATTAAAAGGATAAATAGTGTGAATTAGAGCATTGAAATTCACTGTTTTGCTACTAAATAATTTCTGTAGAATTTTTGTCAACTGCATGCCAATTTTAAAGAACATTCATTTTGCATTTCACAAATTATTCAAAACCAAAAACAAATCCCACAAAGTTGACTGTGGCGCCACTCGATTACAGGATAAATATAATAAATATTAACGATAGTTTTTGCTATCTCTTATACACATAGTTTTGCAGTTCAGTGTAACGCAGGAATGCTTCCCTGCAAGTCTAACGTGTAAAACAGGGCAGTTCCCAGTAATTCCCGCATTCGCAATAATTATTAATTAGTCGCACAAACAAACCTTCGAGCACATGGGAGTTTTTTTTTTGTTTTGTTTTTTGAGCAGCCAATATTATCATATGGCCAGTTTTATGTTGCGTTCACGAAACAGAGACAATATCAATATCAATATCAACCTACTCATCAAAAAAACCGACGGTCAAGGTAATTTGCAATTTATGCTGGCATTTTTCACTCGCAATGTGGCTTATAATCAATCATTTCTGTTACCTTGTATCATGCCCTCACCTTGAAGATATTCTCGGGAGATTAAAAACCTGTATATATATATACAGGGTGTTCATTTTATCTGAAGACATTGAAATATCCCAAAAACTACAAAGCGGATCAAAAAAACTTTATAATTAAACTTTGTTCGTCTCGGAGGGGGACATCCAATGATAACAAACTCGACCCCCCCCTCACCCCCTATGAGGTAAACGTAAATAGGAACCCCCATTTTTTATTGCAAATTCGGATTCTCCAGAAAATTTCACATTGATTTGATGTACTGTATGTCGGGGTTGCTCGCAGATGGCGCTGTAATCGACAAAAATCAAAATGGGTAAAACATCGTTGAAAATTGGGGATATCTCAAGAAACAAAAAATCATATGAAATCAGAGAAATAAAAATATAGACGTATGTGATATTTATCAAAGTGCTATTCAATGATACGTGAATAACCCCCACCCCCACGCTGTGAGAGTTGGAGAGGCAATTATTTCATAACTTGTAATGGGAAATCCCATTCTCAACGTTGTATTCCTCCAACGAAAAACGAAAAGGGGACTGCTCTATCATAAAAGGCAGTGCAGTGCGATCAGAGCTCACTTATCTTTCAGAATTAGAACTGAAAGCATCTCTAAAACTTTCATTGTACGTGAGTAGGTTTTATTGCCTGCACATCTATCCTTCATTTCTACAGTAAACAGAATTGCAAGTGGACAATGAATCGTGCAACCGTAGAAGAAAAAATTGAAATGATTCTGATTTATGGTGAATGTAAGAGAAATGTTGACGATGCTGTTGCCTTGTATGCTGAGCGGTTTCCAGATAATGTTCGCACTCGTTCTTTTTTTTTACAAAATTGTGAATACCTTTATCTCTGATGGCAGCGTACAAACCAAGAAAAGGAAACGAAGAACAACTGTTACAGGAGAAGCTAATGAAATAGCTGTACTAGCAGCTGTTCACCATAACCCACAGATAAGCACTCGGCAATTACAACGCAATTCTGGAATGTCCCTGGGTAGTATTGTCAAGATATTGCATCGTTGTAGGTATCATCCATATCACATTTCACTGAATCAAGAACTTCATGGCGAAGACTTTCCTAATCGAGTAGTATTTTGTGAATGGACTCTTCAACAACTGCAAAGTAATCCCAATTTCTTTGCTAATTTACTACTTTGAGATGAAGCTACAATCACAAACCATTGTAGCATTAATCGGCATAACATGCATTACTGGAGTGTAGAAAATCTCCACTGGTTACGACAAGTTGTACATCAACGTCCTTGGTAGTTAACGTTTGGTGTGCAATCATAGGGAACAAACTCATTGGTCCTTATTTTATTGAAGGTACTTTGAATGGAATCAGAGATCGAAATTTTTTGGAACAGGAAGTACCAATACTACTTGAAGATGTTGCCTTGGACGTTCGACAAACTATGTGGTATCAGCATGACGGTTGCCCAGCGCATTACTCACGTCATGCACGGGAAGTATTAGACCGTGATTACAATGGTCGGTGGATTGGAAGAGGTGCCCCTATTAATTGGCCTGCTAGATCGCCTGATTTGACATCGCCGGATTTCTTTCTGTGGGGTTATCTAAAAGATAAGGTTTATCACAAGTGCCAACAGACCGTGAAATCATGGTAGAACGCATAAGAAATGCCTGTGCTAAAATTCCCGCGGATATACTTCTGTCCTGTGTACAGTCATTTGAAGACAGGATCAATAAGTGTATTGAAGTTGAAGGTCGTATTTTTGAAAACTTTCTGTAATTGGGCAAATCACTCCGATATGTGAGACAAGAAAAAGAAGAGACACAACGGAATACATTACAAGTTATGAAATAATTGCCTCTCCCACTCTCGCAGCGTGGGGGTTGGGGTGGGGGTTAATTCATGTGTCATTGGATAGCATTTTGATAAATATCACATACGTCTACATTTTTATTTCTCTGATTTCTGATTTCATATGATTTTTTATTTCTTAAGAAATCCCCAATTTTCAACGATGTTTTACCCATTTTGATTTTTGTCGATTACAGCGCCATCTGGGAGGAACCCCGACGTACAGAACATCAAATCAATGTGAAATTTTCTGGAGAATCCGAATTTGCAATAAAAAATGGGGGTTCCTATTTACGTTTTTCTTCCCAACCCCTCACCTCATAGGTGGTGGGGGGTGGGGTCGAGTTTGGTATCATTGGATGTCCCCCTCGGAGACGAACAATTTTAATTATAAAGTTTTTTGATCCGATTTGTAGTTTTCGGGATATTTCAATGTCTTCAGATAAAATGAACACCCTGTATATACTGGTATATAATTATATCTTTACTATTATTGTCCATTTTGTGCATTCTCTTGTTTTCCCTCATTTATAATCAAGCCTTCCAATAAAATATTCATTTATGTTCCTAGCAATGCATTCATTTCAATTTTCTATCCGTCATAAATATGATGGGCAATATATAATAAAATATAATATATTATTATAATACTCTAAGTAAAATAAAAGCCATGGCATTGTTATCCCGTCATTGTTGAAGGGTGAATTACTTACATATTTATAATAGCGCAGAAAGATCCGTTCTTCGCTCGGATTAACAAAAAAAAAATGTCCTGATGTTAATGATAAAAAATTGCAATTGTGAGATCACTTCGAAACTTTCAAACTTTTGTACCAACTTACAAACTTATCAGTTGGTACAAAAAAAAATAACTCAAAAGGTCTGATCTCATTACAGATCTTTATCTATCCCGAAAACCTCGTAAAAGTATCCTTCAAGTATGTTTGCCCATCCACTCACCGCCCTTCTGTGTACAACCATAGTTCCAGGTTATTCGAATTTTGTAACTCGAGATTCCTAAATATGAAATTAATATCGAGATCGAAGGGACTTCCCACCCCTTCCTCCTCTTCTCCCTCCCGTTTACACCCCTAGTTGAAGGCTATTCGAATTTTGTAACATAATAACTTCAAACCTTCCCCAGTAAAAAAAAAATCATCTGATCACTATAAATATAACTTATATCTATCCCGAAAAACCCGTCGCTATTATGCACAACTATGTTTTAGTTCCAATGTACCACAAATTTTTGTATAAAGTTATATGTTTGTTTATCCCACATGTTCTCGCCGCATGTGCTTACACGTCATACGTGACGTTGATAGGGACGTAAACCTCAAGTGGTCCATTGTTGCACCATAATATTTGTGCAGTTCCCACTGTTGCCATTAGGTGCATATGTGGCGCTACTGTGCACAACAATATTTTAATTCCAATTGTTGCACAACAACATTTGTGTAGTTCCCATTGTCACCACAGGTGAATATGTGGCGGTATTTCTCGGATTTCCTCCCTTTTCAAACCCCTGGGCGTGGTGAACCAAGTTCTAAGGCAGACCGTTTTTTCCGCAGGGTCCTAAAGAGTAATTCTGCAAAGTTTGATTCAGATAGGTCAAAGAGCCTAGAAGTGTATCCTTCAAACAGCGAACAAACAAACGAACAAAGAAACCAAGAAACATCGCCCTTTATATATATATATACATCAGATTTTTTTTTTTTTTTGGGGGGGGGGGTAATTTCTAATTTTTTTTTTGTCTCCGAAATGGTTGTAGAAAAATTTAACCAATCTAAACAATGTAACTTTATGAGTTGTTTTAAATGTAAAGTTTTGTTGATTTGAGGATCCATTCCGCAGTTCCAAAGTTATTCACACATACGCAGGTATTTACAATTAAGTTATCCGTCAAGTTTTACGACTTTGAAAAATGATATTGAAACGAACAAAATGATAACTGTTTCAAACATCAAGAATTTTGATTTCTGACATTTATTTCTATTATCTTTATATAATTCTCTTATTGAAGGTCCTTTCTGATATTCAATTCTGAATGCATAGGGAATTTTTGCAACACCATTATTTTTTCTGCCTTTTTTTCTTTTTTTAATCTACGATTACACTTAGCAGCAAACAAATATGATTAAATTGCAGTGAAAAAGCAAAATTTATTATACGAGGATAGAGTTTGACTATGTGCCTAATCTAGGAAACTGAGCAGTGAAGAATTAATTAAAAGCCTGAGTTATAAGCTTTAATGCAATGATGCTATAAAACTGTGTGCTTTACTCTATTGATTCAGATCCGAGGCTGATGAAGATGAGAAATCTGGGAAGCAGCTACATTTTATTACCTCTCAATCTGTTTCAATAAGCCGAAATGGCTTCCAAAAGAATATTTCCTGAATTTTTTTTTCGCAAAAAAAGCAGCGTAAAACTGGTTTTGTAATTTCTGTATTTTAATAGTGGATTTGCAAGAGTTGCCATCAGCGTAGGCTAAAACTTCGAAAAGCTTGAAAAATCCACTGCATAACTAGTTAGGAAAAATCCAGAACAAAATGTGGCGCTTTACAAAAAAGCTTTTAGAATGTTTTTTTTTTTTTTACAGGTAATCCTCTTTTCTTTTATTTTCATGAACTATTTGTGTGTGTTTGTGTGAGGAAAATAATATCTTGTGAAAAAAGACGCATTTCCAAAGTTGTTTACAATACTTTGTTTTCGTAGTTATTATGCAGAGAAAAGTATTTATACAAGGAAAGGGGTTCTGTTAAAGATAATTAAAAAGCTACTTCATTTTCAGTAAAGGAAGATTAAGAAAAAACTTAACATAAACAGTGTATTGAACCTATCTGACTAAATATAGAAGCATAGAACTGCAATTCCAGAAAAGGCGACGGTGGCGCCACCAGCAGGATAAATATAAAAAAATGTTTGTATTTTATTAAATATACATTTTTCGGTAACGTGTAATTTTTGTTTTCATTTCTGAAACAGCTATAGAACTGCTTTTAATAATCAATGATTATTAATAATAAAGCTTTTAATAATCAATGTACCTGTATAGGCTTTTAAACTATTTATGTGTACCTACTTACAACCATTCGCAGTTTTGGTGTTCATTCGACGGCAATCGAAGTCATAAACATAAGCTCTTCATAGAAACTCATTCCTCACTAGCATAAAATCGACTATTATTTGCATTAAAATATCAAATTTGTAGTATTTTACAGTTATGTTATTGATATACGTAGGTACTGTTTACTGTTACATGTTACTGTTTACAGCTTCTCTGTATTCGAGAATATATTATCGTTTCAGCTCCAACCCAAACACAGATTGTTTTCGTTGCCATGGCTACCTCGTGTGAGTTCGAGTCATACCAGTACAGTACACTACTGCTGTACACTGGTTATATTGAGCATTGTCCTATCTTTTTGCGTATATTTAACTTTAAGTGTTTGGACATATTGTGACTACGTACAGAATACTAAATGTATGACTTCTGACACATACTTGTATGACTTCTGCTTAGAACCAAATCGACCTTAGACGCATTCTTTGAAACCTGTCATAAGTTGAAGACTACTACCACAAGTTTTGAAGATATCTGTTATCATTCCGTCATATTTTGCTGTATAAATATTATACTTGTGTAAATTCCTGTAATCCTTTGACGTAAATTTCGGTGATGTCACATTAATTATTACATAACCATTGCATTGTGAAATAATTTATTAACTAATGTGAAATCATTTTTGAGGACCATATCTGCTGTAGTCTTCTCCGATATCTCTGCATAACATTAAGTGGCTAACATTGAAACCAACATATGCTTTATTCTTATTAGGTCAACAATGATAAATGTTAATTAAAATTCATTCCGATAATCTAACAGAAAGAAGGCTTTTGTTTTTAATTTCAGTTTTTTTTTAGTTGATTGTTTAATTTTTATTCAGAACATTAATCGTAAGTAGTCATAAATTTGAATGGCGAGAAATTATGGGGCCTAATTCAATAAGAATCTATTTAAAGGCACGCACAAGTTTCGTCATCGTGATCCTGAAACTTTCTCATCTTATTCGTAGATCAAGTGGAAATAATGAATAAAAAATTTAACATTATCCATAAAATTAGCACAAAATTTAACAGAATCAAAATGATAAATTGCTGAAATTTGTTACTACAATGAAAGGTATCATTCTTAGATGGTTTTATTTGCTCTGTAGCAACGATGTACAGTAATCTGAGACGACCAGCAATATTAAAAGCACAAAGTACCATTGAATCGTCTTTTCTTTCGACTTTGCTCTACACGTCTTCAATATTACATTGGCGTAGCTGTCATAGACGCCATTTGTTTTCTAGAAGACATGACAGATTATTGTATATCGATAAAATCTCGAAGGAATACAAATAGCATCCTTTGTATTTTGAGATGGATTAAGAGAATTTTGATGATTCTAAGAAAAATAGATGTTTTTCATACATTTAATGTTTTTAAATGAAGCAAATCCTTCAAAGTTAACAACCTCGTTTAAAAGAAGTTAGAAAAAATTTAAAGATTACTTTCTAAAAAATAATATTTCTTAAAAATTTCTTTTTTTTTTTTTGAAGTCGCGAAAACGACAAAAGCGAAAAGCTTACATTTATATTCAAATTATAATAACTAATGAATGCAAATATTACAAATTTTCATTTTTTTTTAAAAAAAATGAATTAAATTCGTTTTATTGACTTAAATTGTTCAATTCGGATTAATTTAATCGTATTAATCGCTCAATGGATTAAGGACTTAATATCATTGTTCTATCCAATTTCTGTCAATTCTCCTTGTTTAAGATAGAAGTAGGTTAGAAATACATTGTTCAGATTCCAATGCGTTTCTATGGGAATTTTTGTCGCCTTCTCGTGCTAATTTCTCGACAAGAACCCATTTGGAAAAGATTTCAAATGTAATTGTTAGATCGTTCCTAGTTATCAAATATGCATATCAAGTTTCATGAAGATCCATCCAGCGGTTAAATATTATGGGGAAGACATACACTCCAGACACAGTAACTGATCTGATGATATCATTTCCCTATTGGAAAGTAGGATACAAATTCTACATTTCTTTATCGCTTTTAACATTTAGTATCAATGCTTCGATGGAAATTTCGGGTAGATAAGGGAAATATTATAAAGATCACCATCAGATTAGCCTATGATTTGTGAGTTTCAGAAATTAGATTTAGCTTCTTTTTTTTGAGTTGATTACATTTTTTTTTTATCAGGACATGAATTATTAAGTCATGAATTTGAATGACGAGAACTTATGGGGTCTTAATTTAATAAGAATCTATTTAAAGGCACGTGCAATTTTCGAAAAGAAATTTATCGTTGCCTTGGAACTCACTCGCCTTATTCGTTGATCAAGGTGAGAATAATGAATAAATAATGCAACATTTCGTAAAAAATTAACACAAAAGTTTAATAAAAACATAACAAAATAATAAAAAATCAGTGAAATTATTTATTAGATTGAGAGATATTATTATCCACTAATTCTATACAATTAGTTTTGTCATCAAAATTAAAGTGGTCACTGATTAACTACAAAATTATAAAAAAAAAAAAAAACTTTTACGTGTGTTGCTGAAATTATAGTAATAAAAAAAATGTAATCATGGTAAGACACATTAAAATGTATTTAAAAAGACTAAAATTACAACATGTTTCATCCCCATAGGTAGATGTCTTCGGGCATTATGATATTACCATGTTTGTACATTTTTTTATTACTACGAAATTATAAAAAGACGATTCGGTTGCACTACGAGTGAACTGTTATAAGCTTAGAAATGTTGTGAAACTACTATTTTTCCCCTTCCATTTTGAAAATCGGGATGTATTTGCATGCTCTTGAGTTGGAGGAAATAAAGCTCCCGGCGTTCCGTGACCAAACGGGCGGTTGGGAGATCAGTCTGACGCTCGTCTTTAACTTTCTAAAATGAAACCCATTATCCATCTCACATAAGGTCGAATGATCCAGAGGACCTGTCAGCAAGAGAAACAACTAATGGAAAATAAAAAATCCCTAAATAATAACTTCTTCCTACCTTATCGCTATAAAAGACAATACGACATCAAAAATAATGGCAAATTTTTGGAATTTATTACGTCAATTCCTTTTTCGAGCCTAAAAACTGAAAAGTGATATACAATGGGATTCACATGATTGTATAACCATCAATACAACATGTTACATATAACAAATAACTGAAAACATAACTGCTTTATATTACAAAAATACATTGTATCCAACAATAACAAACTGCACCAAGATAAATACAATTACGAAGACAATTCTTCAAACAGTACTTCATTGAAAGATTGTTCGTAATAAAACTTAGACAACTTATCATTTAAAGACATGAACCTAGGATCTACCTTAATCCCGTTCCTGTTGATGTTCCTTCCTTTAGTATTTCGAATAATCATGCTTCCAATTATTTTTCGAAGTTTTGGATCACTCTCTGTTTGAAGAATTTGAACTGCTTGGCTGATGCGATGGCCCAATTTTACTGAATGTTCCGCTAATTCCGATGCATCAACTTTTTGGTTTCTCACATAACCGGCGTGTTCCCGAACGCGTTCTCTTATTGTTCTTTTCCTCTCCCCAATATAAAAATTATCACAAGATCCACATTGCACTTTGTAAACCACCCCCATTTGATTTTGACTTTCTTTACAATTCAATTTGCTGCATAAATCGAAAAATCCCTAATCGAAGGATAAAGCAGCGAACCCAGCTCCTCAAACTTGCAGACCCATTGTAGCATTTTTGAGGTGAAAAAAAAGTAGTGAATTATAAAGAAAAAAGTTAGATACTCGTAACAGCTCATTCCAGAATATACTGTCAAATTGAAGTAACTGTCAATTGTTTAAAGCTTCACATTACCTCGCATTTTAGGCTAAATATTCATTTTATTTGTAAAAAAAAATCCTAAAGATGGAGAAAAGTAATATCGTTATTGTTATTGAATTGAATATGATACTGTATTGAAAAGTCTGACAAAAGTAAGATGAATTAAGAAATAATAACAAAATATGTAATCAACAGTCAAAAATACGCGGTTTTTTACGTAAATGCATAGAATCATTCAAAATTTATTTTGCTGACAAGTTATCAAAAAAAGCTTCCCGCCTCCGTTGAATGATGCAGTTCGTATTTTGTGGTTTTCTTTTTGGCAATTTCAATATCAGGCTAAATTATGTTTATCTTACGTTTTGTCTTTTTTAAAATATTAAAAAACTGATCAGGACCAAACTATAACTTATCATCAATTTTATATAGATGCAAATTTTTTAATTGTTTCTGATTACTGTTTGTAATTTTCCAGGTTGGAAGTAAAACAAACGATTTTTGTTGTTTAGGACATCAGAAGAAAGAAATAATATTCTAGAATTATTACTGACTTTTTTTTTTATTCCGAATTTTTTCATATTATTACGCTTTTAATAATTGTTACTTGTTACTTGCTTGTTATTTAAAGTTAAAAATAAAGGCTTTCAAAAATTTTATCTAGGTATTAAAGCAAATTCACTAGCTAAAGGAATGATTATTTACATCTTCTATACCTTTAAATTACTATTAGCATTATTAATACTAAGGTGATCTCAAATCAACGCATCAAATTAACCAACACTAAAATTACTAAAGAAATCCAAGTAAGTAACAATTCAATAATGAAAGATTCATTATGTTACTCTAAGAAACAAAACAGAAAAAGAAAGAAAAGCATTTATGAAAGCTGTATTTGTAATCTACTTTTCTAAAAAAGTAAGTAAGATCACTCAGTCTGTCTATTCCTCTTAATAACTTTTGAACCGCTGTATGGATCTTCATGAATCTTTGTATGCATAATCGATGACTAGGGATCTAACTGCTGTATTTGAAATTTTTTCCATTTGAATCTTTGTCGTCAAATTAGAGCGAGAAAAGACAAAAACTTCCACAGAAAAGCATTGAAATCTAAACAATAGATTTTATCCTACTTGTAGTAATACTTCATTGTCTTAAACAATGACTTAATTTCTTTTTAGCTAATCCACTAATTAACGCAAGTTTTGATACGATTAAAGCTAATTCGATTTCGACAACTGAAATAAGAAATGCGAAGTTAATTATTCTGGGTTTTTTTTCAGAAAATGTAAAAATTTATTTGCTTGTATTCAAAAGATATCAGGATTTGAAACTAAAAGTAGACTTTTTATTTTTTGTCTTTTTCATGACTTGGAAAAAAAATAAGAAATTAATTTTAAGGAAAGTAGGCTTTACGTTCTTTGAACTTCTTGTCTTTTTGTCTTAAAGGTTACAAGTTCTTAATTGATGCAACGAATCAGCTACACATTGTCCTTTTTCCTTTCAGAAATAAATAAGTGTTTCGGTGTTGTTGTTTTTTTTAGTAAGATTGCAATTACTCTTAGTCTCCACTTTAGTAAATTATTTAAGTCCAGTCGACAAGTCCATGTGTCTTAAGGTGAACTTAACCTCCACAGAAATCAAATGGTGTTAGGAATCGGCAACGAAATAATCAGGAGGTAAACAAGTGATCAATCAAAGTGATTAATGCCTACTAATGAGCTTGTCACGAAATTAAAATCTAAAAAAAAAAAATATTTTTTCATGGAAAATGCTCACCAAGGAAAACTTTTAATGTTTCCTAGCATTCAATAGATTTCTGAAATAAATTACTTCGTGATGTGAAGTAGTCCGTGAATTACCATGATCCTATTGAAGCGTAATTCATGCAAGCTAATATGTAATAGAAAGATTCAAGTAATTTACAATTAACAAGTACGACGAATTTCAATCAATTGCGCACTGATCTTCGTTACAAACGTAATGATGGCTTATATCTGGTTCGTTAATAGGAACAGCTAATTAATAATATTTTACCTTTCCAATAAGTAGGTATTGTGATTATATTTTTCCAATGTTTGTTATTACGGGGCTCTTTCATGTAATATAATGGTGAATTTCGGTTTTAACGGCTGAATCCAGTTTGAACTGAAAATAAGTAAGAGCCAAACTGAATAAGTTACCTAAATAAGTTTTCTAAATTTTCAAAAATAAGTTCACTGTTTTAATGAAGGATTTTAAAAATCGTGATTTTATGGCAAAAATGAGTTGGAAATTGTGCCCAAAACAATAGAACTACTTCCTCCGAAAAGCTCGACCTGCCCTGCTGGGGTTACAGGAATTCTGGTATCTGTTTCCACAGTGTGCAAAAGGTTTCACGAAAAAGAACTGTATATTAGGAGACTAGCAATCTGCTTGTTCTTTGGCTCCCGTCGAAGGAGAGAACATTTGAAATGAGCAACATTTCATATCATTTTGGACTGAAACCAATGGAAGCCAGCAGAGTTCACATTTGCTTTGCAGAGCGGTTGCAGAGAACGAGGGATAAGTTATCATTCCCCAGCCAGTGAAAGCGATACTTTTGTTCAGGAAGCCCGATAGTTTAGACTGATATCTCGATGGCTGGACGCAAAGACGTAAGACGAAACATGAATGCTAGACGAAATACGCTTCTATTCTCCCTCCTGTAGGGGCAATAGGCGATACAGTTCCCCTATAAGATGATAATGCACGTTCACGCCCAGCTACACTGGTAGATCAAAATTTCCAATAGAATATCTCGGTGGTGGGTAAGGATTGGCCAGCCAGGTCTCCCGACCTTTATCTTTTCCAATATATTTGGAATAGTCCTGGGAGATGTGTTGTCATCTTTATCTCTCTCCGCAAGACCTATAAGGACTTAGATGAACTTTAAAGAACTTCATAGGCACAATCGTTAGGAGCATGAAACATCACTGAGAGACCTGCATTGCTGTTAGGGTTGAACACACTCTGTATTTTTGAGGTATTTTAATTTGATCATTAGCTACCGTACAATATGATACAGGTTTCCACCAGCTATCGAACATATTTATCATGTATTTTCGAGTTATCGCCGAATTTTCTATTGTGTCCAAAATTAATGGAGACCAGTCTAGGTTTTGAGATACGTTTTATTGTAATTCTTTAAGGGCAACATACAGCTTGCTTTCTAGCTTCTAATTTAGAATCCAATCTGTGTAAAACCTACTGGACCTATTTACTTTTTAAATATTCTAAATTTACCAGCGAAATTTCAGCGTTCTAAGTTAATCAGTTCTTTGATTATTTTTATTATTTTAAATCCCTTGGGACTTTACGTTAATTCCTGTGCTTGAACTGCAGTGCTGTTTGATCTCCTCAGGTCTCTATTCAGTTGAGAATCTGATAGAAATCTCCTAAGTCTCGCAATAAAGTCTAAATTGACTCAGTTGATCTTCACAAAAACTATTGGAACACCTGAAGTAGCCTGTGGATTGAAAATACTTTTCCACGTCATTGACTTCATCTGTCACTTTTCTTCAGTTCAATTTCGTGATCTCATTCTTTCTTGTCTGATTGTCTGTCTTCATTTCACATTCGATCGTCACGACAGTGTTTAAGGAATCCTATGCGCATGTCATAAAAACAAAACCTTTTTTCACTTCATCAAACGATTCCCTCGCACTGTTAGTCATCATTTCTGACTATTTCACCGACGATATTCCGTTGCAATATCTGTAATTTGAGAACTACTGAAGCAATATTTAAATTTAAAAATGAGATTAATGCATATAGGAAAAACGTCATTTTTGTAAAAGTATTGTATGTACAGTATATATAAATCTATATCTATATCTATGCATTTCGAAAACTGTTTAAGTGACGGTAATCCAAAGATAGGAAATATTCGTACTCAACTCATTTTGTTAAAACAATTTTCCTGACTTACAGGAACATCTCAACAGATTAATTACAATATTTGAAATGATTTCATCGCAGCGAATCTTTAATTGTTCATAGCAAGCTAAACCCTATGATTCGCTAATTCCTACGATTTTCTTATTTCAATTTTTATATTTATGTGATTTCATAAAGGAAAGAAAAAGAACTTTCACAACATTAAAAAAAATAGCGATTATATTGATGTTAGTAACTTTACAAAAGTGAAATTTTAATTTTTATGTTACTTCTATTTGGTTATTTTTTTAAAGTTTGCAGTTATTTTTTTTTAAATTTCTGTATAAATAAAATATGTGTGATACTATGAATAACATTGTTACTCAGTCAAAACTCCATACCTATTAGGAAAAAACGGACCTTCGATATCAGGCAATGAGTTACAAAGTATAATTCTGTTGGTCTATATTCGGTTACGTCTGAGTGGTTTGGTGATACTGTCTGCTGGATTTAACAAATAAAAACCGCAGTTATTATTTGTTAGTGCAGAACTTATCATGAGGTCCCTGCATGTTATCCCTGCATTCCGAAATACAATGGACAACAATCAATACTTTCATTATTTATCGATTCTATTTGCTTTCTTTACACACAGTAACACATTCTCCAAATTCTTTGCAGTTTCACAACATTTTAGTCTTGGAATAGTCATATTTTTTGGTTTTACTTTATCTCTCCTAAGATGGTTAGAATTAGGAATGTGTGGTCCTTTACACTTTATTGTTATTCAAAGACTTCAGGGAGAAAACGTCAACTGCCTTCCGTGATTGGAGGTAATTTTCCGTTTCACTGTGTTATTCATTGTGTACTGCCTACCTTCTCCTATTTAATGGTAATCATCCCTCTCGGCGTTCCTTTTGCAATGGAGGCTGAAATCTCTGTTCAGTCATGAATTTTTCAGTTTCTTGCTGCGTTTCCATCACTGCTGGAAGTACAAGATCCATTTTTCCTCCTCTTTCTCCATTCTGTTTGAAATATGCCATTTTTCTTATTTATGCCTTTTGTTTTTAAAGTATAGTATGAGATATTCATTAACCATCTGCTTGCGGTAAACAACTATCAGCAGGCTAATAAAGTATGTAATTCAGTCTAAGTAATTCACATTCAAATCTTCTTTTCTGTAAATAGTTTTCAAATCTTCTTTTCTGTAAATAGGTTTTGTGGAAGAAACTATTAGTTATTTCAGAAATGATTAAAAAATTATGAATTGAAACAAAATGTTTCAAAAAAATGGATACTTAAGTAATGTCACGGGACCCATTTTTTATAATCGATTTTTGGTGCGTATTTTAACACCATTTTCATTAACCCCTCCAAATGTGTAATAAAAATAGGCACTTAAGTTTTATCTAATATTGTTTGGAAAAAAAAGCAAAAAAGAAAAAAAATCATTTTTCTTTTAATTAACAGTAGGTTAGGTTAATGGAGGTGAGATCCTTTCCCGGATGTTTCGTTTGGAAATACGACGAAAAAAAATATACTTTCCATTTCGAAATGACCAGCGGTATCCTAAATAACGACAACTCCAAGTTATGTTTTTTAAAAAAGAAAACACAAAAAATAAATGAAAAGAAAAAAACCAGAAATCGATTTAAAAAAATGGGTCCAAAAATACGTGCCAAAAAAAAAAAGTATATAAAAAAATACCTCATTCAAGAAACTTTTTATTGAGAAATTTATTGAAACATTTCTTAAGCCCCGAGAACATTATCCAACTTTGCACCAACTTTAGTCGGCCGACTTCGAGTGCTCCAACTTTTTGTCAGCCGTCACACCATCCAACTCGCAAATGAGTCGGCCGTGATAGAAGGAATCCCGTAATGCAATGCGTTTCCCAGCAGCTGTGGAAAATCCGAAAAAAATCGAGGTTTTGAAACCTTTCTGATAAATTCTGCCGCATTTCAGTATAAACTTTATTTATCATGAAAGAAACTTGCAATACTCTGATATTCATTGTGTACACGCTTGTCTTCGACTCGAATCGGGGAACATCGTTTTAGACGCCATTTCTTTCCGTGGGCGTGACGTCACGACTGACGTATTCCAACGCTGCCCTGCGACTGGGTAATTCCGACCGACTTCCAACCAACTTCCCGAGTTGCCCGTGCACAACCAACTCGAGTCGGCGGACTAAAGTTGGTGGCAAGTCGCTGAAAAGATTGGCTCAAGACTGTCTCTACCAACTCGTGACGTCAAAATCGGCCGACTACGTTGGTGCAAAGCTGGATGGTGTTCGCGGGCTTTAAAGTAAGCCTTGAAGAATATCACTAATAAGAGAATGAAGTTATGTCAGCATAAGAAATTAGCAGAAACATATGTAAAACCGGCTGAGATTGGCCAAGAAATTTGAATTATTTATAATTAATATTGTTGATTTTTCTTTTTTAAAATATATAATCCTTAAGCATTCTATTACAGGCCGTTCCTGCTAACGAGTATTCATGATCCGTGTCCTGCAGTGGTCAAATAATTGTGAAACATCACTTACAAATTCCTCATACTTACGTAGTTTTATCTGCATATGGGAACAATTTGCCACACCACGTTATTCACGCTATCATCACGATACGTTATTGCGCATGTCAATGTTACTCTGTCTTTATTACTTGGATTTGGAAGGGAGGGTAATTTTTCTTTGAGACAGTGCCTGTGTTTATTGTCTAATTAAAAATTATTTTCGTTTTCAAATTGACTTTGTTAGTGTGCATCCAGTTGTGAAAAGTGTGTTTTTGCCTCCATGCACTTCATCGATTATAGAACGAGTGGAACAAGGTTTTCAAGGCAATACTTTACTGAAATCGAATCAGAATGTAAAAAAAGTGTGCATATTTAGCTATTTATTAATAACGATCCAATTTATGAATGTGAAGCAAACTTTTGAGCAATGATATAAAAACTTATTTTCTTTAAATGAAAAAAAAAATTAAGTGAAATAAATAAATCAAAAGAAACATGTTTGTTTTACATAAGAAGTCAACGATCAACATAAATAATAATGAACACAGTCAGGCGCTTCTGAATTCAAACCTGTACGAATTCAAACCTGTACGAATTCAAACCAAAATATATTCGTACAAACCTGTACGATATATAAAAAATTATTAGTAAAGAAAGAAATACGTACAACAAATACAATGTGAATATTATAAGTTGTTTTTTTCGCATTTTTTATATGTTTTTCTGTATTGAGAATCCCGTCAAACATTTTTCTCATAATTTTCTATGAATTTATGGTTCCCCGCTTTAAGTAGATTCATTTAAAATGGTATCTGTTTGGTCAAACATCCATTTTAAACGAGGACGGCCTTTTGCTATACGAATAATTGTAGTTAACCTGATAAACACAGATAAAACAATTTGAAACCCAATTTGAAATACAATATGAAATACTGTTGCTGAAATAGTACTATTAAGTTTCTGAATTTGGTCCACGATGAAAAGTTAATTTTTCACAAAGAAATATAAAGAAGGTAATGAAATGTAATAAATAATATTCAACCATTATTAAATTCATAATTTCTGAATACGAAACATCGAAAACTGTTAATTTTAAGGACTAACAAAATTCAAACTCAAAGTTAAACAGTAATGAATTGTACATCTTTAGCAATATACGAACTATCCAGTAATTTGTTTTATATCATAGAATGATTTATGGCTACTTTGCTCACATTTCACTAAAATGAAAAAGCTTGATAATTCGAATTATCTTCTGTGTCTCTTTTCTGTGTCAGATGAAAACAATCCTGATTTCCTATTCTGTTAAGACAATTTCGAAACCTAAAAGAAAAATAAGTCGTGTGGATTTTATATGTCTTCTCCTTTTTCGTCATTTCGCTGGAAGAACAGAATCTTCAGAATTCCTTTCATTTTTATGAAATTGGAAATTTCTTTTGGCGAGAGAAAAAGCAAAAGGATCCATTACTTTTACAGCGAATTCCAGAAAATCCTCTTGATTCACTGTGCTTGGAGATAGTGCATCCAAATGCAAAACGTGCACCCTTCGTTCATTCGATTCCCGTTATCCGAGGTAAGCATTCACCCGAGGACACTTAGCTGTTAGGGGAAGTGAACTCTTGATTGTCCATTCGTTACCGTTGCTTTAATAAAACTCGGGGGAGATGTCTGCAGAATGATCGGATGCCCATTTTAACCTCTTTGTCTGCGCTGATGTCGACCTCAAAAATGGTGTACGCTCAATTTGATTTGAAGAAAGAGATGGAGCTGTGGATTTGATTTAGCTTCCATTCCAGGGACTAGGACAGAATGAATCGAAACTTATGTCTTCAAAGCTTGACTTAGAAATAATCACTATAATCACTCGTAACTTTCGTTATGATTAATGTACTTCGGATAAACTACTTCAGTTTGAAGAATGAGCTTTTGATCGATTTTGGCTTCTTTTTTTTGGCTTATAACCAAACCAACTCGCATATCTTTATAATACCTTCTACACATTCGTTTAGAACGTTACTTTAAGTCAGAAGAATTAGGCTTATTCTTCTTTCTGTCTATTAATACAACTTTAAAAAAATAGAAATGTAACCGAAATATGACTAAACAATTAAAAATGTGACCAAAATATGACATAACAGACAAGTCTATTAACAAAAAAAAAAAGAAAAAAAAACATCTTTCAACCAAAAGGAAAGACCTAATAACATCATCCGCTACATGTAGACAAAAATTTTATGATCTTCGTCTAAAAAAAAAGTGTCTAAAAATAGTAGCCTTAAAAAATGTCCTTCAAATATACTCTTAAGCTTAAAAAATGAGCCGTTTAGAAGCTAAACTGATCAAATATTTTTTTTGTAAATTTCTTAATTTTTGTATTAGAGCATCTGTTAACTTAACTTTTTAAAAATCATTTTCTAAAATGCCTTCCTGGCTTGATTCGTTTGGCTTCTGAGAGGCTGAGATGTTAAAATGTATTAATACTTCCATCCACGCTTCATATTAAATAAAAAATATATTTTAATTCCGAATTTTCGGAAGAACATTTCTTTCTTCCTTTTTCAAGATTGTCAGTTACAATAATATACAATCATGTGATATCATACACTTACACTACTTAGATATAGTTGGTAACAAACATTATCTACCCTTTAAATGCTACAAACATTATTATTTCAGTTACAATTGTTTGATTTCTGCAATTAAATGCTTCAACCTTATGTTTCAGTACAATTGTTTTAGTTATAGTCCGTCTAAGTCAGCAAGGCAGTCCCTTCAGGCGTTGGGACAGAGAACTTGAAAAAATAGGGGTGAAAGGGTATCAGGTAAGTGCGAGAAAGGAGGAAGGATTAAGTTTTTTCTCCCTACTCTCACTTACCTGATATCCTTTCACCCCTATTTTTTCAAGTTCTCTGTCCCAACGCCTGAAGGAACTGCCTTGCTGATTTAGACGGACTATACCAACATTATTATTTCAAAAATCCTAATTTTTTAAATTCATCAATTATTATACCTTTTTTGCTTTTGTTCATGCAAATTCCTACCATTTCATTAGCCAAATGTATAAAAACATTCTCAATCTCTAATCCTTTACTTCTAGTAAAATTTTTATTTCTGGTATTTCTTATAATTAGGCTTTCTAGTAACTTCCTTGTTTTGCAATCTTTTTCTAACATTACAATTTTTATTTCATCCTTAATCCAATGTCCGTTTTTAATCCAATGTCTGACAATCTTGAAAAAGGAAGAAAGAAATGTTCTTCCGAAAATTCGGAATTAAAATATATTTTTTATTTAATATGAAGCGTAGATGAAGTATTTTTGCAAATTTGTTAAGATGTGAATTGAAGAGGAAGTATGGCATTAGAACTTAATATGTATTACAAAACTACAATAATAGTCCAAGTATATATTTATGATTATTATTGTAATCAGCCTGAGAAGTATTTTAGACCAAAAAGAACTATGTGATATAATAATTCTGGCCCTAGTCATTACATAAATTCAATTTATTCTGGAAATTAGAGCTTTAATGAAAAGATTTGCAAATCAGAAGGAAATTTTCCATTGGTATTGGGATCGTTCCTTGGAAAGAACTTGGAAAAGAAAAGCAGACAAATCATTGAAGATATGTTAGAAATTTGGTTATTCTGTTTGGTATTTGAAATATGTTTTTAGGTATTTTTTTTTCTTTTGTTTGCCGAATTTTGGACAATCTTGAAAATAATTGATCCCGACATAGTAAGCATTTGAGTGTCTGCATTCCTGATAACATCTAGTTATACCCAATTAAGCTATTGAGGCACCATTTTATGAGTTGCAACATACAACCTGAAAGTCCAACAGCTATGCAATCGGTAACTGCGCTTTTCTACATAAATATCCCGCATTACATCATCTAGTTAGGCGTAGACAAATCGTCACTTGAAAGCGAATGATCAGTGACTTCAAATGTGGTATGACAGTTGTGGCTTAACATCCTGGATCTTAAATGGATCCTAAACTAAAACTATTGTTTCTAGGGTTTTTCGAGAATAATTTTAAAAATAATAAAAAAAAAATTAAGAATTTTTAACGGTGCTCCTAATTTAAGAAAACCGCCTGTAAGCTCAGAGGAACATAGTGAGGATCGAGCAAGATAAAATATGTGTCACAGACCAACAAATCAAATCAGAATGCTATCTTGTTTTGCAGAACATCATCTCGCAATGCACCTGATATCGTAGGTTGTCCCGAATGGACTATAACAACCGATAACCATATCGGGTACTGATGTTGTCGGCGAAAAACAAAGAGAAGCGCGGAAACGGGCCCTTCGACATTGAACCGTAGATGACTGGAAAAATGTTGCCTGTACTGACGAATTAAGTGATAGAAGGCTTATGCTGATAGAAGGGTTAAGATTTGACGAAAACAACATAAATACGTGGACCCGTCATATCAGGTATCAATAAGCTAGAAGTGTGGAATTTTTGTTTGGGATACATAATATGAACACCGTATCGTACTTCATATCATCGCAGACCAAAGTTTGGTCTTTGTTTGACCAAAGTTTATGGCTGTGGTTTATCCTCATTCGGATGGATACTTGGAGCAGGTTAACGCATCTTCTCACAAGGCCAGATTTACTATGGAGTGGTTCCAGGAACGTGACACTGAGTTCCTTTGTTCGTGGCCTGCACAATTCCCGTATCTCAATCTTTCTGAATTTTTTTAGAGTGAAGTAAAGAATCTTGCCTCAAGATTCTTGTCTCCATCCAATTTGCAATAGATGCGCAGGATTAAATCATTTTTCCGTGTTTCTGCAAAATGGTTCCAGCGTCTTGTAGAATCCATATCAAGATTCCAAACGGCCAATATAGTGTGTTTGGAAGCTCAAAAGAAGCGCAATACACTTCTAGTTAGATATATCTAATTAAGTAGTATGGGTGTGTATGCGTGTGTATATTTTTAAATGAAACCTTACATATAGGTTTCATTTGGTGTATAATTTTCATTTAGACAATTTGATGGACTAACAAACAAGGGAGGGAAAGCGATTAGAAAACCAATCACAATGCTTCGCAATGTCTTCTGATAACAAAATATAATTCATATTGCTTTAAATTCCTTATTATTAAAATTATTATTTATTTTTATTATTATTCCTTATTATTAAATGTGTTGCGAATGCAAAATGCGCAATTATTGCGTTTACTGTGATTTTTGCGATTATTGTAGAGCTGCATTATAAATGTGATTGTTGCGAATGTAAAAGACGCAATTGTTGCGATTATTGGGATTGTTGTGCTTAATGATAATTTAATGAGATTTTAACGATTCTAACCAACGTGACAGACAAAACGAGAATATAAGTCTGCTGATCTTATCAGAAGACTAAAAGTGAACAGGTTAAATTAAGTGAAAACGGTGAAAAAAATACTGTAAAAATTAAATTTGAAATGACAACAATGAGAACCAACAATAAGCACCAAAAACAAAACAGGGCAAGAAAACTATTTAGGAATAATGTATAACAATTATGCTAATATGCTAAGCATTTTTATTTTATTAACTAGCCTTACTTTTTATCAATGTTCTGCTTTCTAGTAACCCTTCAAGACATCAAATTATTTTTTATTTTCAGTAAACACAAAATTATTTAAAGTATGTTCTTTTACTTTGGTAATTTGTTAATCCCGTTGTTGACAGAAAATTTCTGCCTAAATCACTTTTCATATTCGTTTTTAAAAATGTAAACAAGAAAACAGCATAGATTCTTTGTTTATATAGAAATTGAAATTAGTTTAGAGCCTTTAATTTCAATAATTTAATGAAACAAGTCATTTATAAAACTTTAAGCTAAAAACAGACAACTTTTCGTTCCTTTTTGTAAAATGTACCGGTATTTCCGAAATAGCTTCCAAATTCTTTCTACATAGAGTCCCTTATAACGTAAATCAACATTATTGAACCAGGAGATGCGGAATAAAATAAATCAAGTGAAGTTTGCATAATCTCTGGAATAAAAATAAATTTACTGAACACTATAGGACAACATTTATTTATAGATTTCGGAGGATGCAGTGGACAGGACATGGATGAAGTTAAATGCTGAAGGAAATTTTAAGAGAGAAATTTGGAGGAAAGAGATTAGACAACTGAGATTTCATCACGATTTGTTTACCATAGACGTTTCATGGATACGTTCATTTCATTCATGCAATCATGATTTTTGTACAAGATTATCTGAACTTTTAACAATTTCGGATGTGTTAAATCTTAGAAACATCAATAGAAATGCCATTTTGAAACTTCGATTTTGAAAAGAAATTCATTACTTTTTTTAATATTTCTGGAGTTAATTATGTAAGCTTACCATTAATGATTGTTATGGATATGTATCAGAGATGTAATAATAATTATTATTATTATCAAGCATAAATTTAGGTTTCGGATACCCTAAGTTGTACAGACTTTTATTGCCTTTTACTTATAATTGTTTCCGGCACTTACGATACATTTAAAGTACGAAGCAATATCGTGCTTGTCTCTTTGTGTCAACAACAAGATAAAATAAAAATCATTGAAAGTTTGAAATTCATCTTTTTTATCAAAATGAACATAATAGTGCATTTTAATTGTTTAATATTAAAACTAGATGACGAAATTTTTGTATTGCGTTAAATCTAATTTTCATTAAAACTTTTGTTTCTATTCAAATGTTATCACCCCTCCATAAGGAATTTTCAGTCTAGGGAAATGAACCACGTGACCCAGTTTAAAGACGCTCCTGAATACTTAATATTAAGAAATCAAAAACATGTTCTGAAGAATACCATATGACCCAAAAATCGTATATGAGCTGTTATATTTAACAACTGAATTGATTCAGTATGATATAAGGCTGTATTTCAAGAAGAAATATTTTTTTCAAAACTATTTTTATGTATTAATCTATTTCCACAATAAGTTTCATGTTTCAACTAGGATTTCAAAGCCATGTTTGTTGTTAGTTGCAGAAGTCTCGAATTCTGTGGAAATCAGCAAAAAGCCATCAAACCAAACTTTTTCCTTTACTTAGTGTTGAATTTTGCCAAAGACAAAGCGAAGCAACGTCGAAAGTTCTTCTACTGCATTGAAATGCTGGCTTTTTTTGGCATCAGAAAGAACAATTTCTCTCATTTTTTCTGTTTTTCCAAGCAAAATTGGTTTTGTACGAGAAAGAGATTTTCAGTGAATTCATTTCATTCAGCGAAGAAACGAAAAACAAAAAAGGCAAATAAATCCTAAGGAATTGTACAAGTGTTTTTCAGTATCTACAAAAAAAAAATATTGAAAATAAATGTCTTCGGCCATTTTTTTAATCAAACTTTTGTGTAAATAAAGACAAATAAACATAGTTCAGTGAATCTACTACTATTGCGAAATTGTAACTAAAAGCATTGCTAAAACTGTTGATTTGTTTGTCGATTTGTTGATTGTTAAAACTGTTAGAGCTTGTGACAGAAGGCGATTAAATTAAATATTTTCCAGTCTGATGACTGGGTTTAAATTACATATTTTCTAAAATCATTTTCTTCAAAGAAATTGTTCTTAGAAGCTACAAAGAAATTGTCATAGTAATGATATATTAGCAACGTATGGACGAGTCTGAAATGGGTGACTATCAACATTCCAAGCAGGGTAAATATCAGAAAAATCAATCTCATTCTATACTAACCTTCTATTTTGGCAACTCTTCAGCCTTTATTTTTTAATGGACAGTACTATGTTGATTTGTAAAAGGCTTTTCTAATAAATTCATTTTCAGCTGTAAAACAAATTTTACCCTATTTCTAGCACATTTAAGACGTGTGACATCTACTATATTACATCAGTAGATGTCACACCTCTTAAGGATTTTCAGTGCATTACCAATTAAGATACTTACTGAATTTAGCAAAAAATATTTAAATTATATTCAGTTCATTTGAAAAAGTTCATTAAATAGTTTCATTATTCTCAATATATTACTATTACATTAAAGGGTTTGTGTTTAGATATTTTAACATGGAGGATTCATCAGTAGTTTGAATTTTTTTATCTAACACAAATTATCAGTTCTTTATTTTCTAATACGATTTCATATATTGAGTTTCATATCATTTACATTTATAATTCTTTGACTATTCTATTTACTCAAGAAAGTAGTGAAAAATGTTTTATATGAATCGTGATGAAACTCATAATGTTATATATGTAGAATGTTATTTATGATTTAGAAGCTCATAATTCCGAAGTTAAGTACAGAGACTTTTGCTTTTATCGTTTTATTTTAGGAAATTTAAAAACCCAGCAAGAAGAAAATCAACAGTTAACTTAGTGGACAGCAAGTTTATTCATTTTTGGAACTTCTGGAAATTTTGTTCTAAAAGAAAGCTATAGCCTATTTAAAGTTTTCTATGTGGAAAGCGTTCTTAGAAAATAGGTCAATTTATTTCCCTTTGATTTATCATAATCTCTTTTACTTGAGCTGTGTCCTTTCCTATGTCCTATAAAATTGTCTTCGATTGGCTAAATTTTATCGACTGGTTGTGGGGATTGATTTGTAACCAATTAAAGGAAGTTGGCGAGGAAACCAAGCAGACTCTAGGTCATTTCATCCTAACAGCATCCTAATGCCTTCCTCAGTCTCCTGGTGATTTATACAGGACATTGCCTCCATATGCTGAGTCTTCAACTGCATTGGCATCCACTAAGTTTAATTGCCTATTCCTTTTAAAGAACTTCTTGCCATTGACAGAGAGTGTGATTAAAAAGCAATTACCCCTTCATGTCTCAAATGTGATTCCTACTGGAAACTTGGACATTTGCCCTTTTATTGAAACTAGTCAAAAGTCCATGAAAGTTACCTTAGCATACTTAAATTTTAAAGTAATTTAGCGTTATTTTCACTAAGGACGACTTTATTAGAAAACTACCAGAAAAATATCCATTCTTCTCTGGTGTTACAAAAAACAAATATCCTGATATGGTTGATAAAGAAATTGCAGTTGCGAGATCACTTTAAAAAAAAAACTCAAAAATCTGATCTCATAACAAATCTATATCTATCTCGGAAACACCGTAGAAGTATCCTTCCACCATGTTTACCCATCCAATCACCGACCTCCCGTATACACCCATTATTCCAAGTTATTCGAATTTTGTAACTCGAGATTCGTAGATATGAAATTAATATCGAGATCGGAGAATGTAAAATTTCCCACCCTTTTCTCCCCATCTTCCTCCCGTTTACACTCATAGTTAACGTTATTCGAATTTTGTAACTTCATAACCCTACCGCTTTCAAATCTTTTCCAGTTCGTAAAAAAACATCTGATCATTACTAATCTAAATATAGTATATCCCGAAAACCCCGTCGCTATTATGCACAACAATATTTTATTTTCCATAAAATTGTCAATTTTATTTTCAATTCAATTTCAATTATCAGGTTATTCTACGGCGCTATTATGGTTAACAATATTTTAGTTCCAATTTTTGCACAACAATGTTTGTGTATTTTCTATTGTGCAGATCAATATTTTAGTTCCAATTGTTGCACTACAATATTTGTGGAGTTCTCATTGCACCACCAGCTGCATATGTGGCGCTATTTCATGGTTTTCATTCCTTTTCAACTCCTGAGAGTGGTGTATCCAGGTTCCAATATAGACTATTTTTTTCGAAGGTTCCTAAAGAGTTATTCTGCAAAGTTTTGTCCAGATAGGTCACAGGGCCTAGGAGTATATAAAGAACAAACAGACATCCTCATTTATATATATTATTATAGATAAACTTGCACACTTTCTCAAGATGCGGCGGTATGTTTCATAGTAATTTGTAATCTATGGGAATATTAAAAATCTATTTTAATAATAAATTAGCTAAATTTAAAATAAGCATAAGCCAAATACCGCACTCCATTTTGTTTTTTCATCGTATTTTTTCTAAATTTTCGTATAAAACAACACCATTTTACTACTTATTTATTAGTGAATTAATAAAAAGAAACAATATTGTGCTTTTTTAGCACAATACTTATAATATAATTCATTCAAAATGGGAAAACATACGTATTTTAAAGATAAAAATAAAATTAACCAAGATATTACTAAGGAAGATGCTCAAACCGTTGTAGGAATTACATGATTTCAATTCAGAAGAAGAAAGGCTGAGCTGGTAATTACAACATGTGTATCTATACACATATTTATAGATAAACATGTTGTAATTACCAGCTGTAATTGGCCATGTTTACTACATGCAACATTATACAATATTCCGTTTCTTTTGCCGTTCTTTCGAATGTTTAAAATATATGAATGTATTATCGGAAGCTGTATGCGATACACTTAATTTTCTATTCGAGGAAACAATTATACAAATTTCGTTAACTTTAAAATTAATAACTGTCACGAAGCTTGTTAAACATTCTGTATAAAGTTGCTTATTTGGATAATATTACTAGATGTTATTGCTAACGGGCTAACAGAGTACTCAAATGTAATTACATCGTCCATTAAAATCCTTTTATAGAATAATCAATAAAATATAGAATTACCTTAAATAAAACAGTTTATCTGTTTCTATTTTGGTTAGTTAATTAAAAGGTAATCCTTGTTATGATTAGTTTCATTTCTCTAAAAATAGCTCGAAATGAACAATCTACATTTTAATTATAATTTAGTGTAATTTGGGAAGGGTTCAGTACTTCCCTAACAAAATTAAGCTAAATTAAAATGAAAGAAACATTCAATTTGATGTTCTTAATAATCTGCTATAACATTCAGTAATATCAAAAGCTGTATCGGTATGTATAGAATATGCGATATTTTTTTTTTAAAATTAATTTTAGAAATTTACAAAACTCTCGTAGGAAACCGAAATTGTCAATTTTGTTTAAGAATGCAAATTTTCTTGACATGATATTTTAAAATCACTTTCAATATAAATTACATACTATAAGAATTCCCAAATTAAATTTTCTTTCCCTCAACTGTACTCTACTGCTAAAGTTTTCTGCAGAGAAATTAAACAAAAACATAAATACTTATTAGAAATTCTATTTCTTAGTTTTTTCGATTTAGATCTGAAAATTTCAGATTATAGAATTCAGATATTTTTGGATTCAGTATCTTCTTTTATAATAGAACGTATTTTTTTTATCGTGGAAAGTCATCCTGATAGTTAATCATCTATCACAAAAATTGCGGTATTCTGGAGGAAACAGGTCTGGGGAGTAAGGAGGTCAGGGTATCGAGACGTGAGATATTGCAGCTGCAAACAAGAAAAACTCTCTCTAAAAGCGTATTTTTTTTTAAAAAATAATTTATATCAGCACTGTTTTGATACAGCCCTAAATATGGCAAATACTTTTCAAAACGAGAGTTGTTTATTTCTGCTGCTAATACAGTAGGCCTACCAACAGTTCGATCATGCTGCATTCGCTAACAAAGCTGATATTCTTGTAAAGGAAGCTTAGGAATGACATTGTGAAAAAGGAAAAAGGAAAAAAGTATATACAGAAATTTCTAGGTTGTAAAGCCTTATTCCATTTTAAACGTAGTTACCTAAAGAGTCTGTTTTAACGTAGATAAAACATATTTTGTAAACTGATCAATTTCGTTTTTGAAGAAAAGCTCTATGAAAATTGTTGTCTGAAAATTATAAGTAATTATGTTCATAATAACTATAGTTTTATAAGCTATATAAATTTTAATATTTTTCTAAATAACTTGTCTGTTAAATTTATACACAACATCTATTAAAACAGCTATTTTGTATCGAAACAAGGTAGTGACAACAATTAGTAAACCAATCACAATGCTTCGCAACGGCTTCTGATACGTATAAGACAATATAATTGATATTGCTTTAATTTCCTTATTATTATAAATGGGATTGTTGCGAATGCAAAAGGCACAATTGTTGCGATTATTGTGATTGTTTCTAATGATAATGTAATGATATTTTAATGATACTTGTCCACAGACAGACGGACAAAGCGCGGTTATAAGGCTTCTGATATTTGTATCAGAAGCCTAAAGACTATTTTACTAGATTAAAACAAAGGACCAGACACACAGGAAATAAGAAAACTATGTAAATAAATAA
>JAFIDM010000001.1:37626445-37662319 GCA_023159025.1 Thereuonema tuberculata
GTTTCATCTTCAATTGTAGACTCGCATGTCCTTATTGGTTGAATCCGTATTTGTCTGTCTGTATATAAGAAGACACTTCTGCTTCCACACTTCTAATGAAGAGTTCTGAAATTTGAAGCCGAAACTAGTTACGTTTTAATTTTTAATTTTATGTGCCTTTTGATCTAAGTTTATCTAAGTGTTTCTTATCAGTTGAATTATTAAATCTCGATAAACTTTAAATTTTAACTTACATCTTTATTTGCATCTGATTAGATAGATATTACTAACAGGCAATTTGAACGTTGGTAAGAGGTTCCTAACTTACATCTGCTTGTTACTCGTTTAATGATATTTAATTACTTGAGTTTTACAAGCACAAAGGATAAACTCTCTTCTCTTGGTGCTTCCTGAATTAATTATGGGAATTATAGAATCGAACAACATAATTGAACTAAATTAGTGCAATTAAACCTAGATCGTTACAGTTTTCTAAAGAAACAAGAATAATCCATCAAATTTGATTTTCACTGACGAAAAATGGCTAGTTTTAATGTTTAATGAGGATATAAGGAAACAAAACAAAGGTAATAAAAAACTTTGCACAGTAAACTAATCTACTTGATTAATGTAGCACTTCTTTTTTAGGGATGTATAATGGTAAAATGTAGTGGTATATAACTAATATTTGACTTCTGTTATTTAAGTTTGCCTTCAATTGTCCTTGTTTCCTCTATGTACAGTATAGTAAGCCACATTTTGTTTGTAAATAAGCAATTATTGGCATGTAAATTGGCAAGATTAATCATCATCTTCTGATTCGAGCATCTTTTTCGTAACTTTTCACAGATTCTTCAATTATTGACACGTATTTCAAGAATAAAATAGCTTAATTTTCAATTTCAATTTATTGTCAATATAAAAAAAAAGTAGAACAGTTGAAACTCGCAAAATGAGCGTCGAGCACTCAGACAATACTTGTGTTATGAATATGTAATTTTATTATGTTTTATAAATTATTTCATAGTTTTGAATGTGTGTGGTGGCCTCAATTTCCTTGGCAACTTTACGTTGTCTTAAGAGAGATTTATAAATAAGAGACAATAAGTAGTTATTCTACTAGGCAATTAACAAATGATGATATGAATATAAATCAATAGGAAAGAAAGAAAAATATAGAAAAGAGAAAAATACAGAAGTTTCAACAAATATTTACAAATGTTATTTGATCAAGTAAAGCAATTCAAATTTTCTGTGTGTTGTGGACAGATAGAGTTCAAAAAACAACAAGAACGTAAATGCCTCATCGGATATTAAACGGAAGAGGGGATGGAAGAAGAAAGAGGAAATGCGGAGAGGAAAAGGAATTGAGAAAAGGATTCAGGTCTCAGGTTTCAGCCTGGATAAAATTGTGGATTTAAATATAGAAATACCTTTTGGTTGCAGAATTTTTTTTTATTATTTTACACTCGATGTTAGTTAAACTTTTTAATTTTGATATTCAGTTTATTATTTTCACATAATTTAAAGAAAGAAAGTCATCACAATGAGGTAGGACAGTAATAATGAAATATTGAGATGAGAGATTTGTGATCATTAGATAATATGTTCTGAACACTGTATGAAGGAAATTTAATGGACGGGTGATGAATATTAGTTAGGATCTATATATCAGATGAAAAAAAGTAGAACGATAATCGGTGGAAAATGATGTATTTCATATTTTTCAGTGACATGGGGAAGGTGATTAATTATATTAATTTTTATGTTAAGTTCATATGTTATTTTCGAAAGTAATGGTTAATCTCTTCAGTTTTATTCAAAGTGTACTCAGAAGTAATATGTGATATATAATTCCATGATAGGATAATCAAACAACGCTATTAAATATAAAATAAATTAGTATAATATAAAATTATTAAAATATATTATTAATTAATAGTATGTCGTATGTAAATATACTAGTAGATATTGTATGTATATGCTATTTACTTTATAGCAATGCAGAATCTGGCAACTGTTTACTAATAAAAGTTACTAAGTTTCAGATAAGTTGATCTGCTTTAAAATGAGGTTTTAAAATCGGTTACAAAATATTGCTTAAATTGAGTCATTGTTTCTCAAGATCACAATAAATCTTCTCCTCGGTTATTTTATTAGCAAAGATTTGTTATCGTAATACGAAGATCAACAATAATAAATCCTTAAGATAATCCTTCACTGGCCAAACAGGATCGCAATGGAAAATAGCCAAAACAAACATTTCGCTCATTTTTAGTAGCTTTAAAGCAACAGTTTATTAAATGGACTTTAAAGCACTTAAGAACATAAAAATAATAGATATAACTAATCAAGCTTGTAACTTGTCTTGTGTCCAGAATTTAGAATTAAGAACCAAATATAGATTTTGAAAACAGTTATAACCTCATTTACTTTTTATTTTTCAAGAGATTTTGAAATCAGTTTTGTTCGTTCTTTCTGAGATGATAAACAGGAAGTTTGAACTTAAAGAAGCAAGAGCTTAAACCTTAATGAAAATCAAAAACTTCTTTTATTTCCTCAAACATCTTCCGTGCGATATTTCGATAATCCTGATCGGATTATCTTTCTCAAGCTTTAAATGAAATACATTAAGAGAAAAGGAACAGCTTCCTTCTTCTCCCAAAAACCAGAAAATAAATGACAATCAGAATTTTAGATTCTAAAATAACAATACAAAAGTGACACGCTCATCATAAATGCGTAAAGCGTGCAGTATTATTACAATAAATATGAAATTTAAAAAAATATTTTTAAGCTTTTTGAATTTCTTATTTTTGAAAGCAATGTCCAAATTTCTTATAAAATATCCAAATCTTGTTATTTCTGAAGCAATGTCCGAATCTCTATCTAGTCTTCGAAGCAGTGTCTAAATTTCTTACTTTTGAAGTAGTACTCAAATTTCTTATCTCTGAAGTTATGTTCAAATTTCTTATCTTTGAAGTAAAATCCTGATCTTCATAATCCTCTATCCCAAAGACTCAACTCTTGAAATTATATACAAAATCATTAAAAACACTTTAAATTAATGAAAACCAAAAACTTCTTTTATTATTTTATTAATATCGCACGGAAGATGTTTGAGGAAATAAAAGAAGTTTTTGATTTTCATTAATTTAAAGTGTTTTTAATGATTTTGTATATAGCTTAAACCTTACTTTCCTTACAATGTTAATTCTTACATTTTTTTTTTTTTAAAGTTGGAAAAACGACAAAAATGAAAAGCTTAACATTTTTACTTCAATTAATATATCTACCAAATACTAATGGCACAAATTTTTCATTCTTTTCAAACCAGAAAATGAGGAAAATCTGCATGATATGCTTGAATTGTAAGAATCGGAGAAATGTTTATCAGTAGATTAGATAAGATTTAATATTTATTGTTTAAGACAATGTGATGATAGCATAAATAGGATAGAAATCTCTTGTTTTGATTCCACTGCTTTTCTGTGGGATTTTTTTGTCGCACTCTTGCTCTGATTTCGTGACAAGGATCCATTTGAAATGATTTGATGAATTTGATTTCAAATGTAAACGTTAGATATACTCCTCGAATATATTTCTGGAAGGTCAATGTATTACTTCAAAAGTTACTAAAGTGGTAAAATACACATACACACACACGGACTGACTGATTTTATGAATTTTACTTTCCTGTTGCAAAATAGGCTAAAAATGTGACTTTTAAAAGTACTTCTTGAAGACATTGAGATGTCATTTTTGCTTAATAATTTACTGAGATAGTATGTTGTAAATTTTCTATTTGTAAACTATCATAGACAGTAAACACCAAAATACTTAAGCCTGTTCCTACTTTTTTAATGGTTCTTTGTTTGATAGAATGAAATATTATATAAAGAGTGAAAAACAAAAAAAGTTTCCAATAACAACAAATACTTGAAAGGTAAATTATAAGAACTAAATAAAACACAATTGATCAATGTAACAATAACAACTCATCATTCACGAATAAAACAAAGAACTCATACTTGCTCCAAATAATAACATGAAACATAAACAATGTAAACAATCATAAACAATATAAACTGAAATAAACCAAAATTGAAATACAGACTTACATCAAATTCAGTAATTCTTTCAATCTAATATTGTTGCTCATAAATCCTTTAAAGATGCCAAACGAAATTTCGTTGATTTTTAAAGATTTATCTTTGTCGATGCAGTGACACTAATTAATAAAACAAGATTCCAAAAAGAATCTTTCTGACTCTTCGTACAAAATACTAATTAAAGTGTCCGGATTATCTCTATATGGCAGGCAATGGTCTGCTCACTCTGATACTCCTTTCCTGTTACTTTTATAAGCCCTCAAATGCTCCTGAACACGTTCTTTCAACGATCTACTCGTACTACCAATATAAAATTCCTGACACTCTCTACATTTTAAGATATATATAAACCCTATTCTGTGTAGATCATCAACTTCTTTGTTTTCAATAATTTTCTTTGTAATAAATGATTTTAACCTCATTTTCTTTACACATTTCTTTAACTGAAGAGTTTGTTATATTTAATAGTTTCGGAGTAACTTTGAATCATAATGTTTTGCTACATTTAAAGTGTGGACCAAAGTAGTTGGTGAAAAATTGCTACACTGAATTATTCGTTTTCAACATCTTACAAAGTTTTAAAGTACCAAAGGGCAATTGTTGTTTCTTAATTCAACCATTCTATTCTTTCCAAGTAGCAGTCCAGTGTGTAATCATTATTTAGCTTTTCCTTTTTTACTAAGCATTTTGTAAAGATTTGTCTACTTTTATAAAAGTTTGTTATACTTACAAGAACTTAAGGCCCGGTAGAGTGAATGTTTTTTGGTATTAAATTTAAGTGAGGACGATCGCAACACTATTTCTTGATTATTATTGACATTGGCAAATGTACAAATTATTTCTGATATTGCGATTACTGTTTCTTTTCTTTTTTGTTTGCTTTTTTCTTATCATTCAGTATTAGAAGACTGCTTTAGTTCTATCATAAAGCTTTTTTTTTTAGTTAGTTATATCAACTTAAAGTTATAAATATTAGATAATTATATTATGGAAATAATTTGAACTTCGGTGAATCCATAAAGTAATGAATAAATTATAAATCAATACTAATTTTACAATAAATAATTATTTTACTGTATATTTATAATATCAATGCTAATTACAAGTTATAATTGAAAAAGTGATTATTGAATAAAAAATATAATATTATAAGCCATATTGTTTTACATACACAGAATCATAACGCCTCGTGAAATTGCTATTTAGTTTTAAGTAATTATTAGTTTTAGAATAGATCAATGAGATTAAGCTAGGGCTACAGGACTATGGACATAGCCATAAGCATACTTTCTGATTGAAGAGTTAGATTAAAAGTTTGTTTTTAATTTTCATAATCATTAATTTAGTTTTATTGTGATTAATTTGCATTTCATAATTTTATTTGATTAGTTGGATGAATTCGGATTAACTGCTAAATTGATGTCCCCGTTTACGCTGACTGTAGATGATGCTTTTGTGAAATTTAAAGTGAGAATTGTTACATAGTAAATAAAAGAGGTTCTAAGTTGTTCCTGCGGTTTGACACTTTAATTAAATCATTTGTTAAAGAATTTCTGTAGTTTAAATAAAACTTTCACTAAAAGTAATATAACGTCTGCAATTTGAATATTTCTGTTTTTAAGAAAATTGCGTTGCTAATTTCTTAAGACAGTAAAGAAGAGATAAATTGACATGACAGAGTATTCTTGAAACGTCATTGATTAACGACGTTTCAAGAATACTTAAATAGTGCTGTAATAAATATATTTACTAAATTAAAAACTCTATTTTCAGTCTTTTACAATACTTTAATCCAAAGTATGATTTTTCTCATTTTGTTATCTACATTTTATCACTCAAATTTCTGGAATGCTTTATTGAAAACTAACAAAACTGAAATCACAACATTAAAGCATTTTACTTGTGTTTCGTTTTTTGTAATTTTAGTTTCAGCCTATCTTTGAATAGGAAAGTAGGCTTATCAAGTCAATCAGTCTGTGTGCGCGCGCATGTCCCTTACCTTTTAACAACTTTTAACTTTTGAACTACTGAACGGATTTTCTTGCATTCACTGATAAGGACTAAGAGACGATTTACCGTATTTACTCGCATAATTTCCCCCATCGCGTATTTTCCTCACCCCAGTTTTTGTGGATTATAAAATTCAATTTTTATTTTTATCGCATAATTTCCCCACCTCTACTTCAGCTATAAAGATGGCGGGCTGCGCTGCGTGAGTTACGAAATTACGTCACAGTCGCACACACACTTCCGTGCATGCCTATTGCTTAACTGTACTTTGAAGAAAAAACAAATGTTGAGATGTGATTTCTTATATTTTAAATGTTGCGTGTTAATAAAATTGTTGTTAATTACATTTCTTGCTTTAAAAATCAATATTTAACATGGTTTTCCATACACTTTCACCATATTTTTTTTCCTCAAATTGAAAAACATCGCGTAATTTCCCCCCCCCCTTTTTTTGTCAAAATATTGATGAAAAAAAAGAGGAAATTATGCGAGTAAATACTGTAACTTTTTGTTTGAAATTTTTTCCATGTCGGTCCCTGTCGAGAAATAAGCACGTAAAATATTTGTCAATTTTAAAAAAATTGTCAATTTTGTGAAGTTTACAAAAATTCCTAAATAAATAAAGAGCGTTAGAACCGAAACAATGGATTTTTTCATAGTTGCGAAAAAGAAAAAGAAAAAAATAAGAGCAAAATTTAAGGAAAGTAAACCTTAAGTTCTTGGAGGAACTTCCCGTAATATTGAGATTTTCAAGAAATACTACAATTTCTCTAGCATCACAGTATTACCTTACAAAACAGCATGCAAAGTGTTATTCATATTAAACTTTCATTACATAATATATGCGTTGGATGAAAAACAACTTCTAGATAAAAGACTTGAATCTTTTAATGTTAAGATACTTCGGATACTATTTTCTTTGAATTATTTATTTCGTAAGTTCTCTGGAGTTTTTGTATTTTGTTGTATCTGACGAATGTCTTTGAATTCCAAAAACTTAACAATGTGGAAACAATGTTAGACTATTCTCTTTCTTGTTACTCCCAGTCTTAATTTAATTGGCTTCCGAGAACAGTTTCAAGTTTCTTCCGTATTCCCATCAGGTGGTCTACGATACTAGCGTTCAATTTAACTAGGTTTAAAATGATAGTTAATGAAATTAATTAGTTAGCAAAGTAAGCAACGATTGGTGCGTCTCAATGCGGGATTTCTGGTTGGCAGATGCCTCGGTTGTTGCCAATTGAATTTGAATACTAAGTTAAGAAACGAGAAAAAAGAACTGAACATTTTACTCAGTTTCTTTACCAAAAAATCAAAACCTTTGAATTTTTGGAGGAGAAAATGTTCAACGTCGAAGTACTCGTCTCAGTTTCAGTTAAAAAATTCAATGTAATTTGATAATTTATTTAAAATTGAAGTATTGAAAAAATTGAATTTTATTATTATTCTGAATATTTTGTGAAAATATCTAGCATAAAAATTGATTCCCAGAAAATCAGAAAAAAAAGAAAGTTTACTTTTTAAGGTTAATAACAGAAACTATAACAAGAGTTTTGTATTTGAATGGTCAGGTTATCTGTTTTGGCATCAGCAAATCAATAATCATTATTGTTCCCTCTCCCCCACCCCTCCAGTGAAAACAAAAATAATCAACGAAATTTACTATTGCACTTCTTTCGTTTGTCTCTTTGCTTATTTGTTTATGTGTTGGTAAGAGTATAACACTAAAACGGCTGAACGGATTTCCATCAAATTTGGTACGTAACTTATTTGTGGTCAATTCTAAACAATGGCTAATGGTCTCCACTTCTCCCAACTCTCAAAAACTGGCCTTCGAAATGCCTTCCAACCGGATGGACTGATTCTTGATATGAGGCTTTATTTACGGTTCAACGTAAAATATGACAACTTTATTGGGTGCCTTAGCGCTGCAGGCTCATGGTAGCTGAGCGTTTTTTTTTTAGTTTTTTTACTGAATATGTGAAGTTAACATTCCTTTTAAGTATTTTTCTTCTTGGTACGTCTGTTTCGTTTTTTTTTTTTTTTGTACATTAGTTTATTTGTTGTCTTACTTTCAACACAGTCTTCATTTCGCCCATTCCTTAGAATTGGCCCCAAAATCCTTCTCTTAAAGAACTTTTCTAGACTGCTATCTTTAAATTTTGGGCAATGGTTATTTTCCAAATCAAAATATGAGGATGATTATTTTGGCCTTCATCTTTGCCCTCGATCCTCAAAATGCCTGCTCCTCCCTTCTAGCTCAGTCCCACCACTCAATGGAAAGCTGAGTGTTTCTCTAGCTACAAACAGTAGAGGCGTCCCCCATTTTCCAAGTGTCCGCTTTCAATTACAACCAGAACCCATACACATATACTCGTGGTCTGCTCTTTCGAGCAGACATGTCGTCATGTTTCGACGATCTTCCACGCCTATCAAATCTCCTCGATTTTCAAATATATTTTCATCGTCTACGTATAGAAGAATAACTAAATAATAATAATAATAATAATAATAATAATAATAATAATAATAATAATAATAATAATAATAATAACTGGTCTGGTGCCTCACTGGTCTGGTGCCTCACACATTGCACCACAGTCTCAGCACACTAGGACTTCACAAAAACACTTATGCACAACTGCAGAAGGCTGTGGTACTCAACACTACACGCATAGTTAGGAAATTTATGGACACAAGCACACATCCCTAATCATTCTTGCACACATCTTTACACTTGGCAGTATGTGCTTTGGTCCTTGACCCGCCATATTGTTTTTGCTGGGGAAACCCAAGATTTGAAACATACAAACATAATAATAATAAAATAACTAAAAAGTAAGGTGTATGTAAAGGGAATAAAACACATACACAATATTTTACTTATATATACACAATATATAAGTAAAATTGCAATATATTTTTTTCTGTAAATTTAGAAAAAGCTTATTATACAGGGGGGGGGGGGTTAGGGTCGTGGTTAAATGTTCGTAACCCTGATTACACAATTTGAATGGTTTTTTTCCATCCTCTTCCTTCTATTTATCATTCCTCTTCAAAATATTCCCATACCCTTAATTTACAATAGTTTCTTATATAATCAATCTTAATTATTAAATAATTTTTTATCATAAAGCCATTGATTATATCTTTCTATCAATTATGTGATCTAGAATTTTCAATGTTAACTAGAATGCTCTGCTAGTCGAGGTCCCAATGCTTTGTTGTGATTTCCACTCAAAAACTATCACCAAGAGGGAGACCGCGTAAGCGATGGCGGGATGATGTGAAGCACAGCCTGGAAGAGAGAGACATCCCATGGGAAAGAATATGTAGAGAAGAGGCTTGGAAGAACAGGGAGAGGTGGAGAGGCTTAGTTAATTCCTAGAACCACAGTTGGTGGAACAGGAAAGGATATGTTGTTGTTGATTGTGAGATTCTACAAAAATGCAGTGTTAACTAAACGCTCCTCAATAAATGAAATAGAATGGAAACTCAAAGTTATTGAGAATAAACACAGAAAATCGCATTTCTTTAAGAAATAGTTTCATTTGTTTGTGAGATTCTACAAAAATACAGTGTTAACCAAACGCTCCTCAATAAATGAAATAGAATGGAAACTCAAGTTTCTTATCTAAGAGTCTCCGGAGATGCCTAAATTATTTACCATTTTTGTTTTGCCATCCCTCCATTTGTTTCCATATCTGTTTCTCTTTTATTTGTTCATTTCTATTCAGCAAAATTTTTGATAGATGAATCTCTTCCATTCTCTGAATTTTGAAGAGAAATCTCTGGTCTTATTCATATTATCTATAGTCAATTATGTAATTTGAAAGTATTTAGTGCTAATTTTAATAGCCCCTTAATATATTTTCTTTGAATAATTCCACACTCCTCTGATTTCATCCATCCCAAAATTTTTTGCACCATAATTCATTAATGGCTAAAACAATTTTATTAAAGAGCTAAATTGGTTTGTTAAAATTTCCTTTTCAATTGTAAGTTACTTTAATGCCTCAGAAAAATCCACACTTTCTTTTCTTATTAAAATTCTTCAACGTTCCAATTGATCCTCATTAGACTTAACCATTCATCCCAAATTCGTGGAATTTTTTTAATAATTTCTATTTTTTTCTTTTCCCCAATACCATTCTTCACATTTTGCTCTTCTTCCAGCATTCTGAAATATTATTTTTGATTTCTGTAAATTAACTTCTGGTTGAGATTATTAACGAACTTTTTATCATATTTTGGACGTCCTATCTATTGGTTGCAATAATTGCAAATTTTTATTTCATCAACTACCATCCATTTGTTTCTCTTCAAGTCTTCCCTAATTCTTTCACTATAAATTGTAAACAGGTTAGGATTAAGATATAATCCTTTTGATTTTTATTGCTTTGTTTATACTATTCACAGCACGTTAAATTTATTATATATAATCCTTTTGTTTGTGATAATGTTTTAAAAAAAATTATCCTTGCTTTTATTTAGTGTAAGCTTATAACTTTTTTTCTGTATTACCTCGTTTTACGCCGGTGTTGCGTTCCTACAGTGGCGTTCCTTCAATAAAGCTCATTTAGTTTTAATAGTACACTAACATCATTCTTTGCCTTTGGACAAAATGAGGAGACGTGGGAATTGGTAGTCCTCCCCCCGCCTCCTTTGACGTCACTTGAACCTCAACAAATCTGTTTCTTATTTTTTATCGCAAATATTTCATCACATCATAGGAATTTACAACAAATAAATTCCGAACCTAAAGGCTTCTCGTTGCTTCCTGAGAAATCGTCAAAATTTTAGCTTTAGGAGTTTTAAAGTCCTAACACTGTATTTAAAGAGCGTTTTAGCTTTAAGGTACGGAATCGTAGCCTTACGAGAAACAAATGAAGATAAGTGTTGCAGAACTCGGCGAATTTCTCGAGATGGATGATCATATTTATCACAGTAATGTTTCCTCTTTTGATGCTTCTAGTGTTGCCTCGTTCGTTGAACTTTAGATTTGCTAAGTAATAATTGGAAAATCTTTAAATATAATTTCAAAACACGATAAAGTTAAGATATTTACAAAATGCGTAAAATTTTATTGCTTGAATGAATTGAATTTGTCAAGGTCTGATAAGATTTTATTTAACAAGATATTTTATTATCTTGTTAATAAAAACTTCCTTTGTTAATATTCAAATGCTTTTTCTTTTTTTTTTTGTTTAAAGCTTCTTCATTGAAGATTTTTTTTTTCATCTTCTCCAATTGCATTTTCCTATTTTGAATTTTGAACTAGTTTTTTCATTTTGTACTTTACACGTTCTCGCAAACTTGGCTCAATGGACAAGCTGTTCGAAAATCTCCTACTGTTCGAAAAACTGCTATTTGATCTAAATAGGATTATTTGATCTAAATAGGATACATTCTAATTTGAGGCAAGTTTTAGAATCAATTCAACACCAGTGCGCCAAGCGGCGAGAATTTTTTTTAGAAAACTACGACACTGGAAAGCTAAAATCTAGATGTAGGCCTATTTTGTTCGTTGTTTCCATCCACTATCTTTTCTTCCGGATGCTTTTTTTTCGTTTTTCTTTATCTCTGCTGTTGGATGAGTTTAGAATTAATAGCAAAACTGCAAAACCAACCTCTTATCGCTTCGCCGGCACATCATTTTTAATCTCGATATCAAAGAGAGCAAAACGAGACTTTCAACTGGAACTTTACTGCCTTATGTAAAGCAATGCTACCTAATTACTGCAAGCTACAAGTACGTTTTCTAGTGGTTTTGGGCAAGTTTTCGAGAATAATGTAGCAGTTATAGCGGCCATTAGATTTTTTTTTTATAATTGTTATTTTTATATCAGATTGTGAACTCTGATTTTCATAAATTTTTTTCCTGCTTCTCTTTATCTTATGATAAGTGAAAGATTACAATATTTTACCTTAGTAATGAAACAAAAGTAAATGGTTCAGTTTTTACTCAACAAAACTGAAGGTAAGACAATGGAGTAAATAATGTCCGTGTCACATATCTACGAACTTAATAATGTTAGTTAAATATCTAATAATGGTAGGAAGATGCATGCATCATTATCATTGCTAGCCATCTAAAATCGTCTAATGAATAATGATGGATACTACCAGCAAAGCCTGTCGGACGACAGGCATAAAAAAAATCTGAAAAAATCATTTTATTATCAACTATCAAATATAAAGTAAATGTAATCTAAATACTGTGCTAACTTGTGAACGAAGCTTCTACGGCAAAAATGGTTTTGAGTTTCGAAATCAGCTTAAACAACTGAGTAAGTCTGCCAAATTTCATTAAAATGGATGCAGATGTAACAAAATTATTTGGTTTTGAACGTATGTTTTGTTAGAATTTCAGTTGTCGAGGTCAGCCCAAGAATAAAATTTCATGAAAACAACATAGAATGACACAATGAACTAATATTTTCATCCAATTTGAGTACTTTTGATTCAATGGCACCATTGAGAACCGTTGGATCTATCTTTAATAGCTTAATTATATCGAGTTACAGACAGACAGACAGACAGACAGACCGACGAACTTAGCCAATTTATATGTTTATATATATATATATATATATTTGATTCGATTGATGATTTGATTTGAAAAAAAAAACAATTTTTTAATGTTTATCAGACCTATTTAGGTGTACTTCTTACCTGTACACCTGTAATATAGGTTCTGAGAGTTTAATCTAAAGGATCATTTTCCACCCAAAAAAAAAAAACGAAATACCAAACATATCTAAAGTTTAATTTATCTAAAGAATAACTGTTATTTTTGACTCTTAACGCCGAAAGGCATTTAAAACTCACCTTTGTATAATCTAAATACTGCGCTAACTTGTGAACGAAGCTTCTACGGCAAAAATGGTTTTGAGTTTCAAAATCAGCGTGAAAAATCAGCGTATGCCAAATTCCATTAAAATCGGTGCAGTGGTAATAAAATTATTTGGTTTTGAACTTATGTTTTGTTAGAATTTCAGTTAAAATTTAATGGAAACAACATGGAATGACAAAATGAACTAATATTTCATCCAATTTGAGTACCTTTGATAGAACCTTGGATCTATCTTAATAGCTTAATTATATCGAGTTACAGATAGCCTGACAGACAGACAGACAGACGAAATTAGCAAATTATATAAGTTGATTACAGAAAAATATTTGTCGATGAGTCAGAAGCTTCTTTAAAATGCTGTCAAACTCCTTTGAAAAATATAAATATATTAAGGGGGCTGCCATTGTTGATTTATAGAAAAGCTGCTGAAAAGAGGCAAAACAATTATTTCAGTTTCTCCATAAAAATCTGGAGGAACAAAATACTTCCACTTCATTTGTTTCGCTCTTAATTGAATCTATATCTTAGCGAACGTTCAAGTATTACTTAAGCACATTTTTAGTCATTTTAGACCCCCTCCCTCTCTTTGTAAGCAAAAATAAGCAGATTCCCCCCCTCCCTTGTGCTTACATAAGATTTGCCAAAAATCATTAACAGTAATATCACTGAACAATAAATGAAAAAGTCAAAATTATGTTATATTCAATTCTGAATTAAAATGTAGCACATTAAATGTAAAAGAACACATGAATTACTGAGTAACAAGTATATTTCCCGTAGCGCACTCTCTCGCGTGTATGTTTGTTTGTCTTACGTAAGCCCCTTATCCAAATTATCTTCTAGTATTCTTGCAGAGTCAATGACGAGTAGATTTCTCTACAAGATTTAAGTAGCATAGAATTTCTAATACATGAATTTCAATAACTATAGTTAAAGATTCTGTGTTGTGGTACAAAGTTTCAAGAAGTTCAAGGAATCGACTTGTGATACTTACATCTTTTTATATCTTTTTAGCGGTTTTACTGTAAAGTAGCAAATACTAAGAAACATTAATGTATTGTCAGCAATTCCAAGTAAAACGCCCTTTAATTCTTAGAGTTTTCATTTTGCATAACAGTAAGTTACGTAAGTCTTAGAGTGGAAACTCGATTAACACTCACCTTCGGGACCGGGACTGTGACGGTTAACCGAATAGACGGATAACAAAAATTTCGCAATAAACATGTACAGTAACGAAATTTCAATGCTGGTTTGGGACGAAAGATAAACAATAAATTATACAAAGAAAAATCTATCGGTAACAAATAGATATCGTCGAACACCAAACAAATACTACTACTAATAATAAAAATAATAGAAACGTAAATCAGTAGGCCTATTAGATAATAAGGTTTATATGTTGAAGCTTTAATCAGTCATCTTCTTCTGTTTCTTCCAGGCTCGAGCTTTTTTTCGCGACAATGTCCCATATTTTGAGGAGAAGTAGGTTTTGCGATCGATGACGGATAGCAGAGAGTGACGGTTAATCGAGTGACGGTTAATCAAGTTTCCACTATATTTTACTTTTTTTATTATTTTTAGTCTTCTGATAAGATCAGCAGACTTATAAGCCCGTTTTGTCTGTCACATAGGTTAGAATTGTTAAAATCTCATTAAATTATCATTAAGCACAACAGTCCCAACAATCGCAACAATTGCGTCTTTTATATTCGCAATTTATAATAATAAGGAAATTAAATCAATATCAATGATATTCTCTTATCAGAAGACGTTGCGAAGCATTGTGATTGGTTTTCTAATCGCTTTCCCTTCCTTGTCTTTTTTTAATTAGAGATTTTTTTAACCAGATGATGATTTCAATTACGATACTCAGATAATTTATATTTTTTTAAGTGTGATGGATTTTTGGTATCAAGAATGTATTAACGAAAAGACTAACGATTTTAGAACATGTTTATCATAGAGCAATTAAATTGGGGAAAAAAATGAATGCTATCTCTTGAAAAAGCTTTTAATGTTTGCAGTTGTTGAAGGATCTAGAACGGTATCTGTTTTCTGGTCGAATACTTCCAGGTCAAGATCTGCTTTCATTCATTACGATTTTCCTAATGGCACATTTTGGAAAGCTCAGTTGCATGATTTTCAGTGGAATCAAGTGTCAGTCATCCAGAATGGCTTGTGTTTAGCGCACGCACGGATAATTCAGTGAAACATAAGGATTTACTTCAGCGTGAACCACGAACATACCAGAAACCACATCTACTTAATTAAGGTTATTTGATGTTGACTAAAATATTAGAAACAAGCAGTTAAAACAAAAATGATGTTTGCGGATGTGCTGAATTAACCACATCTTCAGAAGAATATCACTGTTTATTGTTCCGAAAAATTTCCCAAAAATTTAGGTGTAGAATAATAGTGTTTTAAATGCGAAGAAGAAATCTAGACGAATAATGTTTCTATTTATTTATATGTATTATTTTATACCTTTATGAAAACAGTTATTTTTTTTTTTTACCTTTACTTCAAATTCTCTCAAACAACGTTAGCTCTAACGAACCAATTCTTATCCACAATTTAATCTCATTCTTTTCAATTAAGCTTTTTTCGACTCACTCTTTTTTATCTTTATTTTGCTAATTGTAATCAATAACTTAATTAGCTTCAGTGATATAGAAAAAAAAATCAATACATGCAATTCCCATTCAGGTAAGCATTTGCAATAGAAATCAAATTTGCTAACTGAAGCTTTTTTTATGATAAAACCATATCGTTTTACCTACAAATAAAGATAAAGAAAATTTCATAGAAAAATTTCCTGTTGATTGAAAAATACTTAATTTCTAGAAATTAATGAAATAGTAGATTATGAAAACAAAAATCCCAAATTATTAAATAGGAATTCCCATTTCCACATACTAATTTCAAAGTCAATATAATCAATTTCAAAACATTTTTCTCAAACAGCGCAGGATATATCTATTAGAAACTTACAGGAAAAGTATTCAATTAAACAGGATAAAAATATTGTCAATCTGCTAATTTTTTGTGTGAAATTTATTACTGAATATATTTCTTAAACGAAACTTTCAACAAACCACCATTTCTTCACCGTGAAACATCTTAAAGTAGGCTGATTTATCATTTGACTTGATTCTTTTACATTATTTTTCTTTTGAAATCACAAAACGATCTACAAAAATTACTAAAATAATAAGGAAATTATACATGAAGTAGAAGAATTTTATGGAATTTTTATAAAGGAATAAAATTTGAAGTTTGTTTCAAATAAAAAAAAACCTTAGTAATCTTTTAAGATTGTAACACGAAATTTCTTTGTACTTATTTTACAAGTCTTTTCACTGTTGAAGGCAAATCCAATACAGCTTTTCTTGTTGTAGCCTACTTCTAATCATTACAGAAGTCTGAGAAATCAATTAAAATTTACTGTTTTCTTCTATGAAGTTACGCTTTTGGTTTTGATTCGATTTACACTTTCATATTCCTTTTATTATTAATAGATTCTTTGTAAAATGTTTCTGCTCACTGTAAAAGGAGATTTACAAAAAATGTTGTTTTTATTTCAAATCAATTAAAGTAGTTAGATTGGTGTACTTCAAATTTCAAAAAAAAAATTAAAACCAGAAATTAGTTAACCTGTAACAATGCAATACCTGTTATTCTATTTTATTGAATTACAGATGTTTGAATTTAAATATGTATAAAAAAAGTGTCATAATAAGTTAGTTAACAAAATTTTATTTATTTATTTTGTACATAATCATGTACAAGAAAAAGTCAATCTTTTTTAAAATGTATTCCAATTAATACAGAAATTGTAGATATCTTAAGAGTATGTATGAATACCTCGATGTATTCTAATTATTTTATTTTGCATTTGTTGATATGTTGTAATAGTGTAGTTGGCTAATATTTCAAAATCCAATCCCGTCTGGCTGATGATCGTAGGAGCTTTATCTCCTGTGTCGTCCATCTTCTTTGGGATTGAAGCGAATGCTGGAACTTTAGAACTTCCAAATTCAAGAAACTCTTTGAAAAATATACTAAAACATATGAAACTGATTCATAGATATCTCTTTCATTTTTATCGATTGGTCTGTGGTTTCATGAAAGTACATTTTTATTGTAAAATCTCTGTAACGGTTATAAGTAGCCGATGAATAACCAAATTGCGTACTTTTATGATCTTGCTCTATGTTTGCAGAAGAGTGTGACCTTGGGGTTAAACATTCAGCCACCTTCCTAAGCAATCTAATTAACCTTGTCCCATTGGTGCAGGCCTGGTATTGACAGTTTTAACGATTTCGCCCCCAATGAGATGCAGAGCTTCTGGCAACAGAGTGGTGGTAAGTGGTGGGGAGTTGAGGAAAGCAACCCACCCCTCCAAGCTATTGTTGCTGACATATCAGACATTGTGCTCTAATTTAATCAGCTTCTTGATGGAAATGGACTTTTTTGTTGCAACTATTTGCTGAGAGATCACCATTTTACATTTTCAGTGATAATTTGTCGTTGCTAAGTAAGAGGTTACTGATTTTCCATAGAAATGTGGAATTGCCAGGAATGGGAGCTTTTCAACCAAGTATCTCGTTAAATTTTATTGTCATATTACTCGGAAACTAAAACCCTTCGATAAAATAAAAAAGAATAATTTAGATATTAAATAAATGTGTTTTGTTAAATAGGTGTTAAATAAAAGTACATTAGAAAGAATAAACTTCAGGAATATTTTAGGACCTTTTAAAAAAAAGTTGAACAACACAATATTTAAAAGAATTTTATATAGTATCATGTAATAAATTATAAGTAGCTGACTATTAACATCTTAGTAAATATTTGACATTAAGAAGAGCGTATATTTAGTAAAATTATGAATTATTTTTTGTATAAAACCCTTGTTGAAATGTTGGCCATTAGACTGGTACGAATTTTATGATTTTCAATATTTTACATCACCATTACTTCGGATTTTTCATAATTATTATAAGTGTAATGATTTACAATTAGGGATACCGTAATTTCCAAAATCCGAAGGATTTCTACAAATGACGTGCTATCTTTCCAGAAGACGACTTTTCAAGATATATGGCTAAGAGTCCGAACTTATTTATAAAACATGCAATATTTTACCTCAGAAATACAATTATTAATTATAAAAAAGTATAGGCATGCCCCGCACTAATGTCCTCTTTGGTTCGCAAGGGATGATGTAAGTTGAAAACTGATGTAAGTTGATGTAAGTACCTTATTTTTCACTCATCGAAGTATGTATTGCACTGCAGTCATCAATACGTGCAGAACTGACATAAATAAAGTATTTAAAATTAAAATAAACACTTTATAGTAGTAAATAAGCAAGAAATAAAAACAAGTGACGCATTTCGGAAAAAATAATTTTACTAAAGCAAATTTCCACGCCTACTGTACAGCATTTCCACGTCCCACCCAGAGCGTAAGCTTTTGCGACTCGTTAGCATAGAGCGCTTCGCAGTTTTTCTATTTTACAGAACTGCCTATAAACAGGTGAAGAGAAGAGTAGAAATTAACCTTCTTTTTTTACTTGGGCGGACGGATATTATTTAAGGAATCTGAAAGAGAGAGAGTTTATCTTCTAAGTCATAATTAGAGTCATCAAGGGGATAAATGGCGATGCAGGTGGGCGTTGTTAATGGACGTAAGTCCGAAGCAAGCAGACGCAAGTCCCGGCGCACAATGTCAATTGAAAACGGACGTAAGCGACGTAATTCGAGGTATGGCTATAGGTTGAAGTAATTTATGTTAATTTTTTACTAGAATTTTTGTAGTTGGTAAGTTCACAATTAGTTTTTCTATACTTCATTATTTTAATGGTGCTACTCAATCATACAATTACAAGAATAGAAAAGAAAATAATTCAACATTACTTAAATTCATATCTTAAGGAGGGTAAGAATTTCAGTCATGTTGAATTATTTTTTTTCAAGAAGGGATAAATTTAAGAGAATGTATTTTAATACTGAAGAAAGTAAACAAATTTTAATAAATTCCAAACGTACAGTTTGGAAAATGTATCTGTATATCGATAGATCTCACAACAATGAAATCAGTGCTCTTCAAACCTTTCCGTAGTGTTCTAGTATTTTGATCTTAAGTCTGCTGATTCATAATAATGATGATTCAGACTCCGCATAGTTGAGAAGCACTAGGCATGAGTTTGTTGTTTTCTTTGGTGCCTGTTAAGAAATTTCTCTTTTTTTCTGAATAGCTAAACTTCACGTTAAACCTATTTCCTTTACATATGATCGTATGTTAACTAAAGAGGTAAAAAAAAAATCTATAGTATTCAATTTTCTTGATCAGCCAATGCCGTAGGTTCATTTGAGGAACAAATCCCTCTACTTTAGTAAAAGATCAGTCCATGCACGGGAAATCATTTTCCAGTCACAAAATCAAAATCCTTGAATATACAAACATATAAATCAAAGGTTACATTATGAAGGGTTTTCCCATTCTGTGTCAAATTAAGATCTTTACAATGTCTTGGAGAAGAAGGCCTCGAAGCTTTCTGCTCCAATACATTGATTTTGATCAACTAGCAGCGCAGAAGTCCTTGTCATGTATCTTAACGAAGGGTCAAGGGACCGAGCCGAAATATCGATTTACTTTCACGAAAAGGGGAAAATCTCTCTTCAAAGTCTATATTATGCTATAATTAATTATCATGCTCTAGTCCTTTTTCAAATCTAGTCTTTATGAAAATACTACAGTCATGATGCAGTTTTTCCACATTGTTTTATTTCTCAGTAATAAATGAAAATAAAGTAACGAAGCAAAATCATTCAACTATTTGACCTCACAAATTATTGGTTTATAACAGGGACGGTGAGCCGTCTGTCATTGGAAGACCATATGTTAATTAGAGGAAACTTTCATCAGGCCGCACATTTTGCCGTTCAACCAAATAAAAAGTCATGTCGTTTTCCAGATTGGGGGGGGGGGGAGTTGAAGCAAAGCCATGAGCTTTCCAACAAAAAAAAGGGTCAAAAACCTAAATATTTTCAATCAGGATAATTTTTGTATTTACTTGTATTTTAAGGTAATGCATACGTTTTCCGTAATGCACAGCTTTGTTAATCTAGTAAAATCTTCCCGAAGACATAATGTACATTTAGCTATAAAGTAATAAACATTAATTTCTAAGAACGTATCTAGAATTATGACATGAGAGTATTCGGAGAATATGTTCAAGAAGTTTTTCAATTTTCAATTCCGACTGTAACCGCATTGTGAATTTTCAAATTATTTACAATACAATCGTTTAATGTTCTTCCTCGTAAGTTGAAATTGCATGCGAAAGGTAGCACTAAGTTTGACAAAAGTCTACAAGTTCTCTACCCGTGGTTTATAATAACATATAATCTAAAGCATCCCAAAATGAAGTCAAAAACTCTGAATTTAAAATAGAAAAGGCATTCGTCAAAGATCACTTTTGGATTTTAACTTCAGATGTTTTTCAGTTGAATAATTTATTCTTCTGATTGACGTAATAATTTTGATGTTTGAAATGAGGACGAAATTGGTCAATTGAAGGAAATGCTTCAACTAAAATGAAAAATATTAAGTTGAATTAGGGACAGGATCTTAACTACTGAACAAACTTTTTTTCCTTGAGTTTCTTCCGCTTAGATAAACGGAAAACGCAAATCACATTTACAATTTACTCTGCAATCAGGGACTTAGAACCGGTTTTCGCCTTTTTTCTCCGTAAGCAACAGGAAAGGAAATGCGCTGACATTGTAATTAGGTTTAACGAGCTTTTAGTGGGAATTGAACATAAAAATGGAGGGAAAGAAAAAGATGAAGATGGAAAGGGAGAATGACGCATTTTCATTCTTCCATTTGTGTAGACAAGTCTTAGAACAAAGTTGGAAAGTTGAAGAAAAGAAGAATATCAATAAAAAAAATTAAAACTAATTAACTTCTTACATTAATTTAACAGTGTCAGATAAGAGCTTAAATTAAATATGTAAAACTTGAATTTAAATTTTAAATGCAAATGTTACATCTGGGAGTAGTTGATAGAGTATGAAGAATTCGACATTGTAATGAAAATGTCTAAGTAAAAAATTCTTTTGTGGCCCAATTATGAATTATAATCTAATGGAATAATAAAAATACACCTTAAACTTTTCAGAAAATATTTTAGGCTTTTTTTTTTCGCTTATTTTTTTTTTTTAATTTAATTGTTTTTTTTTTTCCAAAAAAAAAAAAAAAAAAAAAATTCTTATACAAAAAAATTCAGTAGATTTAAAAAATTTTATCGAACGATTCTTAGATAACTTTTAATTGATTTATTGATATAAAACCTACATTTGATGTTTATTTTAGTTGTGTCTTATTTCTGTAAGGAACATGTGTCTTGAAATTCATGAATTTCAAAATGTCCTAATCAACGTGTTTTTGTTGTATGTTTCGAAATAAAATTCCATGAATGTAGTACATTATGATTAATCTTAAATTCTAATAACTTTTAATACAATTTAATAATTAAATTACAATAGTTATTTCAATAGCTTAATATTAACTTAAAGATTCTGCTACATATGCATTTCCGAAACTTGTTTACACGTAAATTTTCGTATAAATCATAACAGTATAGAAATCGTAACAGTAAATCCTAACCTTAAATTGTATTGTGAAATTTCATAGTCCCGACTTCTCAGTTATCCTTCACTTCCATAGAATTTATGTTCGTGCACTTCAGTTTTACATATATACCGCTTAATAAGATACATCACGTACAAATTATTCGTTCCAACAAGTAATATGGCGGTAAACTTTGTTTTCGGCATAATTAAAATCTCTTTTACAAGAGCTGCGAATGGATCATGATGGGAAGGCGAGTGATCCGCATTACTTTGAGCATAATACTTGATGCTAGGCTTGCTGGATTAACTATCTCTCAAATGACCTTCCGCTGTTCACGCATCTCAGTTTCAAGCCTCTACTGAGAGTGGGTGCGAAAAAACATAAAAAGAAAGCTGTGATCGCCGATCATGCAAAAGATAAACCTCTTGTGGACCCGAGGGCTCAGTAGCGAATCGCTATGATCGTGGAAACTAATAGTCGGACCAGGGCAGGCAAATCATCTCAGGATTCGTAGTTGATACGCTGAACATCATCTTGTCTCGAATGGGCTGTAGTACTTGATAAATTATAACAGTCAGTGACTGATATTGTCAGAGAAGCACAAGAAAACTCGCCTCTTGTGGTTACGGAAAAAAAAGGGAAAAAAAAGGTAGCTGGTCTGAAAAAAATCAAACTTCCTTTCGCGTCATGCTGATAGAAAGTTCAGAATTTGGCGAAAACGATACGAACTGAATCAACGCTACAACGTGAGCTTGCTGTTGGATGTAGTAGTTTGGTAAATGTTTTCCTAGAATGAGTATCAAACGAGTAGCGTCCTTTGATACTCATAGCATCCCGTCTGAACATCATCGGTGACCAAATTAAATCCTATTGTCCATTCTCACGTGGATGTACACGTCCAGCAGGATCCATGAACATTAGAAAGAGTTTTTCTTACTTCACTGGCCTCCTTAGATCCCAAACTATAACACTATTATCAACCCCATTACTCCTTTAAAATGAAGATAATGAGCTGTTGGTTTTAAAAATATATCTCTATTCAATTGTAGAAACTACATCACACAATCATGTCTATATGGTATAATATTCATGCACAATGCTTTTAGCATTTTGTAGATTTCATGCCAAGATGACTTCAGACAGTTTTGAAGGCCAATGAAGGTGCAATAAACCACTTGGTAGTGATTCCATGTAAAGTGGGATATTAGTGTGTGCTCTGCAGATTCGCAGGCTAACTGAGGGATCAATTCCTTAACTGTGGATTGGACAAACTATGTTCAGTAGAGGTCATATTTTGTTTTCATTGATTTTATTTTCTCAGATGCATCCTAGATGAATCCAACTTTGTTCAGTGATTTGATAGTACGATAATAAATAAATATAAAAATAACTAATTATAAAATCTGCTAAATTGAATTTTCCAGAACTTCATCTTATTTTGTTTGAAGATTTGTTTGTATTTCACTTCTGAAACACTTCTAAAATTACAAAGATACATCAGATGGCTTTAATTACGATTATTCTATTTTATTACATTATAGAAATTAAGGAATTATTTTCTTCTTTTATAAAGAAGCAAGGATCAACTTTTTGCTCCACTGATCAAATCTTTAATCCAGGATTAACTGAACTCGCATCTTATCGTTATCTTATATTTGAGATAATAATTGTAAAGATAAGTCAGAATATTTATCTGCTGTAAATATCTTAATATTTTATTTCTTTAATTTCTGCTTTAATTTCTGCCTTTTCAATCTCTTTTCCAGTTTTGTTTTACAATCTCTTCTCTGTTATCATTGACTTCACCAATAATGAAACAATACAAATATTATTGCATTATTTTGTTTAAATATATTCATTTTTTTATCATATTTTTATTTAATATTATCGAAAAAATAGTTCAGGTAGCTTCTAATAAATTAACAAAGAAATATTGAATTCTTACTGCTGTAGAAATGAAAGCTTTTTTTTTCTTTAGATTAAAAATAACAACACACAAGACAAAAACATTTAAAAAGATTATAAAAAAAAAATACTTAAAATTCCAGGAGCCTTTCGGGTTCCTTTGCAGGTTCCTTTGCGGATTCCTTCTTGGGTTGAACCCGAAAGGCTTCGGGAATTTTAAGTATTTTTTTTTTTTTTTGTAGAATTTTTTTAATAATCTTTTTAAATGTTCTTGTGTGTTATTATTTATTTCTTATTTATTTCTTATTTATCATTTCCTCAATTAAAAGTGTACATCAAATAAAACGAATTTATTTTGATTGTTAGACATAATTCTTTCGATTCTGCTTTGATTACTTATTTTTGTAGTTTTCATTTCAAATTAAAAGTATTTTTATATTTGTGAATTTCAGTAATTTAGATAAAAATTAACAGTACACAAGACATTGTCTATTTTTTTTACGAATTAAAACCTAATAATAAAGACATTTTTAAGTAGGCCTAGTAACATTTTAAGGAAAGTAGGCTTTAAATTCTTTTATGAGATTCACTGATGAGGTCTGAGTAATGAGGGCTGTTGTTGCTACGAGAATTCTCCTTCTTTCAAACACGAGGAAAGGGTATTGGTTTGCCTTTAACTAGCAGAGACATGATTATTATCCAAGAATTGTGTTCGTTACGTAATGGTTGCCATGGAAACCTGAAAACAAACAACCAGCTCAGTTCTAAATCTTCCAAATACTCTTCCAATTCATTACTTGTTTGCTCAGACCATTAATTCGCTAATGGCTTTCCGTTTCGTATTTTTTTTTCTTTTGTTCGTGATTTTTTTTCTCTCTCTCGTTTTCCAAAATAAAAAAAAAAAATAATAACAACAACAATAGATGATGTATCGTCTACTTAACTATCTCTGATGTATCGTACCTTTACTGCAAATTATAACTGTAATTATCTTTGGGCATTATTTAACTTTATAAGGATTTAGGAATGGGACCATATTTGAAGATTATAGTAGCTTAAAATACTTAATCAGAGGTTCGTCATCTACAAGACTATTAAAATGAAATGAAATGCATTTTATTCTTTGCATTTAGTTTTTACAATTTCTTTTCCTGATTTTTTAGGAAAAAAAAACACATTAGGATCATTAAAGAATTAGTAAATTGTGTGTCTGTACCCTCTAATAATAATTGTTGAACTGCAACATGGATTTTTGTTGAACTTGGCATGCTTATTTTTACCATAAGGTATGATCTAACTTTTGTTTTTGTAATGTTTTCCGAGTATTTCCTTATGGAGAAATTATTGGGTGAAATTAAATAAAATTTCTGTAAACACTGCTTTTTACCAATAACAAGTCATAGATATTAATCTATTCTTTTATTGACCTCTCACCTCTGAGTCCCGGGTTCGGTTCTCATGTGGGTTTCGTGAAGGTGGACGAGCCAGGCAGGTTTTCTCGGGGTTGTCCCGTTTCACCTGTGAGCCTACCACCATACTTTCTCAGTCTTTCTCTCATCTGTCCTCATTTCCGTGGGTTTAGCACAATAGATCTTTCAGGTCGCAGTGCTTGGCTTCCTGCCGCCCACATTCACCCCAAATAATAATAGTAATCTATTCTTTTAATAATTCACTGATTTGCGCGAACTTTCATATCATTAAAAATTAATCGAATTTCCATACTTAAATAAATAATGCGGATAAATTTATTCTTATTCAGAAAATGATAAATTTCTGGTGTTTATATTCAGCAGATATTACACTTTAAAAGGTTAAATGGAAGCTAATCTTTTCTATTATTTTCTATATTTTTGTTAAATAAAGAAAGTCAAAAATATTTTAAAAATATTTTGAAGGTGTATGAATCCTAGAGAAAGTATGCTTCGTATTCTTTCAAAAAATTCTTAAAAATCAGTAACAAGAAATACAGTTCTGTCGACTAGCATTCTCTGTAATAATAATATTTAAAGTATTCTCGAGTGAGATTTTCTACAACTAAAGCAGGGAATGTAAGGTATTTATTGAAATACAAGCTTTTGTTTTTGTATTTTTAATATCGAAAGCTTTTCGACGGTTAATAATTCTATACAATTAAAATTGTTAGACCTTCTTTTCTGCAAAATAACCCATTCAAAACAACAAAATATTCGAAAATGCAAAACTAATACAATATTTTTATTTGGAATTGTTATACGTCAATAACATTTGACAGACAATGGCGTGGAAATTTTAAAAATAGAAGTCGAATTTTAAACAGTTTGCAGTTTTTAGAGTGCTTCTATTTTAGTCTATAAATTAAAACCTTAGATGTTATTTTTTGCTTTCAACCTAAGATGCGATTTGTAAAAAATGTTAGGCCTAATTGCAAAAATTACTGTTTACATAGTACATTGACAACTGTTGCTGGGCATTTAGTCGTTGTCAATGGGAAGCTAAGGAGTGAGGGACAGGAGCACAGAGAAGTGGAGCATTATTGTGAACCTTTAATGTTTGTTTGGCGTAAGAGCTTGACCTGTCTTGCCTTTCAAAATGTAAGTAGGCTATTAATCTCAAAATATCATCTAAATGTAATTACATAGAATAGTAAATACCTTAGGATACAGAGTGCGATTTGTGATTTTACCAGAGGGGGAAGGGTTAATAGGTTCACTATCCGAATGAAAATTTTAAATATGGATACCATGCCTCCCCTAAAAACTTACAGGCACATAGAAATTTACGTGGGACATAGGGATAGGCCTAACAGATTATAATTTATTAAATTATGATTTCTTAAAATATACTTGGTTTGGCTATTTAAAAAAAATAAGATTCTTTGGTTCTGGAAGTTCTCAAATCAAAATGTAATAAAATATGAGATTTATATAAATCAGTTGAAGAGACGAGATGAATGTTGTTCCGGCTGTTTTAGTGGTTTTCCTGTTGGTTTATCCAGGGCAATATGATGTTTATACTTGATCCGTTTTGTAACAAATTTTTCTACATAAAAGCAATGTACTGGAGCAATGTATTGATATTTATTGATATAAAAAGCAGATTTGGAAGTGTTGCAATTTGTTACTTGTTCCTTTGATCAGTCAATAAAGATCAGAAGAAATAATGACATACAAATTCCTATCCTAGAAAAAACAATTTTAATTTGGTTTCAGCGAAACTAAGATTCTTATCTAACAATTAAATATTTAAGTAAATTTAACAAATCCAGTGGATATGCCATTCCTGGCAGGGATATATCATTCATAATCAGAGGTTATGCCTGTGGGGAGAAAATCCCCCCTACATATCGCACACTGCTAGGATATGTGAAAAGATTAAGAAGAAAAAAAGAAATTAGCTCAAATTTTTGTATGTTGTATGTAAGTGAAATTGAAATGAATAGAGAACTGACAGATAACACGAAATAAGTAAAACAGCAACTCCTTTGTATAAGTTACATTTAAGAGCGGTGTAGATGTCTTTGCAGGTATGACTATTGGCGGTATAAAGCCTGCCTCAGCATTCAGATGGGTTTCTTCACCCTAAAGTAAATTTCACTTTGGGCAAGCAAAGGCGGATCGTGTTCTTTCTTGTAACTCTCTTGTTCGTCTCATCTCTTCTGTTCCGTTCTGTCTTACACCTTCAACTACCTTCTTCCCAGTCTTTCCCTTCGTCTCTTTCATTTTTTATCCTCTTTATATTGGGTTTCTCTTCGTTCCGAATCGGATAAGCGATTTTCCGGCTGACCGCTCCACTGACGTGATAGACTTACCCCGACCATATCCATCGGCTATTCCTGTCGGCAGAACGACGTTCGCAACAGATCCTCGCTGCTTCTATTAGAAAAACGCGTCCAAAAGAGATTCAACGCGTATCCAATCTTTTTTATTTGCATTTGTTTGCTGTCGGTTTATTTTTCTATAAGTTGAATGGTGTTGTTTGCTTCCACTAACCAGTATTTGTTTTCGTAAATAAAAACTACAGTTGTTGTTCAGAACTATAGTTGTTGAATGTCGAAGATCTTGACGGTCGGGTTTAGAAGTTTGGACAGAAGATGTGTACAATGATAAAATTCAAAGAAAACAAAGCAAAGATTCCCAAGACGAGATAAAAATCCTTCTGTATCCTTTGCTGGCTTGGTTTTGAAAATAAGGTTTTCCCAAAATATTACTACTCGATGAAGTTTTATTTCGGATGATAAAAATAACAACAACAAAAAAATACATAAAATAATACGTTCCTAAAAGAACATAACTTTCTTAAAATGTTATCCTTTAAATTTCTTCTTTATTATAAGTCTTTGTTTTTGCTTTTAAACTAAACTAACTAAACTAACGTGAAAGGTCGTGAAATCAATAAAACGAAGGTCTCTACTTATTTCAAATTAGAAATCTTTTGAATAAAAATAGTAATTTTCCATTGTCTACAAAAAGTTTATTAAATCAGCTTTACTTAAGTTCTCCGATTAGCTTTATTTACAAAAAAGATTTAATGTGCCTATATTAACATAAAACAGACAAATAAGAAAGGCACATGGGAACGAGACAGGCTCTTCCTTTCTTCTTCCTATGTACCTTCCTTATTTAGTTTTATTTGCATTGAACCAAGCGGGCTTAGTTAAAATGATTAATATGCATTGTTTTACGAGCTTATAAGAACTTTAATCGTTTTCTCGCGCTAATTTCTCGATAACGACTTACAGAAAAACATTAAAATATAAAAAAAAAATCTTATATTGTCTTTAAATATTCATGACAAGTTTCAAGAAGATCCAGTGCTGTTTATTAGGTGAATACATACACAAACACACACTCACACTGAATGATTTGAGAAGCCTCATTTTCCATGGGAAGTAGGATAAAATTAAACAAAAGTAAATGCTAATAATAAACCTCCAGTGCTACTAACTGGAATGGAATGCAAGAGCCTCATATTTAGAAGGAATAAGGGAATACAACCGTAGATGAGGAATAACCTGAAAACTAGTTATCCTGGTATCTTGTCCCAATCACCCATGCGTTTTTGTTTAAAGTAAATTACGGAAAAGGAACCAATAATTTTGGAAAAGGAAAGAAACATTTACTGAGTTACAATTAAAGAATTAAGAAACCGCAGATACTTAAGAAGTAAAATACAGTTTGAGTTCAAAATTTGAATGCTTTCACGAAGCAAATTACGAACTCCATTGCAGATATTTATTATATACATTGTGTACTATCCATGTCATGATTTGAGAATTGATAATATAATCAACAAATAATCCTTCTTCCTATTTTTTTGTGATTTGCGAAAATGTAAATGAGTAACACTGGGTTCCGAAGTTGTCAGTTCCAATTTAAAGCAAATTTTAGGAAATTACCATCTTAAAGTGAATTTTTAAAATAATTACGTTAGTTGTAATAAAAAAATATGATTTTTAATTTTATTATGTTATTAACGGAAGTACCGTATACTCGAAAGACAAAGAAATAGCTACCAGCCAATCAAAACTCTTAAAATCATACATTGTAGTAGTAATGGTTTAGTCAAAACTGAATCTAAAATCAAAAAAGTGCTCAATTTAGCAATTAGGTGGAATTTTGATACGTCTTTGCCCGTCAATGTTGCCTCCGATTGTCTATCAATTAGGTGGAATAAAATAATTAATCACTTTCTGAGCAAAAGTCTGTCAAATTTAATCGCATCTGAACCAAACTTGGCTAAAAGTCTAATTAATGACCCTCCCAATTTTTAATATTGGTGTATGAGATCAGCTGCGATGATATAATAAACAAAAAACAAAACAAACAACCGTAAAACCGGACAAACAAACTTTGTAGGAAATAATAAGATGTTATTCTGAAAACAAAAAAAACTAATAAAGTTTTAGCTGTTCAGCTGTTTTTATCTATTTATAATTTTGTGTGTGGTTTCCTAAAGTCAAGGAACAACTTTTATCAAAAAAAATTCGAATCTCTCTTTCAAAAAGTACTTTTATTTTAATGTACATTTTTTGTAACGTGTTTGTATAAAATAGAAGAAATATCAAATATTCCTTGGGAAACGTCCTTTGTTCGGTGTCAACGATTTTTTCTTTTTTTTTTTGTATTTCTGGCAAAGCTGTAACTGCGTTAAGCAGAGATGTTAAACTTCTCAACCTTACTTTCTTCTGAGCCATTTAATACAGCTGGGAAGATGGAAAGAAACGAAGGTTGCGCAATAAAACCAGGATCCATTCATTTTCTTAATACTGCAGCTTTGTATTGCATTTGAGGAAAACAATTCCCACCTTGTATTAAAGGATTGAAGAAATTAGGAATGAACTAGGAAACAGAAAAGAAAAGTTATTTGGGAAAAATCTTATAAAAAGAGCAAAAAGTATTTTGCGTTTTTTGTACTAGAACATTGTAACTTTAAATCTAAGAAACATAGAAGCTTCTGGCATGTTTTAGAAGGACGGAGTTTTATGTTTAACGATTGTTTTCCCCATATTTTTTTCTGAATAAAAGAATAGGAAAAGAATATAAGTGATGGTAACAAGGCTAGAAGCTCATATTAGTAATATATATTCTCAATTATAAGAATGCTATTTCATGTGACGTTAATATCCATACTTCAAAATTATTAAATTAAAATTTGTGAAATTAAATTTTTTTAACATTTTCATGAATTCATAATTTTAAAGCAATTAAAATTGCTTAGAACGAAAGACAATAAAAGTATGCATATGTACATATCTGTATGTCTACGGAAATAAATGAACTTACTGTGTCTGTTCGACAATAAAGCAATCTAAATTTCATTAGATGACTAATTTAGAGCATAAATTTAGAAACAATAGAAATCTATTGTCTATTATTTTCGTTTATCTACATATATATATTTATATTTAAATTCAAAACGTCAACTCGAATATACGAATTGATTTATATAAATTTTAAAACAAATGAAATTTCTACTGACCATAATATGTATGCGTTTACTTTGGACATACTGAGAATATTTTAGTCAAATAATATATATATATAATATATAAATATAATTAAATTTAAATATATATATATATATATATATATATATATATTTAAAGTAACGATTACCTATTTGCTGTTTACTAAAAATCATGGGAAAGCAGTACAATTGTGCTTAATAAAAAATTGCATATTTAAACTACTTAAATTGATGCAAATATTGAACACTTCATGTTACTATAACATGTTTCGTGTTTTTGAAACTAAGGTATGTCGTTTAAACTACATTTCTGGCTTGCTTAACATTAATTTTTGAAAGAATTCTTGTTCATCTATTAATGTTGAAATCAGCATTAGTTGCATTTACTCAAAAATTTTATCCTTCCCCCCAAAAAAAAACAAAAAACAAATAAAAAACAAAACAAACATTAAAGTTACACTGTCCTAGAAGTTTAAGAATGATCGGGAAAAAAAATTTGAATCGATTTATCATTTCTTATGGCTGAAATGTGCAAGTCAATTTTTCAGCAGTGAATGGAATACCAGTGGAATACTAATCGAGGTTTTCGTTAAATGGAGACACCGATGAATAAAATCGAAAAGAAATTTTTACAGAATATTTAAGAATGTAATAATTTATCTTCAGCAACCCCAAAGGCCACATACTTTATAAGGGATTACTTTAACTTAATAACTTCTATTCATCTGCTTAACTGTGAGTATTTAGTTGTGACGGAATAGGACATTTATATCAATTATGTAAATTGTTCTTTCTATTGCTTACAATATTTCAAAAGGAAGCTTTTATTGATGAAAAATAGAATGTTATTTTATTTTCTGTACTTACGAATTAAATAACAGATTAAACCTAATTTTTACAACTGAAAACAAAACATCCTTGATTATTTAAATTTACCTTCCATGATTTTTTTGAATTGTTTACAAAATTTATAGTTTCATTTCACAAAATAAAGGAGAAAAAGAAGAAAAAGAGAAATACCGTAAAACGTTTTCAAAAGATTTATTTTCTTTTAATTGAATTTTAACTTCGATACTATATATTTCCATTTATTTATATATGAAAATATTTAGGCCTATATATTGTTTTCATTTAGAATTCTTTCCCTTTGTTGTTGTAACTTACTCGCAGTATAACGGAGTTTTTGAATTCAAAGGGAACAAATTGAGTTCTCCATCTCACAACGCACACCCAAGCCATTACAAAATTGTCTCCATGGGACTTTCTCTGTTCCCTCCCGTCTCCTCCCAGTCTAGCAGTGTGCTCACCATTGCTCGAAATGAAGAACAAGAGAAACTTATCCGAGAAACTAACAAAATAAGTTGTTAGATTTACGCCCACCTTTATGGAATTGATATTTATACATCTCCCGAAGAAGGCCGGAGGCACCGGGCCGAAATATCGAGAAATTCTCATCGCGGAGAGGGGAAATCCCTCAAAAAAAAAAAAAAAAAAGGATCTATATAGTATCATGTCCCACTCCTCCTTCAGAACCAAACTATTTAACTTCGATTTTTATGTATGAATTTATTTTCTTATCTATAATCTTGTATCAATATCTACAGTAAATCTGTTTTAAATCTGGTTTAATTTGGAAGAACGATTTACAAATCAGTGATATTTAAGCTGCATTTAACAGTAATTAGTTTCAATGATGCTTTAATTTCCATTGAATCCCCACAATATATGATATACAATGAAACAATAATGTTTTATAGCTGTAAGATAATGAAACAATAATGTTTTATAGCTGTAAGATAATAAAACAAAAGTGTTAAAATGTGTTTGCATGAGAACGATATGCTTTTATAAATGGCGTGTTTACAGCGAGATTGTAAATGTGACGTTTAGGCAAATTTCTGCTGTGAAATGTAACGTCCAAAGGTTAGATCCTCTTTTCTCTGACAATAGAACTTAACAGCAACAAAAAGTTGTTCCTTTTACGAAATGAAATGCATTTAACAATGTCTCTTTTCACTCGTTTCCTTTTTATATCTTTTTTTTTCTCTCGAACAAGTTGAAGAAAAATTTCATGACTACTTTCTCCTAAGAGCTTTTCTATCTCAAAAGAAAAAAAAAGAAAAGCACAATGCATTTTAAAGTCCCCTTCTTGATTACGACAGCAAAGTACAAATGTGTCGTTTTCAATATTAACTTTTTTAAAAAATTTTGAATTTATTTCCTATATAAGTAAGAACTATACAGAATGTGTTCTATAATGGATAATAATATAAGTAAGAATTATTTGTATTCGTTCGAAATTCACATGCCAATGTAAATAACTATAAATTTACACCACTTTATTAGAGGTTTTGCAAAATTTAAAACATTGCAAAAGTTTGTTTAGTAGGTGTTTTGCAAGTTAATACGTAATTTATCCATTAAATTTATGACTATTACTTCCTGATAAATATTTCTTTTTTTTAATTGATAACTATCTGTGGCTGTATGTTTTGTGTTTGGTTTGAGAGTTTGCAACACACTCTTACAAAAATATTAAAAAATGATGAAGATAATTTATAAACTATCTGTCCTATAAAGCTGAAACTTGACTTGTTTAGGTTCTAAAGAGCAAGATCATATCGATTCTTTTACATACTGAACCTGTAGATTACAATTCCATTATCACTATCTGGAGGAAGAAAACTTGGAGTTCCATGATACGTTCTTCTCTTCTCAGTTGATCTTTTAACTTTGATTTTTAGTTTTATTAATTTACTAGCTGTGCCCCGCGGTTTCCCCCGCGTTAAATTGTGATTATACATTAAAGAACCATATCTTTATCTTCATTATCATTTAAAATTCCAAACAAATACAAACTTCATCAACTTTATTTATATGTTGTACTTATTTTTAGTTATCAATTTTAAAATTAATTGTTTATTTGTTTTCAGTTGTTTATGATTATGTTGTTTATGATTACATTTGATTTCAAATGTTTAATTTACAATGTAAGATCTCGCATATGAGAGTTTGTTATAATTTGTAGTGTTAGGAATGAGAAAAAGGATTTTTCTCTTTCCTTTTATGTTTCATATTTTTTATTTTTCGTTATTTAAGTTTTAAACATATGGATCTTGAGAAAGTCCTTGAAAAAATAGGACGAAATATTGAAGACATGTTGATGAAGTTTGTATTTGTTTGGAATTTTATGTGATTATACATATCTGTTTCATACACATTATAAACTAAATGTATCTCATTAACTATAAATACCATCTATTTAATAATAAAAGAAATATGTATATTATTGTTACTTATTTAATAAAATAAAATGTCCATTAATATTTTATTTGCTGTTTTTTATGACGAATTAATTGTAATTTTACTTTTCACTGTGGTTCCCCAGCAATAATTGTCAATAGTCAATCATTGATTCGATCAAATTAGTTTAAACGTTGGGATTTACGTACATTGGCAGAATCCATTATAATACTATGGAAAAGTACCATTAAAACAAACAAAGAAGAAGAAACGTTTTCATAATTTAATTAATTGTATCTATAATATATTATTGCCTATTCATAACACGAAAATTAGTTCGCTGAAGCACAACCGTTGCATAAGGAGCCGACCACATGATTGAACAGCATGGCATGGAACCTTGCTCGCTGACCTGGGCATTCACAGTTCGGAATTTCTCGGTAATGTTCGGTTCTCGTCGTGCGGCCAACCCGCCCCCAACCCAGCGCGCTGTCGCCGCCGCCGCACCCAACAGTTTGCCAGATTGTTTGACGTTTATATTTACTGCTCTGCTCCTATTGGTCATAGCGTGATGTTATATAGCCTTTAACCTTCTTCAATAAACGAACTATCTAGCGCAAAAATAATCTTTCAAATCGGACTGGTAGTTTCTGAGATTAGCGAGTTCAAACATACAAACTCTTCAGCTTTATAATATTAGAATAGATGACAGTTCCCAAAGGACGTGTTCTTATTTCCTGCCTTCTCAATTTCCTTTCTGACAGTCAACAATTGTTCGTTTTGTTTTTTTTCTTTTCTTTAACAAACTTACTACACTTTGCGTTCGAAAAGACAGTTGGCCTAGCAACTGATGTTTGTTTTGATTTGTGTAAAAAGGATATCTTGTGTAAGACTGAAACGTATAAGCATCATTTGCTTTAATTTGAAGTGATTTATTAAGTTAAACTCACTAATTGGTCTACGAAAACATTAATTCTGTCACCACATTTATTTTGTCTCATTATATTGTTAATTAACAATTTCTCTGTGAAATTCCTTATGTCTCAGGAAAGCATCGTTATTCTCCTGGGAATACTTTGGGAGAAACTAACCAGATTCATACTAAAGGGGAACTACTTACACTTCCAAGAGAACTTAGTGCTATTAGCGCTTGTCTGCTGAGGTCGGTGATTTTTTTTTTCAGGTTGGTTTATAATTCTAAGGTCCATTCCAACTTTTGCAGAATTATGGGATTAAAGCAGGTCAAACATGGACTGGCCTCGGTGTCTAGTTGATTGAGAATCACTAGGTGCAAATATCTTCCTAAAAAACCTGTCCCTGGCTTTGATTTATTTGTTTGTTTGTTTTTTTTGGAAAAAAAAGAACTGAGGTCGACCAGATTCTTGAAAAATTCGCGGGATCTCAAGAAATAACAGCAACATGTAGGATACTTATAATGTATTCAGCTGTATTTAAGCTAAAAAATTTAAATTAGTGATAGTGATTTTTTTTTTCGGTTGACCTTGGTGGAAATCCTACTGATGCCATTTCTGATGTCATTTCTGCTATAAATTTAGCGAAGTGGAATTGTTCACAAAGGAAACAGCCACTGAAAAAGATTCAAATCGTTCCGAGTCTTCAAAATGAAGACTGATTTTTAAGCTGAGGAGGATGACGCACACAAAGATGGAGTAATAGGATGATAAGTTTCCTGGTCAAATTGGCTAAGCGATAGTTACACGTACCAATGTATAACAGTTAACGGCCTTTTTGTTGATCACAAATGACGTTAGTATGATTTCTGGCAAGGCCACGTAAAGGAACAGGCTACTGATAGCGCTACGTACTAATAAGTTGTTATACAACAGGAGGTTTTAAAACAATTTATTATTTAACAAAAATAGTTGTTATATGAGTATAAGGCCTCATGGCATTACTATCACAACATTTTTCTTTTCACCGCCATTGCCTGTATTTTTAGTTGGCCTGGGTTTCTACTGCGTTGGTTATGAAAACATTCAGAAATTTGAAAATCCTGATGATGGCTTACAAGTTGACTTATAGTTTAGATGAACTACCTTTTGGTTTTTAGCTAAACAAAAATCTTAAAATTTTCGACAAAAACAAATAGAGGTTTTGTATTGTTTTTTTTGAAGTTTTAACTTGGTCCGCACGTTAATTTTGATTTAATTACTA
>JAFIDM010000001.1:37662329-37751782 GCA_023159025.1 Thereuonema tuberculata
TAATTACTAACATTTTATTATAACAAATTCTTACTAAGTTAAGCGAGGTGCTAGCGTGGATTTGTTTTTATCTTCTATTATTTTTGATTTAAATTTTTTGATGTATTTGAACTGAGGGGTCATTGTTTTAATTGTTTGTCCGTTTGGTGTATTTGTCCCTTTCACTGAGCTTGGTTATGTTGGGCTGGATCGGACTGAAGAGGGTGTTGAAACCCGAAACGATTTCCGTATCCGATTCCCATCAAAATATCCAAAATAAGCTCAGGGATTTTTGTTTTTGTTGTTGTTTGGTTTTGTATTGTTTTCTTTGAAATTCCTAAAAGAACTTCAAGCACACTTTCCTTAAATCATGCTTCTTTTTTATCTTTGTATTTTTAAAATCATGAAAAGAAAATCCAAAGTTGCGCTTCTAATTCTTTTGTATGACAATTTTTGTCACCTTCCTGCCCTTATTATGGGCAAGGGCTCACACGGAAAAAAAATGGTTAATAGTTGTTCTTAAATGTGCACGCCAAGTTTCAAGAAGGTCCATCCAGCGGTTGAAAAGCTGTTTCCTATTGGGAAGTAGCCTAGTAATAACAAATCAATTTCGTTTTGTAGTAAATGCAAACCAAAGACCTCGTACAATTGTAATCTCTCAAAATAATGTAGCTTTTTGACAATGCAATTGCATTGTTAAAAGTGACACTACTATTAATTGGAACGCATTTACTTTAAGTTGTCAAATTTTAAGCAATGTCTGCATTGGATTCAGGTTAGGAATAAGTTATCTAAATAAGTGACCAAAGAAGACATTGGGTCAAGGACATTATATTCATTCTCAGCATACTCAACTCAGTGTGTATAGATCTCAATTTAGTGCAATTACCCGGTCAGTGACCATCTAAAACCGGAAGTTGCCTGGTCAGAAGTAGTGTTTCTTCTCCCAAACCTCCAGGGAGTAGTATGAAATATGACATGTGGTTGTCACTCTTGGTTTGAGCTTGGAGAGTGTTTAGACATACAAAGACGCGCAGAATCCCAATTGCCCCTCCCTATTTGGGATTGCTAGAAATAGATGGAATCTTATACATTCCTTTCTCCCATGACCCAGCAACTGCGATTAAAATGACTTTATCTTGTAACTTATATAAACAGTAAGAATATTAACAAAATATGCTATTTATTTACAATAACATCTTATTTTCGATCACATTCTAGCTACGTTTATTCTGCTATCTATTGATTTTGGAATGTCTTAAAAAAGAAAGTAAGTATTTAGAAGTTAATTTTCCTCGACCAAAATGAACGGGAAAACCGTTCCTCCTCGAGTGAGATGGTCTTTGAATCTGCAAGTCAATTACATCGATTATTTTTGTTTTTCCCGAAAGTAATAAATTTAAAGTCAAGTGCAAAGAGTGAATTATCAGTCGTAATGAAATTCAACACGTTGGAATCATTACGATTACTTAGCGTAATTCATGGTGTTGATTGGCCTTAAAGCAATGAATTCATTTTTAAAATTCTTACTTCCAGAAGATTCCCCGTGGTTGGTTTATTCATAAAGAAGATTCTTATCAATTTCTAAGTTTTCTCCATATCGTAAACACAGGAAATGTCTTTTTACGATACAATTTGCATTAATAATGATTCAATTATGTTATAGCTAGAATGTAATTGGCTCTTAAGGCATCAACTGCTCTTTCTAGAACAAGTGCTACTCAAACAGCAGCGCGACATAGTTAGAAAACGCTTAATTAAATCTATTTTTTGTTATTCGGACACTTAAGGCGCCCGTAAATGCTCCAGCGATATCAGCAAGAAATATTCTAGATACTTTTTTTTTGCAATGCCCGGATTCGTAGAAGAGAATCTTTTTTGGCGAACAACAAGGGGTGAGAAATGATAGCATTTATATGGCGAAGCGTTGCCCAGGGTACTCCATAGGAGGCAGCATCATGTTGTACCCGCAGAAACGGACAGAAGGGGGAAGAAACATCCATGCCACTGCCGTGATTCGAACCCAGGTACCGGCATACTGGCCACACGGCAGACAGCCGTCTAGACCGCTAGGCTACGCCGCCACGGCATATTCTAGATTTGTATCTAGAATAAAATAAAATTTCACTTTTTACTGTAATCCATGATTTAAAGTGAACATCATTTAAGCTTTGCGTCTGCAAGCAATTTTCTTTAAATTGAAGTATTCACTTCATGATCAAAATTTTTTTTTAAATGTATCGTATATATAAAGCTAAGATATATCTTTTATTGCGGACTAACTAAGCAGGATCTACAATCAATATGAAAGAAATTGCATTCACTTTTGGAATTGTACTTTACATACTTACATCCAAAGAAATCTATAATATAAAAGTGAAATTTGTGGATATGTGCATGTCTCTGTGACAAATGTTTAGCATACTTCCCAACTTGCTACAAACTTGAAATTTGGCGTGTGGATAGTTCACACTGTAGACAATGTAAACATTATAAAAATAATCTTTTTTTTTTTTTTTTTGGGGGGGGGGGGGGGGGGTAGGGCTGAAGGAAATGACCATCAACTGTATTTCGGCAACCAGCAAAACGCTTCCTGAGTTTGATACTAGATGGCACGAGCTTCCCATGTTGTCCGTTCATTTTCTTTCTTCTTTTTTTATTTTCACGCTAGATGGCATGAGGTGGTGCTTCGCTCCTGGCCAAAGAAGTCATACTTTCGCAATGGTTATGCATAACACGGTTTGAGCTCGAAACACGAAATGTGACAGAAGAGTTTTTGTCAGAATCAAAAACACCCAAACTCGACGAATTTTCGATATTGGTCTCCTATCGGATGTACACGTAAGGGAGGGGCAACTTTCTTGAAAACGCCACTTATGCACCTGGAGGCGACAATTGGAACCACAAAAAATATTGTTGTTCATTAATTAATTGATTGAAACTAAAGTATTGTGCATAATAACTCCACCTGGAGTCAAAAACTAGAACTATGGGGAATAAACTGGAGGTAGGTGAGGAAATGAGCAAGCATTTCTGAAGGATTCTTCTATGGGGATTTCGGAATAATATAGATTTAATGTTGATTACATGAGTTTTTATGAACTGGGGAAGGTTTGAAGTGTTACGGGTGTGGAGAAGAGGAGAAAGGGGTGGTAAATCTCCGATCTCATATTAATTTCATATCTAGGAATCGCGAGTTACAAAATTCAAGTACAACATTACTTTGTATCTATCCCGTGATTTTAACACAACTGAGAAAATATCGAAGGGATCTGATAATTTCAATTTGTTTCTCAACTACAGTAGACTCTCAATATGTCGAAGTTGAAGGGACGCTAAAAAAAAATTCGAGATAGCGAGTTTTCGAGATAACAAGGTATCATATAACCAAAACATAAAATTTCACGTAAAAAACACAAGATACGGAATAATATTCTAAAAATTAGAGTCTTGATAGATGAGAATAAGTATAAATATGTAATATTAGTTGACAATAACTCTAAATATGTAATGACAGTTGACAATAAGTCTAAATATAGCAATGATAATTTTAATTTTTAAAATAGTCGAAAATAATTACATTAAATTGAAAAGAATTAGTAAAATACAATGAACTTACATTGCTAGAATTTCTTAAAAAAAGTCCAGTATCGTGGCATGGCGACATCTCTTTTGAAATTGCTCTTCAACCAATTGTTTTGAAATTGTTCTTCTTTCGCTTAACGCTCACTGTTTTCTTTTCTTTGGAACTTTCCATTTTTGAGAGAACTGGCGATTCACTAACACATTGTATAACTTCCCTAACCTTTTTCGCCGACTACCTTAACCATACGCAGTAAATTCTGAACAATTTAGAACAACACGCCTAAGCAACAATGTAACAAATGACTTGCGAGACATAGTAGCGCACACTCGCACCCTCCTTTCTCCAAATGGAGTTATGGACCAGATGGATTTATTAGAATCGTTCTTGACCTCTCAGAGAGATCTCAGAGAGATGAAGGGTGTGAGAGATTCTTGAAAAAATACCTCTATTTGCTTCGACACAACTGAACGGCAATTTTTCCTGAAAAATTCATTTTTTACTTTGAAAAATATTCGACATGAAGAGTTTTCATTCAAAACCTTGTTGATATAAGAATTAAAATTAACGTTAGATGAAGAGGTAATATCAAGGGGAAAAATAATTTTTCGACATAGGCCTATCAAGGTTTTCGAGATATCGAAGTTCGACATATCGAGAGTCTACTGTACATCATTGTTGCCCGTACAAAGAACGAGTACGAAGAACGGATACTATAAATATTAATAACAGTTATGCCTGTCCTCTTTTTCCTGAGATTGCCGCCTTTATTTTATTGCTACTCTATTTTTAAGCCGTCTCAAACTGTGTTTTCTTTTTGGCTTTTGTACTCCATATTTTGTCCGTTTACTTTTGGCATTTGTTAAAGTTTTAAATAAAGCCCATCCATATCAGATAAGAAGATCATTCTGGATTAGCTAGCTCTTTTTCAGTTAATAAACCTCATCTTAAGTTCAAATCATTATCCTCGGCGTGGGTAGGAAGCAAGGAAAGTTAAGGATCCTGAGATCGTAAGCCTAGCGAGGAAAACAAATCAAGGACCAATCCTATCAACCTCCACTTTGATTTTCAGGAAGGAAAAACGATTTGAAGAAGCTACGGAAAAACAAGTTTCTGCCGCCAGGCGTCCATGCAAATTGAGCTGTCTGGCTTCTGGAGCTTATGATCTCCGTAATTAAAAAAAAAAAAACAGCTGTACAAAATAGAAATCCCGAGCTTTATCTTCACTTTGATACACGAATTAAAATTAGCGCAAGGCGGAGATAAGCTTGGATTTAATTTTGTAACTTTTAATGTTGAATTTTTCATGTGTTGTTTGTTTCATGTAGGTACCACTTTCCTTACCGTATTTGATGTAATAATGGAAATGAAATATTCTACATCTCTCTATTCTCCAACAAAATTGGACTTGTTTGTTCAGTCAATAGAACGATAAGCTTTGTAAAAATTCTGACGTCACTGCCGAGAATTACTAGAGGAGCTCAAATGACTCCCTGCAGTCTCCTGTCCCTTTATTGCACGAGCTGAAATGAAAGCAAGCAATGAACTCGTAATGTAATCTGCGTCTCCCGCGTATATTTGGCCTTTATTTGCCTTTATTATTTAATTTGCCCTTCCTATTCAGTGCTCTGAAACCGCCATAAAAATGACCTCTTTATCATTTATTAAGACCATTTGAAAAATAATAAAGATCAAGGTTTTATTCGTTTTATTTAACTGTTTCGTACCAATATCGTTAATGATTAAAACATTTCAAGCCTTTAATTAAAAGTACAGTCAAATTCCTTTTGTGAAATTCAGTAATTTTGAATTATTAATTTTTTTTTACGAAAGTGAGGCTTATCAAACTGATCAATCCGCTTCCCTCCGTATTAATTGTCAAACCTCTGGATGGATCTTCATGTATCTTGGTACGCATATTGTAGGACCAGGTACGATCCATTTCTTTTTTTTTATTTGAAATGTTTTCCATGTTGGTCCTTGACTAGAAATTCGCATAAAAGGTGACAAAAATACCTATGGGACCATATTGGAATCTAAAATGGATTTTTATACTGTTTCTTTTAAAACTTCATTGCCTTAAACATAGGAATTAGTCTTTTGGCTACTTCTTTAATTGACACTTGAGTTTAATGTTTATTAAAATTAATCCTTTTTCGACAACTTAACAAAAGCAAAGGGAATTCAATCATTTCTACTTTTTGTAATAAGTGGTTTCGGCATGGCCGAGCGGTCTGCCGTGGGGTCGATGTGTCGGAACCTGGTTTCGAATCCCGGCATCAGCATGGATATTCTTTCACCTTCTGTGTTTCCTTCGTTTCTGCGGCTATAGCCTGAGCTGCCTTCTATGATACCTTGGACAACGTTTCGTCGGCTGAATGTTCACATTTCTCGCCCCTTCTTGAGGTGAATAGTATAATTACTAAGAGCCAGGGCGTTGGCAAACAAACAAACAAACTTTTTGTAATCAGCAGTTATTATAATTTGAAAGAAATGTAGGATTTCCGTTTTTTTGTTTCTCTGAAAAATAAGAATATTTAAGCAATAACATTTTAGGGAAAATAGATTTAAATATTTCAAACTTTTCAGGTTTTTTTCTCTTGTATGTGTGTAGAGACAATTGTGGATCTGAACAGTTGTATTTTTGGTTTTGTAGCAAGTATTTAAGCTATCCCGTACGAGTAACGCTATTAGAATTCCAGTGTTTGTGTAACTTCCTCCAAATAGCTAAACAGAAGCTGTAATAAGTCCTGCGTCGTTGGATTCCAGAAAGCCTGGAGATTTGGGAAAAATCCGATTTTAGATGGCCATTGACCATCCAGAAAGTAGCGATAATTGGACAAAATTGTGGCTATCTACATTGAATCTGTGTTGAATGTTGAGAACGAATATATAGCTTCAACCCAAAGTGTCGTAGTGGATTCCGGCTCAATGGCAATGTTTGGGCGGCAACAAGTCTCCTAGAAGTCGATTTGTATGAGAACGGTCAGTTTTAAGTTTAACAACACAAGAGTTGGATGCCTTACAAATTGTAGGGAGTCCCTTGGTTTAATGTTTGCTACATAACATAAAACCAACTATCTTTTTTACTAAACTAGACTTTTTTTTCACTATCTTACAAATTTATCTTTTTTTTTTTCGCTTGCGAATTCCAAAGTTCGCAAGTTAATTAAGTTAATTTTATTTATAATTAGACATTTGATTAGAACCCTTAAGAAAATTATTACTGGTATAATGAATAAAACAAAGGACAACGGCCACAAGTGTATGGGAAGTTGCCCCACCCTGTATAGTGATAAGATATATACCTACAGAAAATCTCCTTAAATAGAACATATTTTATTATTACGACTCGTCTTAATTATTAGTCCATTCGGAGTTATAAACTGCTAGATGTGACTATCTAGTTGACATCGTAATTCTCGACTTTATTATTAATAATTATTTACATGAAATAAATGAAAATAATATTTACTGTTAAAATAAATATTAACTGTTAATTAAATAATAAATTCGGGAATTAAGATGTCAACTAGATAAATCATATCTAGGATTATATAACGCCGAACGGACTAATAATTGAGACGAGTCGTAATAAAAAATATTCTATTTAAGGAGATTTTTCTATAGGTCTTATCATTATACAATGGTGGGGCAGATCTGCCCATTGTTCTTTTACGTAATTTAAAAATAACTCTTTTACAAAATTGTTTTGTTCAGCGAAGAATACAATTCTTAAGTTTAGTTATCAACAATTAGTCAATTGCTTCAACAGGTGTTGCCTAGTATCGTAAAAGCATTTACCTTGAAATTAATCTTTACTTCCGGAAATAGCCAAGTTCTCTGAAGAACCCAATCTTCTAAAAACAGAAATATCGATTGAAATTCTGTACGTGAAATCCATTTGACACATTTTTTTTTCTTTGCCCTTTTTTTTTTCTGTTGTTGAGATATGTTTGATGGTGAACAGAAATTCGGCTTTAAGCTAGATAACGGGTTGCCCCTAGCAACCAACAAATAAGAACCCACGGCTGGAGGTTCTGACACCGAGATTACAACAATAACAAGTTCACTAACCAAATAACAAGGCATCTCCTGACGCTAGAGTTGATATTTATGAAATATTTCAGTGAACTCCAGTGAATTTACGAGCACTGCGAAAATATCAATAGTTAGGATGTGTTTAAAGATAGAACTTAATCATTCCGTTTATTTTTAATTATTCCTTTTAATTAAGTGTTACCTTTCTTAAGTTAAATATTTATTAAATACAATTTATTTAGTAAAAACAAATAACAAAAATTGAAACATAAAATAGAGAAACATTGGTTCGTTATTATTCTCTTGAAACTAAAATATTATTTATTTATTTATTTATTTATTTGTAAGCCTATTAACTAATTATTTATTGGCTTAAAAAGGAATTGGATTTGAATTGTTTTATTGTTTGGATTGTATAGGCTGCAAAATTCAGCACACTCCATTATATACAAGCAAAATACAAGTGTATTGTAAATAAATATACAATATGTATGTGTAACATGTGTATTTTAGCAAAACCAATATATTTAGTTCATCTATGATTATATAATATAATAATGATTATATAAGGCTCATGTTGAAGCTCCTAAAATATGTTCAAGCGTATTAGCAGATATTTGCTAAAAATAGAAGGTTAGAGGCTTCTTCGAAATAATCAAATTATTTTCAGTAAATATATTAGAACTAGATATTTCATTGGTTTAAGATTATTAGGGAGTGTTTATGTAAGTTTAATATGTTTACGAGAATCCGATATTAAGTCATTATCTGTATATTCATCTGTTGCTAATGTAGGGATAGTTTTAAAAGGCATTACAACTTGTTCTACTTGTTGGGTTTGTAAGATTATCTTAGTAGTGCATAGATTATATTCATCTGGAATATTTTGTTTGTTTATGAACGCTTTCAGAGATGAAGATTGGTCGTAAGAAAAGATTTAATAATTTCTCTTAATATATTTTTGTTTTTTGTTGTGTAAGAATGTGGCAGCTCCTCCAAGAATCAACTTATTAGGAGAAAACTATCTTTTGAGTAGAGTAATTTTTTGGTCAAATAACGTTTTGAGGATTAATTTTATTAGGTTTCTTTTTTTTTTGAGGGCTACATATGGATTGTACATTCTTTCTCTTTAATGCAACATGGGAAGGTAATAGTCTTTTATGGGTGTTTCAGGGGATTAAAATTCGTCGTTTATCCATTGAATACCTTTAAATATTTTAGTTTTAAAAATTGATTTTACTTTACGATGCTTGGGTACTTCAAATTAAAAATTGGGTATGAAGTACTGTAAGTAGTATTAATAGACTAATAAAACAATGAAGCGTCTGATGACTCCTTTTAAACATCTTTCGTTCTAAAGCTTCCTTTAACATCATTCTTCGTAAAAATCTACATATAAAAAATAAGGAAAATTGTTGAAGAAAGTTCAAACTGATTGAGAAATCAATAATAATAGGTAAGAAAGTAAGAAGAATAATAGATAAAGGAAGAAGAAGCATAAAATGTACATCAAAGATAAAGAAAAAATCTATCAGAATAATGCTGTAAGAAAAATTTGAAAGGAAAACGGAATTTTTTGGGTTCAATCCAAATTATATAAATATTTCCTTGTCATATATGTACTAGAACTAGAAAAAGATCAACTTGACTCCATTAAAATCTTAAAAGTAGATAAAGGCAAATTTTCGAAGTTAATACGTTAACTTCTTTCTGAAGGCAAACGTATTTAAACATAAAATCCCAAAAAGAAAAACATAAGAATTCAAAACAATCAGGATACATCATATATATGATAAGTTACAAATTACACAAAATATATTATTTGTTAAAAGTTTAACGTGTGTTGAAATTGCATTAATAGAATAAGAAATCACCAAACACTCCCAAAAAATTGTTAAAATGTCTTTATAATAAAAATGTTTAAAAACCAAAAGGAAAACCAACGGGAGAGCTTTAGGTTGTGCGATTCCCTTGTCAATCCTAGAATAAAATGAATAATAGGTTTGGTAATAATATAATAATATTTATTAAGATGACTGATAAAGTGATAAATTATAAATTTATTTATGAAGTTATTCTCTTGTGAGGTTATACAGTTTATGTAAAATATTTGACTGCAATTCAAATGAAGTTTAGATCAAGGGTATGAAAGAAGGATAGGCTATCAAAGGGAAAGTAACAAAAAAAATCTACATCGAACCTTGATGTTGGAAAAAAATTATTTATAACGTTAAAATATTAACTAGATTTGAAATAACATAACATTTTATAAAACCTTCAACTCTTTTAGGTGGATGTAATACTGACTGAAGAGTGCTGACAAGTATGAAGCAGTAGTCGTATTTTTGATAAAAAAATGATATTCGATTTCATTTAGTAATTCCTTCATTACTTACGTGATTTCTTTATACACAATTATTTTTTTTTGTATAGAAGCAAAACGCTTATAAGTCTTATTTCAAAAAAGTTCTTCATCATATTTTTTTTCTTTCTTTTCCCTTATTTAAAAGATGGGAAGAGTCGACTCCAGGAAGTACTCAGTTCTCGTAAAGTGATAACCTAGGTTACTAAGAGATTGGAGAGGTTTCCAAGTATCTCTTTCTCCGGAATCGCAGCAAATATTCTGTGGTTTTTAACATTACACCATGGTTTCGCTGTTGCTGAGGACGGTGTTTTATCCGCTTTAATGGGACAAAGACTCCTCAGCTGCCAACACCATTTCATTGAGGGAATTCAAGCCCCGTCATTGATTGGCCGAGGTCTGTGTTTTGGTAATGGTCACTGGATGTGCAATTCTTGATGCTCCTTCTATTTACATTGATTCGATGGCATTAAAATCACGTGAATCAGAGTCCATTAGTCGGAGCAATTGGAAAAATGCATTATTCATGACATAGGAAGAAGCGGCGTCCGATTCTGCTAATGTTTGACCCTTTTGAAGCCACTTGGCTCCCAATCGATTTGCCAGCTTTAGAGGTATCCAGCCGATGCTCTAATAAGATCAAGCAAAGGCTTAAAGATACTTTGTCCACTGTTAATGTCGTGGTTATTTGTCATGCTTTAGGTCGTAAACAACCTCTCTTAGCAGCATTATTTGCTGCAGTAGAGGGCATTGTCCTAGGACAGTGGAAGACTTTGTATTAAATCCACACTTAAACGACTTGAAAATCTGTAGATATAAGCCTGCAGTCGTTTTTAAAAATTCAAGAATACAGCGATTAAAAAATCCAAAAGTTACATATAAGTGCTTAAGATTAAAAAAAAAAATCACCACGTAAAAAGGAAAAATAATAGCTCCCATCACCCAACTACATAAAAACAGTCAAATATGCTTCAAAGATATTTCCCCAACATTGCATATACCTTTCTAGACGGTTATTGAGTGTAAAGTGGTGGTTTTGTTTTAGGGCTTTATCAGACTTTTGTTTAAATTCTATTTCATTTCAGCAAAATTACTTTCAAGCAGTAAATTCCAAAAATCCGGAAAATCCGACCTGTTCGCTGTCCCAAGCATTCGGATTTTACAATAGTACTTAATTCTTTAAGAAATTTCATTTGAGTTGGAAATTAAGTAATTAATATTATAAATCCTGAACTCTTAGATCTCAACCTTTTACCTAAAAAAATTACAATTACAGTGGGATTCAAAACTGGTGTAAAGTTTTTCAGTTACTATTTTTTACAATAATTTTTACAATATTTACAAGATTTATTTTTACAATAATTATTTTTACAGTAATTTACAAGGCAAAGACATCACTTTCTTATTAACATTTATTTTTTAACTTAATTATTTCTTTATAGTAATTTTTCACTGAGTTCCTAGAAAAGTTGTCATTCAAAATTTCATCAAAATCGCGGAATGGAAAATTGGAAAAAAAAAAATGTATTCTTGTCAGCAATGAAATAAAAACATGTCATCGCTCAATGTGTGCACAGCGGTAGTCAATTTCGTTCTCCTCCACTTGGAAAGTAATTTTCTTCTGCATCTGGAGACGAAATTTCGGAAAACAACTTTGGTATTTTAAGCCTCCTAGTCTTGAAATTTAAAAATAGAAGTTCAATACATTCCACAAAAATGAGATGAATGGAGTATGTATGTTATAGAGTGGCTTTCTTGAAGAGCACTGTTTTTACAGATCGAAAGCGCGAAAAGATGTCGTTGTCATGCTGTAATTAAAGGCACTCAGTTTAACGAAGGCACTTTTGTTTACCCCAATACAACGCTTGGAGGGGTAAGGGATAATAGACTGCAGATGTTCTAACTGTCATGGATACTGAAAGAACAAGGGTTTTTTTTTAGCAGTCGATTTTAGTAGAATTCTTTATTTTTTGTAATTAATGCGATTTTTGATAAAAATAAATAAATAAATAAAAAATATAAAGGCAGCTTAAAAACTGAAATAAAAAAACAAAGAAACCACAATTTAGTTAAGTCTTACAGATTCGAAAATTAAAAAAATAATAAAAGGTTTTCAACATATCTTAATTATGGGTTTAATTATGACGTATTATATTAAATATATGAATTTTCTTAGGAGTTTAAAATATGACAAGTAGGCCTACCAAGTTCAAAAAGACAAAAAGAAAAAAACATCATCCAACAAAAAAAAAAAATTAACTTTCATAGCTTCCGTTTGTGAATCAGATTTTCGTAGTGACAACAACATAACTCTAAAAAAAATAAGCAAATTGTTCATAATTAGCCACTATATGTTCTTCTACTCAAAATGGTAAAATCATGCATTTTTTATACGTGATATTTTAATCACAATAATTTCAAACATTTATATCTATTTAAAAGTGGAATCACAATAAGAAAAAGACGTGACATGAATCGGGCCGTAATTATTATACAAGCAACTATTCATTACAAGCAAATTGAAAACTATATTGTGAAATCTTAATTAATTTGTTTTCAAACCTTTTTACCTTCCTAAATGAAAAAAATGTTAAGAGACTTAAAAATTTACAGTCTCGAATGTGATTTTTTTGTAATCATTATTCAACATAAATTATCATAAAACCATCATTAAAAAAAATACATTTAATAATTATGTACTCTTATTATAAAGAAGTTTCATGTATTAGAAGATAGCAAAGAAGGTAAAAACATAACATTTAATAGCAATATTTTAAAATAAACGTATAAAGAACAGTAGAGAAAACATTACGAAATGTTACTAAAATAATATATAACCTTAGTTATAACGCTGTTACAATAACAAAAAAATAAATAAATAATAATATTTATTGTAAATAAATAGATTTATTTACAATAAATAGAATAAATAATACAATAATACGTTCAATATATAATATAATACGTTCAGACTTAACAATTATACGTTCTTATTTTCCAACGAAAATAAAAACATTTTTGTTTAAAAGCATTTTCTCTTAAAATAAAAACCACATTCTTCCTCTTTTTATTTATGAAATTCCTGCAAGAAAGTGAACTGGTTACCATGGAAACGTTCTTTTTCCAACATAAATCTAATTTAAAAGCCGCGTGCGTTGAATTAAAATTACAAGGCTTAAGAAAATATAAACAGGACTTCTTGTTAATTACTAGGCGAGATCAAAGCTAGTGGTAATTAGCTCCATCAAGAAGAAACCTGATTAGAAGACCTCGTCTCCATTTCCAAGTTCACTTCAAAATGGAATTAAAAGTGTCGTCTTTTTTTATTAAAGCAACAATAATCGTTGGATTACTCTTTTTTTTTTGACAAATCACATTCATCGTAGTAATGCAATAAATAATTTGCCATGTTCTTGATTTTTTTTTCTTTTTCTTTTTGAAGATAGTCAATGGGTTTCATTTGCTTATATGGGAATTCTAATGGGATTTTAATGAAGGGAAATTGCAATCAGTGTCAGTCGGAAGCTCTTAACTTCTGATCTTCATTTAGCGTGATTTTTCGAACTGATAAATGCCAGCGAATGCACCTCAGGGGAAAAACATGTCTACTTTTGCCTTTTTGATATCAGAAAAAAATTAAAAGCAAAAGAAAAATATTAGTTGTCGTACCAACTTCCGAATAAAAGCCTAAGCAACGTTCACGTACGGTATTTGTTTTTTCCCAAGAGGTCTCTTAGTAGTGATTTATCTGTATATAACCAGTAGTAAGCTTTCATACGAAAAACTGAATATTAAAATTTCAGCTTTCTAGAATAAGTAATAGTGATTGGGGAAGTTTAAAATCGCGTAAATGGAAACATGAAAATAGGGGAATATTGAGAATAAACACTTTTCCATTCACGCTTTGAGTTATCATCAGCGGGAATCTTGGACAGTTGTTTTGTCTTTATTGTGACTCATCAGCCAGATTTACCCATTGATGATCAACTCAAGGAGATAACACAGCTGTCCCATATACCTGTTGACGACTGCTCAAGACATGAACGTAACATCATGTATTCTCGATATTTTCCAAGTTTCAATTACATGATTTCTTATTGTTGTTCCACTCCCAAAGAGATCCATAGCCTTTCACACCTTCTGAGTTGATCAATGGGATGATTCTAATAAGGACGTAACAGCTTCCTTTTGATGATAAGTCAAGGAAATGAATGCATATCTCGATATTCCTCTTTTATTCATGAATATTAATGATGTTACCATAATGATTACCAACTTACAGTAAACATTTTACCATTAGGTTTTGTCAGCAGGACTCTGGGCAGCTTTTTCTTACTTCCTATGACTTGTCAGCAAGAGTTACTAAGAAAGTAAATAGCAGGGCAGTAAATGTTGTAACAGTTACGTTTTATTTACGTAAAAAAAATAAAAAAGATAGTATTGCAGTAAATTAAATTTGCTCGTCATGGGAATTGAGATATATTTTTAATGTGTACTCCAGGGTTTCTCAACCTTTTTAAAGACATGTACCACAAAAAACAAAATTCAAAATCTCTAAACAACCTAAGAATATGTAAACATGTAATAATTTACCTTTAGATTTGGAAATTTTTATGGTTTTTATCTTTTATAATTTCATAAATCAAAAATAGTCATTTACCGTACCATGAAGTCTTATTCAAGTACCACCAGCGGTACGCTCATCACCGGATGAGACACTCTGGCCTATTCAATTATAATTATATTTTATTTACTGTAATTGAGAGTTTTGAGCTCATTTAGGTCTTCTGCAAAATTGTCTATTAACGAGAATATAAAATGCTAATTGTAATGTAGCTAATTACGAAGCACTCTTATTAAATTGGCCATTTTGTAAGATGGTTACGAAGCGATTTCTATTTCCACTGGCGCTTATTTCAAATACTGGAAGGGAATTACGAACAGACGCCCGAATTCAAAGCTGCTGAAATCTAATTAGCGCTTGTCAAAGTCCTTTATGGGGAACTGGGAATTTTAGATTTGATATGACAGGAAGGCTGTATGCGGCATCGGCTGACAGAGGAACTGCAATTGAACGAACAGATGCTAAGATTACATCGAATTGCTTAAGAAATTAGTATAGCGACTTGTAATTAGTAAGATTTAAAAAATGATAGTTGACTCACGTAAAGTTGTATCTCGATGGCATTTGACGACAGAAAGGCACAAGCAATTCACTTAGTTAAATTGTCCTCAAATTAGGTTTGGGTTAAGAAGGGGATAAGGTTTATATATTGACTAGGCCTACAATCAACGTAGATAGCTATTTTTAGTAGTATTCTAACTTTCAGTCAACTTTTTCATTATAAAGTTCGTAGTAAATATAACTTTAAAAGTAATCAAAATAGAATGTTTTAGTTATTGAAAGCCTTTTCAACTAATTTGATTAGTTGAAGAAACATGATAAGCGATGAACTATTGTCGGAGGAATTTTCGCGCACCGGATGAGGTTCACTAATTATTTCGGTCCGGTACCTTGAGCCTTCTTCGGGAGATGTTGATCATTACATTACGTTCGACGCATTACCGTTGTCAGTGTCTCGAATAAGTTGTTTTCGTGGCCTGACGCATTGCCGTTGTCAGTGTTTCGAATAAGTTGTTTTCTCCAAAACTTGTATGAATATTGAGTGAATCTGACCACAAGTTCGAATATGCCTTTTCAACTATATTTCGTCGACGAAGGAGTTTACTGTTTTTTGTAACAGTAAAGCTGTTGTCAGTTCAAAGCTGTTGTCTGTAAATTTATAATGTCCTGTATGTTTTGCATTTTTAGCGGCCCAAGGTTTCAGCTTGCCTGTAAAACCGCTAGATGACCGCTCTTGCTTTTATCCTGTCTGGATACGACACTCTCTAGCGGCCAAACGGTTAGAGATATTACAATGAAACCTTCACCATTGTGTTCAGCATCAAAAGTAGGTGACCACATACAAAAAAATCAGACCTCTAGGACCAATCCCTGACCGGAAGTTGGGGATTAAAAGTGGTCGCTTCCGATAAAGTTTATTTTATAAAAGTTTGTTTATAACATTGTGCATATTATGGGGCCGCTTTGCCTTTGACACTGTCTAAAAGCATTAATTATGTTGTTTTATCAATCTTTGAATGTCAGCAGAGTTTCTTTTTGTTTTTAATTTACTTAAAGGAAATCAGAATTTATTTTCCACCAATCACAGGATAGGAAACTTTACAACAATTAAAATCAGGGGCAAGGATATGTTATGTCATTGAAGTAACTTGCCTACAGAAAGAAAGTGGAAAAACATAAGAAATTGATAGTTTCCTAGATTTTATATAATCTCTGAACATATGGTTAGAATAAATAAACTTTGAAAGGGAATTGAATATTCATTAAAGTTTATTAGATGCTGATCATCCTCCATATCAACAAATTTAAAGATTTCGTAAAATATTATTTTTTCTCATATTGCGAGGAAGCTCATTTATCTCAATCAACCCTGCATTTGAATGTTCCGTCTACTTGACCAAAGATCACGTAAACCTCTGAAAACAATTAATTTTATAGTTTTCAATAATCGAAAATCGTAATTAATTTGTAATTATTAAACACTATCATTTTCTATGTACCTTATTTTATACTTGTTTAATTCATATCTTCCTTTTTTGGTGTAGACCTATCATTTAATATTGGGAGAAGATTGGAATACTGAATAAACGTAGCTGGTGAACATTAGTTATATTATATTGTTGTTATACATTTATTGAATGAGGTTTGTAATAAAATATGTCGCTGTAGTGCGTTATAAGAGCAATAAAATGATTCCTGAACTTTCGTGTTCTGATTATTCATATCACAATTTACGATCCAACATTAAGGTTTTCAACACCCGACGTTTAAATTTTTATAGAGGAATATGGCATAGTTACTGCTATTTCAGAATATCAGGTAGTTTCGTTTCAGAGTAATTAATAAGCTAGCATAACCATATCAGCAAATAAGTTTTTTTGTTTTAAGCAACGTTACGTCATAACATGTTGGCTTGGGTTATGAATACCAATAAATGTAAGAATAAAAGATTGCACAAGACATAAAGCAAAATAAACACGAAAAGATATGCAAAATTCTGTGATTTCGATTCTCAATAGAGGAGCCATAACCAAAGATAGATAAGGTTAACATCAAAACGCGAAAGGAAAACTGCTGACTGAACGAAGTAAAGTTTGGCAATATAAGTGTAGTTATTGGAGATAACAGGAGAGGAAACATAAAAATGAGGAAATGTATTGGATAGGAAAAATAAAACGTTAACATTTTCAAAAGGGCATGGATCATCCCACTGTAACTGCGACCAAATAAAGTCCTCTAATGTGCAAACTTTGAATAGGCACTTGAAAAAAGAGAAAGGTGACTGAGATTTAAATATAGAAGAGAAAAACACAGGATAAATATCCAATCTGGATTCGAGAAAGATAGAAGAAATAGATACATAGCAAAGAAAACAGACAAAAAAAGTAGGAATAAGATAGATAAGAGGTACCATTAAAATTATTGCCTGTTTCAACATAATTATGTACCTTTTTCTTTTTAATATATAAATCGCTCATATTTCAGCAAATTCAGAATATTATAATGTTGATTACATACGTTTATTGATTTGTGAAGCAATATATGGATGGTAGAATCTGTTCGTCAATAAATAACTGGATGTTTCGCTGTTTGATTGTTGATAGGCCTAATAGCCATATACAAGGTAATCCAGGAAGAAAGGTCAATACCCTGGGAGGTCATTGTATCATTGATTCATTAAAAAAATATTATTTATTTGAATGTGTCCTATTCCGAACTGTTTCTGATATTGAGCTATTTAAATCCACAGCCTTTGGAAACCGCTCGGGATAGGACGCATGTCCACATAAACTTTTGTACCTCCGAGAACAAGATCTTTCCTTCTGGGGTACCCTGTATACTTAATATATACTTGGCAATCGGGCTAACTTTAAAGTTGTTATTACGGTTATCCTTACTGTAAAGGGTTTCTAAATAGTGATATTTTCAATTTTACGAATATTTTGAAACTCACACCATATTCGGGAGGTGTCACCTGCCAGTTTGAGATTAACTGTTGTGTACGAAAGAAATCAGAATACAATTATTCTAATTGCAAAAATTACATTGTTGTTTCTTGAGTAATTTTGTAATTGTGTCCTTGCACAAAGATTTTTCTGTTACTTCTAATATATGTTTGTGCAAACATTGTATTTCTCTTAAATTTCAAATATTTTTTATATCAGGCTACTCTGTAGACCTTTCCTGATAGATAGCATTGAATATGTAACTTAAAAGATAGGCCTATATTTGCACAACCGTTAAATATATTTCATTAAAAAAAAAACACCTTGCAAATGTAATGATTTAAATTGCTTCACTCACACTATTTGAGGTTCAAAATATTTTTACGATAATTTTACATGCTATGCAAAAAAAGTCAAATTTTATAAATCCGAAAGACAAAAAAATATGGTCTTAGTCCTGAATATTCTTCAACAATCAACAGAAAATGACGACTATTGGAAATTTGATTAGTAAAGAGTTGCTACAGAACATAGTGAAGTAGGCTGTAAATACTTCATTACTTATTACTATAATAATTTGAATAGAAAAATTTGAATTGTATTTATAACAGTTTATAGCTGTGATTATAACTTACAAATTAGTTAAAAAAATAAACATCGGTCAGTATCTGTTACAAAAACGGTGACCATTTCTTTTAACAATGCTATACAAATTTCGGTGATCTATCGTTATATATATCGTTTTTCTTGCATTCGATTGTTTTTCTTGGGTTATTGTAACTGTAAATTACAGTAATCCACCTTTTAAAATAATGTGGCCCTGGCTTTTCAAAATATTACGATAAGGGTGGTTTAAAGTAAAAATTGACGGTTAACTACGGTGTTTCAACTGTCAACTTTTTAAAGTGAGAAAATTATCCATTTCAAAATAGGATTCTTAATTTAAATCATTTAATAAAGCAGACAACAATTTCAACAATAAAGATACGGGTATATGACAACTGGTAGGAAATTGTAATTATTACTTTATCTATTGATTTCAAATTGCTTAGACATAAGCAGATGTCTAAAAATTGTCTGAAGTTAGAACAGTTGCTAAGAAACTGTTAAAATGTAGGGTTTGCGTTAGTGGAATTCACGAAACAATTCCCCTTACATGTTTAAATTCTGCGTCTTTCAAATGTTTACCTGTTTTGTTTATTTGCTTTGAAGGGAAGGAGAGAGCTCAGAAAGAAATGTAAAGAGTAACTTACTTTTGCTGTTTTTGAGATTTTATTTTATTTGAGTTTTCAACTTATGTAACAAATCTAAACCTTTTTTTGGCAAAGAGAAGCTTTTGAAAATATGATAAAAGCTGAGGATCCCATCTAGGCAAAGGACATAAGGAAATTCAGATATCGATGTTCAAAAAAAGAAAAAAAAAAAGAGAGTACATCGAACTTCCAAATCTTAATTCTCTACTCAGAATAAACCAAACAGTAATTATATTCAAATAAATTACCAAATACAAACGCAGAAAAAAATTATTGCATATCCAAATAAATAAAACTAAAAATATGGAAATAAAAATAATTAGAGATTGTACTGGAGATTTCTCATCTCGAGAATTCTCGAGAAATCCGTTTTCTTTCAAATTCTTATTCTTGTTTTTGTTTTGTAGAAATTCGAAAATCTGGAGATTCAAAAAAAAAAAAAAAAAAAAAATTTCAAAAGTTTTTCGAAAAATTTCTGCTAGGTTTCAAGTAATAATTTTATTACGAGTTATGATGTATTGCTATTATACTGAAAGGAAAAAAAGAATATGAAATGGTTTTTAGATGTTCTTTCAACTTCCACGTACTGTTTTTGAAATAAAAGTTGTCTATTAGATGTACTTTTGAGGAAATGAAATGAAAGCAAACAGAACAAATCTTGTTATTTTTCAAACGATTAAGAGTTACTACCATTCCCGAGGGTTCGGAAATGCTGTCTTCCAATAACCAATATCAATATTAACAATAAACCAATACGCTGTTAGTGTTTTCTAAAACAAATACTTTTTGATATGTAATAATAAAGCATTAATATCTTATTATTTTATTTATAGTAATAAAAGTTTATAAAAAGCAACTGCTATCTTTCTCTCCAAGAAAATTCTCAACCTTCTCAAGAATTTTCTTTTTTATAAAAACCCAGAAATGCCGAATCTTCAAATCCGCAATTAGAAATCCTAAACAATAATAATAATAATAAGAAAGCTTATATTAAGTAAAAATGTTTTAGATAAGGGTATAAATATATTTAAAACTCGTATATTTATCCTTTATCTTTTCTAATTCCTTCTTCACACGTTTTACATTCTGAATAAATTTATTATTTTCTAATTTTATTCAAGATTACCCAGTTTTAGTTTGAAAAGAAATATGCGCTTTCGGACCTCTGAAATCCATCTATAGACCCCAAAATGACAAACTCTAATTTAAGCAAAAAATTTTAATGAAGAGTTGATTCTTATTACTTAATAATAGTTAACTCGTGTTTACGATTCCTGTTAATTAGTTATTTTTTTTTTACTTATAACTAGCAAACCTGTGATCACATGATCTTGGATTCTGAGATAATTTTCTCACCATCCATAATCGCAACCGCTTTCTCACTACCCGCAAGCATGTCTTGGAGACCTCATGTTTTATCATAAGTCGCGTGAGATCCGGTTGACACATAGACAGAAATGAAAATGTGATCATCCTCAATACTATATCTAATATTTCCCATCTTATTTGTATTTCTGTATCTTATGGTTTAGAGGAGACAGGGCCAGAAAAAATCAACTTTTCTTTTAATAATAAAGATTAAGTTATTGATGAAACAACGGGATCTTATATTTTTAAAATAAGTTTATTAAAGTTTTCCGAAAAGCAAATTTTCTTAATTTTTGTTTTCTGCCTAATAAAATTGTGTTAGTCTTTTGAAGTTTCTAATGTTCAATCACAAAACTCGAGTTTTCCAATTTTATTAAGAAAATTGTTCAACTTTATCTATCATACTTCTTTGATTTCTGAGTTTTTCAAGATCTATTTCGCTAATATTGCTGATAAGGGGTTTTCAAAATGTAGGGGGCACCTCACAAGAGGGAGGTCCCTGAAAATATAAAGAATTATTCTGTAATTTCTTGAAGGGCTGTATTAATTGAAATAAAAACGATGCCGACACACGAAATAAAATTTAAAAAGAATTTAACATAATAAAAAAGTACAGGACCGCCTTTTTACAACAAGGCGTTCTCAACTGATAAATTATAGGAATAAAATGCGCTAAATGGCCTAGGACAATGAATTTCAGTATGGAGTAATGTGGATCATGCCGACCAATGGGATGTTGAAATTTGTAATCCAATGGCGGCGAAGCAGTGCATATGGTAGAAACCGGACATAGCTGCAAGTCAATACTTCCTGGAGATGACCTCTAATGATGTCAGCATGTCGCTATCGCAGGGAAATTTCAGCACAGGGGGCACCATGTTCCGTGTTGACGTCAATACAGGTCATCTCCGGGAAGAGTTGCCTTGCAGCTGTTTCCGGTTTCTACTATGATTCACTACCGCGCCGCCATTTGTTTACAAACTTCAACATCACATTGGTCGGCAGGATCCCCATCACTTCCTTATTGAAATTCTGTAGTCTACACTGTACTTAAGTGAATTTTATTTCTGTAATTTGTCAGTTGAGAACGCCTCATTGTAAAAGGCGAAACCGGTCCTGTACCTTTTTATTGTGTTAAATCCTTTTTAAATTTTATTATGTGTGTTGGCGTCATTTTTACTTCAATTTAAATGTTAAAATTCACTAATCTTCACTAAATTAATTCTTATTTACAATTAAAAAAATTAAAACAATCTCTTTTATTACTCTGCTGTAATTTTAACTGAAGAAGATAAGGACTAATTTGGAAAAGATTTCCATTGTTTAAGTTAGCTCATCTCTATCTCTCTTAGTCCTTAAATATTCATACTGAATTTCAAGAAGATCCTTCCATATATTAAGGGATCTGATAAACCTCACTAAAATATTTTTTTTTTAAATATTTTTATTTAATGTTATTCTTCAAATCATTCTAATGTTTTAAAATGTTATAGAAGTAAGATTGTAGAAGGTTGGGAATAAATGAAAAATAATATCTTTGTTGTGGGAGTCTTTCTTTGACGTGGAGTTTCTTGTTATTCCGAGACCTCATTTGTGCCAATCTTGAATTCAGAGGAAGCCATTACAGAAACGCGTAATTGAATTGTAAGACGAGGCATTTGTGCTATTTAATTGACGCAATTCTACACTTCATAAAGTTTCAATTTTACATCCTTTCGAGGCAGCTCAATCAAAGGCGGGGAAATGGGTTCTTTTTGTTGAGTTTATTAAGTTCCTAATAGGTTAAATCACTTTCGCAACAACTTTCAGTTCATTTTGGCTAATTTTTGAAAACTGAAACGATTCATTTTGTCTTGTAATGTATGTCTGAATTTTCTCTATACAAATTGAAATTGCAGAAAATGTCGTTAAGCTTCTCAGAACAATAATGACCGACTGTAATTCATCCAATACAAGTAAATAAGTCGAAATCCGCTTCGTATTAAACTTGCCTGAGGAAATTAGTATTAATAAATTTGGTAATGAATTGGGCGTAAATGGATAATTCAGTAAGAGCAGATAAAGTAAATTAGAGATTGCAAAATTTATACTCAAATAAATCTGAAACTTATTTCAATATCAACTAATTAATATATTACAAAGAAATAATGGTTAGTTCTCATTTGTTTAAAAATAAAATGTAATGTCCAAGATGTCCACAAAGTCTAAATACAGTTTTAATAATTTATTAAAAATTGTATTTAGACTTTGTAGACATCTAATTTGTGGACATTTAATTTATTGAAAATGCCAACTAAACGATAAGCCTGTGAAAGTTTTTACTTAAGCAGAAGAAGTATCGCGTTCGATTGGTTACACGAATCACATCAAGACTGTCGGCGAGTTCCAGCCACATGTTCACTTCATCAATGGTGGCTGTGGCATCAGTGATTCTATATTTGTCCATATTTCCTCCTAATCTCCTCTCTTCTAGCTGTCATATTATTATTAAAATAACCACATCTTTACATCAGTAAAATATATTCAATAAAATAATATATATGATGTTTGAAGATATAGTGATCCTGTATGTCAGGCCCTGACATCCCTTACCTTTGTTCGGTTTACAATTCTTTAATGTAGCATTATGTCTTTAATATAGAGTAAGAAATCTATGATAGAGGCGAACGAGGTGACCAGGCACTATCCTTTCCAATCCACCGGTCTCAAAATATTTGGTCTAGGAAATCACGAATACGGAATACTCAATGAGAAGGTACACCATCTTGCTGGAAGAGGTCGCTCGTTTGAAAATTGTAACCAGATTTTGTTTTCATTGCAACACTTTTTCCGAACACTATTACCGCTCTTTACTCCTTCAGGCATAATATTTATTCATTATATTTCATTCTTTTTATTTCGTCGTATTTCTTTGCCTTATTTTTTTCTAAAGCATCAAATCTTTTTAATTCGAATATAAAATAATGTGATAAAAATTAATTTTGTATCCAATTTTCACGACTTTGACTAGATATTATTACAATAGTATTGATTGAAACTAATATTGCTTAATTAGGTAGTATTTTCTGGAGCGCAACCGGTAGTACATCTCTGCTGGTTTACTAAAATGAATTGAGCTGTAGTTGCCTTTCCTCTATTAAATGGAAAACATGAATTTCTCATTCATCAAACGAATGAGAGAATAACCTTTGCTACCAGAGAACTATGCAATTTAAACTTTTCGAAATACATAATGTAGTTATCGACTGTAACTGTTATATTAAGCATTCTTAAGCATGAAGAACGTTAATTTGTTTTCTTATTTTTCTTGTACACTAAGTCCAGCAAGAATTAGCCAAATCATACAAAAAAAGATCTATATTTTTCTTTTTTTAAGAAATATGTAAGGTGTCTATTCTGGGAGATCAAAGTATCGGCCATTCTAAGAAAAAAAAAGTTTATATACAGTTGTAAAACTATTGATAAGAAAGAGATAATACATACAGTTTCTAATAGTTGTTGTTCAAGTGACGTTTAAAATAAATTTTCAAAAATTCCACTGTTAACTTTAAAGCACTTAAGAAAATAGGACGCTAAAAAATGGCCGCGGGATAGAACGATAATATTGTGCGCAACTTCAATATACTGCACATTTTAAGAAGAATTTATAATTTCGGGGCATCGTATTTTATAAATATCAAATTTATTATATTTTATTTTATTTCCACTTTTTGATGATTGTTCCAAATTTCAAAACCTTATAATCACGTTGTTTTTAGAGATTTTGCCACAAACTTTTCAGAGTTTTAGGGCATTGGTTGAACTAGAAATAAGCATCAAAAAATTCGAAATCCCTTCACGGGTTTTTAGGGTGCGGGTCTTAGAAGTGATGCATGACCATAAAGTTGTCACGTGGATAACTGCCGTAAATTTTGAGCTTTTGAGCTAAAACTGTTCTAGGTGCTAGATATCCTTAAGGACTCGCCTGGCATTGTATTTCAGCCAAATCGAATCAACAGTTCCAAAATGCGGCCAAAAGAAATTTTAACTTTTTAACGTTTTTCTTATCTTTAAACCCTTATCCTGACGTTATTTTTACAGCTTTTGTCACAAACTTTGTACAACTTTTATTGCATTGGGGTAACTACAAATAAGTAACAACAAAGTCATCTGTTCACGGATTTTTAGGGGCGGAGCTTAGAAGTGACCTTAAAGTTATGATTTGAATAACTTCCGTAAAGTTTGGACTTTTCAGCTAAACCTAAGCTTGACTTCGGATGACTGAATATAAAAATTTATTATTAAAATATTATTAACAAATACTATTCCAAAATCTCAAGATGGTTGATCGTTGGGAAACACACTAACAGTGGTAGATGCGCGACAGAGATATTTTATTATTGTTATCGCTAGAGAATGTGAAGTCTCATTATTTCACACGAACTGTTTTCTTCTTTGTTTCTCTGTTTATTTATTGTAGGCGCAGACGGCTTATAACGGCTAGACGGCTTTCCATAAAATTTGCTACCATGCTTATTTATAGTGCAAGTTGTTTTGTTACGTTTAGTTTGGTCTCCACCTCCCCTAATCCCTCAAAAATCCACCCTTGCTTCCCTGGCTTGTAAAACCTTTACAAGCTAATTCCTCTCTCCGTCCAGGATATCTGAGAGTACTTTAAGTTAGTTATATGCGCTTTACTAAAAGATATAAAGTATTTTTTAAATGAATACTTTTCATTAACTGTTTGAGATATTAAAAATAATTCGATGAGCTATAAATAAAATGCCCATTATTGTCTATATGGCAACTATATGTAACTAACATTACAAACTCCACTGTTAATTGAAGACATTTATAGTGTTATTTTTGAATGATCATATTATGAATCTCATTTGACTTACAAGAAGAAATGTAGAACACAAAGAACTTCCAAAACAATTTTATTACATATTAGTTATCAAAACACCGTGTTTTTTGTCAAAAATCATTGAAATAGGAATTTTGTGCAAGGAAAAAAATGAATCAAAAGTGCAACTTCTGCACAACAATTTAGAAAAAGCTAATGTTGAGATTGAGAAAGATTTGGATGTTGTTAAAGTGTGCTTTTCTCTGCTTCTATCTGATCTCGCTTTTTGTAGAGCTAAAGAAAAATAATCTTCTTTGCTTCCATTTGGACTCTAATGTTAATTCCGTCGGATTGTTTTCTTGAAGAAGTGCTTTCTTCTTTCAGCTCGATTTCCTTCTTTGTATAAAGAGATTAAGCTTTATGGTGGAACATTACTTCCTGTAGAGAGTAGTTTCTAACTCTAGTTAATTAGAAATACTAGGATTTGAGATATTCTTTTATATACGTAGATATGATACGTTGAGATTTTTTTTATATATATGTATTATAAATTAAAAAAGCCTAATTCAAATTGATAATTACTATTTATAATCTAAATCCTAACAGGAAACAGAATTTTGAAAAAGTTTAGATTTTATGCTCTAATATTCAAACATAACATACCATTAATTACTAATAATGATATAAGACACATCCTCTTCCTATCAACACTATATTTCGCAGTTTATTACTTTTAACTGCTTCATCAGGCATAATACACATGGAAAAAACTCTTCGTAAAATATAATAAAGAATTTGGTAATAATATCAGAAAACTCTTGGGAATATATACAACTTATATACTGTTAACAACATTGTTTATGATAATTGTAAAACTTTTTAAAACTTCCATATTATTACAATAGATTTTGCTTACAAACTATTTTCATTATTGAAATTTTTCCAAATTTTTACAATTGCCTTTAAATTTATCTAATAGTGCTTGGCTAATTTCTACTCCTCTCTGTTTGTTAAAACATTTAAAACTGTTTACAACACATGCCTCCAAGATAAACATGGTTTCCTTGTCTTTATTATATTTTACGAAGAGTTTTTTACATGATGAAGCAGTTAAAAGTAATAAACTGCGAAATATAGCGTTGATAGGAAGAGGATGTGTCTTATATCATTATTAGTAATTAAGAGTTTAGATTTATTAGAACACATGAATATACAAATACATTGGCCAAAACATTATGAACTTTTATTAATAAAACCTTTATCTAAAGGTTCGTGATGTTTGGGCAGTGTACTTACGAAGAAAAACAAAAAGGAAATAAGAAACCTGACATCCAAGTATTTCTACCTTACCAATTTCAGAAAATCCTTGTAAACAGAAAATTGAAGAATACAGTAGCAAAATTGTGGGCTAAGTTTTGTATTCACCAATTCCCATTTTTATATATTGTTTTAAAAATTAAAATAGTTATATATAACTAAACAATATTACAACAAAACCAAACAACATTGCTTACAATAACTATTATTTTTAACATTGTTGTTCTCCGAAAATGCTTAACGAAATTTTGTTTAAGGATTTTAATATACATACAATACTTACACATTATGATAGCTTTATTGTACATAATAATGTGGAAAATGATAATGTGAAAAACATTTTTATACAATCAGCAGGAAATCATTTCATTAAATGGACTTTACCTTAGTATAATTATTACAGTAACAATGTCCTTAGATTTCTTTGTAACAGTAGATTATTGTTGTTCAGATTGAGGAGTACATAATAGATCATATATTGTAAGTCATAAGTCTGAAATGAATGCATGAATATTATCGATCAAAAATCTTAAAATCCAAACGAATAAAAGCCATATTTTAAATGGAAATCAATAAAAGATATTTTTTTCTAATGTTTTATTAAAAACAATTGTTAATTCTAATTAAAGTTATCTTAAAATGATGGAAAATTGCCCAAAAACCAAAAATAGACAGCACGACATCCAATTAACATAATATATAATTAGCATAACATTAATTTTGATTTTTTTTTTTATTGAGTCAAAATTGGAAGGGTTTCTAAAGAGATGTTAAAAATTAAGCATCATTTCTAACATCAGACTCATTAAATAAATAAAATTTTCATTAAATAAATCAAAACTGTATGGAATACGTCTTTTAAATTTGGAATTCTATATCTTTCCGCTGCTACTTTAAAATTGATTAATATATTATTAACTTTATTCACTACCTTTCTGTATCTGTCCTAGCTTTTAATTTCTCCTGTTTTAGGAGTAGAAATAAAATAAAAATGGCAAGAGTCTTTTTGATATAAAAGAACTTGATGGGCGCCCCCCAAAACTATTTCCGGAGGGGTGGGAGCAAAATATTTTGGCAACGTATTTTACACCAGTAAAATTCCATAAAATAAGCGTAGTAAAAAGATAATAACTAAAATAAAATTTACCATTTTCTAAATATCTGTTAGTAAGAGAACGAGAAGGAAATTATATGAATTACACTAATTAATGTGATAATCAATAATAAATTACAAACATTCACATTAATCATTCCAACAAAGTACTGACAAGTAGGAATAACTTACGGGTGACTTCTATATTGCAGAAACAGCTGTCTTAGAGTAGCTAATAAAAAAAAAGTATATTAACAGCAAATTTCCTTTTCTTTTGTGCATTTTTCCATGCACAAAATATACGAGTAGTTAATTTATTTCATCCAATTTCATTTCTAAACTGAATGTTTCAGTATTTTCATGCTTCATTTATTTAGTATTCCTTTCCTACTGATTTTTAATTAATCTTTTAATTATGTTCCTATTTTTTCTTTCTCTTTTCCTATTATTCATTTTACAGTTTCAGATGAAATTAAATAAACACCTTCTACTCGACATCAAAGAAACATCTACTTTTGTTTATCTTTAATTTACAAGTATTTCAAAATAAAAAGTAATTAATAACATTTCGATTTCAAACTACAGCATAAATCTGCTACTTTGACAGCACCATAAGATTAACAGTATGGGAATCTAAATTCAAACAACATTTGAAGTCAAAGTATTTATTTAAAGCGATTGTATTTCCGTATGTAAATAAAAAGATAAAAGATCAAAAAGATCTAAAACGTAACTGTAAAAAAGGAACGAATTAAAATTTTAAATAAAAGCAGAAGCAATTTCATTAAATTACTTTTCCCTGCAAGACTTCTCTAATTGCAATAATTAACGATCAAAGTAAATAGGCTTATATAAAGATTTTCAGAATTAAATATTTCATTCGATCTTGATTAAATATCATGGAGATGATTTTCATCATTGATGACATTTTGTATATGAGAATTTCTTTAAATTAGTAATTTTGCATTTTCATTATGACAAGAATTATTAATATGTCTTTATATAGCTTCGAGGTGTTGTCTAATTCACTTTAATAAAAGGACTTCGAAGATTTAAAGATGGTTCTGGCGCAATGCCCGAAAATTCTTGATGTTTTACTAGGAGGTCTGCTGTAGGCTGCTTTTGTCTTTCTGTTGACAATTAGAATAAAATATATGTAGGTAGTTAATTTGAAAGAAAAAAAAAACAATCAATATGTAGGAGTGTTGATCTTCCTTAAGAAGAAAACAACGAACGATTTTAAAAAAACAAAAAAACAAAAGCAACAATAAAAGATGGCCGCTATAAATCTACATGCAAATTTAATTAAATTTCAAGATTTTCGAACAGAAACGGCAAATAAATAATTCTACCGTATGTAATTAAATTCTTAGTAATAAATAAAATAAAATAAAATGATGTAAAGGCTTTTGAAAAACAATATCTGCAAGTATACAGGAAAAGAAATATTAACTATACTATTGATTTAAAGACATAGTTTACATTTTAGTATATAATACTAGATTGACAGGTTTTACATTGTTTTTTTAAATAAATGTGTTATTAAAAGATATAAGTTTCAAAAAATATAAAAAAAATATAGAAAAAAATGTTATTAGGACGTAGAAATTAAAAAAAAAAAGAGATTAATAGAAAGTAGACTAAGTCTATCAGAATATTTGGAGATTGTTTTTGTATCTTAATTTACAAAATATGGAGATGCTTTCTTTGAGAACGCAGTTATTAAAAAAAATGAAAAATATACATTTTTAAGGAGACAAATTTCAAGTTCTTTGAGAAGTATATTTATTTAAAAAATACTTCAACTACAGAATGCATTTTAACTTTTGAGAACTTATAACCTTTTTTTTCTGATTAACTTGAAAGTTGTTGTGTTTCAGCTTTAGATAATTAACAGAAAGATCTGCAAAGTTAAAGCAGAGACCCGGGGTGGAGTTTTTTTTTTTTTTTGGAAATAAACGAGCGGAAAATTCCTCAATTGCAGTTGAAGAGCAAATGCTTTCCTTTACCAGATTTCCCCATCGTGAAATTCCGCCTGGCTTCGTCGATATCGAGATCTGAATGGAAACCACAGACGAATTGACGGTGTTCCTGGCATCGGAGAGAAACGATTTCGTCCTCTACAGAACGAAACCCAAGAAAGAAAACGAAGAAAAAAAAATATCGTTGGAATCGTCTTGAAACCGACATTGTTCTGTGGAGACAACAGTCACTTCTCTTCCAAGATGCGGGAGGAGTTGGAGACAGTGGTCGATAGACTGCAAGCAACACAATTTCTGCTCTGATGACATTTTGTGGTTTTTCTTTTTTGTTTATACTGTTGTTGTTGTTGTTTCTTATCTATTTTGTTTTATGTTCTCTTTACTGCCATTCGTCTGTCTTTCGTCGTCTGAACCTCCTACTGCCCATTTGTCTGTCTTTGTTAAATTACTTTGAAAATTCGAGTGATCTTCATCCAATTAGACTTTAAACCTCTGGTAACTTTCCGACGCTTTATCTCTTTCAGAAAAGACAGTCACATTCATCTCTGAGATTGATTTTATCTAAACATACATTGATGTATATTCCGAAGAATCAAATTCATCTTGAACTGAACCTACATTTCAATGAACTATTGCTGAATTAATTTGGAAGATTTCTAGAACTAATACGAAAGGTTACAAATAAATACATGAGACAAAATAAATGACTTTGCAAATTACAAATGATTTAGCAACAAAGAAATAGTAGTCCATAATGTATAATCCGAATTTGTGTGTACCTTTTATAGGGATTGGGGAATGGGAACTTTTTTTTTTTTTGCACTGGTTCTGAGGCAACGACAAATTAATTTATAACAAAAGAATTTCTATAGAAAGGCGGTCAATTCAGAAAAAAAAAATCCTTTAGGCTTCGTTGAGCGACTCTCTCAGCCAGTCTATTCTGATACATTCATCTACATTTTAGCAAGAATTTGCTTTTTTATAAAATTTCTTTTAAAGTATGGTTATTGCATAGATTAAGTATTTTTCTTGCATTAACCCTTTCTTTAGATTAAATTACACATTAGAAGCAATTTGCATCGCTATTTCTTTCAATTATAGATACTTTTCAGTACTTATAATCTCCAATATACAGGGTGGTCACATAAAACCAGCCCCAATAAGTTTCAAGGTATATGTTGTGGTTTCGCTATAGCTTATGGACAGTATTCAACGCTAATGATTATACGGATTTGATGATATCCTCTCCGGATATTGCTCGTCACAGTCGCGCTTACGCTGATGTGTGTTGTTTAGTGTTGTTGGCCTGCATGTGAGTAGGTCTAATGGCGTATTCAGTTGCACAACGCGTGTTTATTGTGGAGTAGTATGTTCACCCAAATTCATTCGTGTTGGTTCGTGAAGGTTATCAAGCAAACTATCTTGGTGACAAAGTTCCTGCTAAATCAACGATTCAGGATTTAACTAAAGTTAAAAAATGGCGACGAATTTTTGGGCCGGTTTAATGTGTGCCACTCTATAAAATCGGTTTTAATCTTGATAGCCTTTAATTCAAGATTCGAAGACAAAATTACATATAAGGTCCAACCTCACCCCCAAAAATTAGAAAATAAAAATAAAAATAAAAATTATGTTTTCTATTGACTGAGAATTTGCAGGAAAAAAATAAGAATGAATCATTTGAATGAAAAATAGTAAGTTTCTTATTTGTAAGATATTATACTTGTAAAAAAATCCAATGTTTGAGGTGCTTAACTTTAACATCAAATTCTAATTTAGTCGATTATAAATTTCATTAAAATTGCCTTATTTGATTTTCTACTAGTGAATAAATTGAAAACTAGATTAATTAATAAATTAGTTATTTTCTGTTTTTGTCGAATCTTTTATTTTTTTCAATAAATATTTAGTTAAACTTTATTACTTTTGAATAACTATTGATTTTAATTAATTAGGAAGGACGATTTTACAAATTACAGATTTGTAAATATTTACTGCAAATAAATTTAATATTGACTAAAATAGGCTGTATGATAAACTGTTTAATCATAAAATTTTATTAATACAAACCCTATTTCAATAAGTTGTGAGTTAAAAATATTTCTAAGTAATTTTTTTTCCTAAGTCAAGTTTTAATATATTTTTTCTGTTTTAATAATTACAGTTTAACTTTTGAGGGTAATGCATTAAATAAGTTTTGACATTATACTCTGGTATATTCATATTATACTGTCTCAATTATATTAATGTAAAATACAATTCAAATTGATATGGAGACGATGGCGTTTACATTATTACATTAAAATTACATTAGTTGTGATAATATTATGTTAATGTAAAAGCTGCTTAAGACCGAAACAGCGCAGTCACAATTTAGGCACTGGTTGACAAGGACGATTTAGTATAGTCGAGAACTACAGCAAGCGGTTATTTGTCGAGGTTTTTCTTGATAAGAAGAAAAAAATACCAGAAAACAGTCTTAAGAGTTCAAGAAAGTCCACCTTATTGGGTTTATTTTTTTGTTGTTTTTTTTGTTTTTTTGTTTTGTTTTTTATCTTAATGTTTTCTTATATTTGAGAATTTTAATAAAAACATCAACACGAAAACAAGCTGTATTTTTGGATATTTTTCAGGTTTGTGCTGCGATACCAGATTACATCTGATGACGAGAGCTGTTGTTTTGAGCACTGAAGTTAGCAAATCTATAATTTCTGTTCTGAAACTCATTAGTTTTAATTCTCAAGTACGACTGCAGAAATTTACTTTATATTCGGCAACTTATTTGTGTTTAAGATAGACTAATAGATTTTCATAAATCTATTACTAAGAAATGCTGAATTTAAGGTAAATCACGTAAATTTTGTTTTTGTTTTTAAGGGGAAAAAATGGTTGGTCGTTTTATACCAGAACGCCATGACAACAGTGATCTTCTAAATTTTTAGCGTTTCCTGTTGACTAGAAATTAGTGAGACGATGTTTTCAGCAGATAAAGTCAGGTAAAGTTGAGCAACTAGAAATCGCGTTTCGATAATTTCCTTTAATTTTGGAAGATAACGCAAATAAATAGAATATAGTTCAAGAGCTGCTTAACGTACTGCGGTTCTAAAATTAAAATAGGCCTACTGAATGCATTTAGATTAAATTTGGATTTTTAAGTTTAGGGTACATCGACTAGCAATAAATTTATCAAAGTAGTCTATTGCTGGGTATAAAAAAGTTAAAGAATCACAATTTACTTATACTTCTGCACTTGCAGAAATGAATTTCAGGATTATAACTTTGCTATTGAATGTTAAGAACTTAAAAGCCCAAATCAACAGCAAAAGCGCTGATGGGATGTAATCTGGAATGGCAATACAAACCTGAAAAATATAAAAAATACAGCTTTTCGTTTCGATGTTTTCATAAAATTCTCAAAACCCCCCCCAATAAGTTGAGCTTTCTTGAACTCTTAAAACTCTTGTCAAAGAAAAATCTTGGCAAACAATCGCTTGCCTATACTATACTTGACTATACTGAATAGTCATAGGCATCAGCTCTTTGAATAGTGATGTCAGGTCACATGGTTTGTGACGATACGATTTAAGCGCTCTATTCTCCTACAGTACTCCTAATATTGTAGCTGAGATAGTAATTTAGAAACTGAAGCTTTAACGTCTTTACCGAGAAATGCTATACTTTTGTTTGTTTTCTCCGGAAGCTTTAGTAAGAACCTCCAAACTTTTGGTTTTGATCTTGTCGGTTTTTCTGCCACGCATTGATCTTACTAAAATAATCATGAGAATTGAATAATTCTAAATTCAATAGAAATTAAAGAAACATCTTAACAAATCTAGCTCTCTATCTATACAGGATGCACTGGAAAGTCCTGAGTCACCCAAATAATTTTTGAACGAAGATAGCTAGAGTTAGGGAACTTTAGGAAAGCGACCATGCGCTATCAGATAAGACTGACGGCAGCGGCCTTAGCGACAACATGGGAAAGTTTGTAATCTCGAGATGCAGAAAAAATTAATGACAGCATTGTAGAGCATCTCCGAATTAGTAGGAAATGATATTTTACAGAAAACAATTGTGCAAATAGAAGGTGGTAGATATCGCGAGCATAAGCCTTTGTGTGGCGTATGCAAACGATGGCTGACACGTGACAACACTCCTGCAGATAAAACTCGTGCTTTGCAGTTTACAAAGAATCGGCGACTATTCCGTTAATGACTACGTAGTATCTTGTAAACGAAATATCATCATATTCGTAGAAAGCGGTAGACATCGTGAGCAATTGCCTTTGTGCACGCCTTCTATTTGCACGGGTTTTGTTTTTCTGTAAAATGTCATTTCGTAGTAATTCGGTGACGCCCTTCAACTTTCTTATTTTTTTTCCCGTATCTCTTATAATTTCCGGGTTATTAACTACCACATTTTGCCGCTAGGGGCGTTGCCATTAGTCTCTTCTGATAGTGCATGGTCGCTTTCTAAACCAATGCCTAACTTCCCTAATTCTAGCTATCTTCGTTCAAAAGGAATTTGGGTGATTTTAGACTTTCCCGTGCACCCTATGTACCATATTGAGAGATGCATTGTATGATGTATGAGTGAAAGATATGCAAATTAAAAGATTTTTCTTTTAAGTGAAACAAAAACAGACAGCCTACAAAAAAAAAAAATTAAACACGTATTCCAACCATTATTTTTGTTAAAAAATATGACTATTCTTTTTCCTGTACAACTTTTGTATATTTCTGTGTCTGGATGACAAGTGAAAATTGATGAGCAAATTATGATTAATCAGATAAATAAATTTAAGTTTAGATAATTGATTATATAAAGCCCAAATTGTTAATGCTTTTAAGAAGATTAATGTTTTCTTGTCAAAAAGTTTGGCCTTATTTATCTTATCGCTTGGTTCCAAGGAATTACGCCTCAGAGATTACGAAGTAGTTCGATGGTTTGAGATTCTGAACTTAATGTACTGAATAAAATTTGTTTACATAAAACGTCGGAATTCTTTTCAAATAGAAGACATGGAATAATAAAAAAAACAAAGTAATATCTTTAATCTTATTATATAATTTATGAGATTTCCTTACTTGAATGTAATTGAATTTGAGAGCAGGAAGTCTCTATAAAAGTTGCCAAATCTAATAGTTTTATTACTGTGACATCAGAAACTTCCAGAAATTTCTGGAATAAATATATACTCGACCACTGAGTCAGTTTCTGTTCCAATTGCAATATAACTTAACAACATTGAAGTAGAATCCTTTTCGTGGACGATATATTTATCCTGCAATCTTGTTTGGAAAATACAATGTATTCTGCAATAGAAAATGTAATTTACGATGAGATTATTATCATTAAATTTAAAAATTTATTTTGAATTGCAATGATGGCTACCTCGCTAATACGGCGGGTTAGATTCCAGAGCGTAGACCTACCCAAGATTTTTGAACGGGAGGCGTTAGAATGATCATTCAAGAAAAAAAAAAGAGTCATATCATTTTCCGAATTTTTGGGGGGGGGGGGGGTGGGAAATGATAAACTTTCAAACCCCCCCCCCCCAAAAAAAAAACCCAGATGTCCAGTGGTTTTTTTCTTCCCCTTGGTACACCAGTGTTTCAGATCAGTGTCATAAAGCAAATCACAGCGTTTCGTCACTTGTAGCTGCAGGTAAAAGCTTTAAATCATGTTTGCACTATTACTTACAGGCGTCCCTCTCTTATTCAACAGCATAGAGGCTACACAAATTCTAAAGATCGGTCACAAATATAAAAACCAACCGTATTCATAGTGGAACTTATGTCCTCAAACGCTAGAGGAAACGGACGAGCAGCTCTACGATTGTATCGTGAATGGTTCTTGAAAACAAGAAGTGTGCCCTATCATCGTTCGTATATAAGAGATTGTGTGAAACTGGATCATTCTACGGATCATTATGATTCTATACATCTTACTGCCATATTGTAAACATAGAGCTACTAAACATGATGTCTACTTTATTTGTTGTATTTTTTTTCTGAAACTTAGTGTACCTTGTAGCATATTTGGGTGGCGTTTGCGGACATACGTTTTGTATGAATACTGTTTGTTTTTGTATTCCTAATCAACCTTTGAAGTATGTACAGAGGATTTTGAAATCATCTTGTATGTATGTATGTGTATATATTCAAAGATACACATATATTCAAATAATACTGGACAACTTCTAGATACAGACTGAAAACAAGAGATGGCGCCTAGTCGATTGAGAGAAAAAGCAGCTCATGGTTGCAGAAGCGCATAAAATTCGTGGAAACAAGTCAGCAGAGTGGATCATGCGTAGAGGGTATGAAAAGAGTGTGTATCGAAAAGAGTCGAATCCTCAAAAAAAAAAAAAAAAAAAAAAAAACCGGTTGGTTGAAAAGCCTACATTGGATGCCTAGGCCTTAATACATACTAGACCTAAAAAAAGAAACTATATAAAAGTAAACTACGAAAAGTAAGAAAAAGGTAATAAATATATTAAACACTACAGTATTGCTAACCTTAAAATAGTTTCTGACTGTAAAGTAAAAAGCTTGGAAAATTTTGAAAATTGACGGAATATGATACTGAGATCTTAGAATTGTGTAGAATTGCTGTAAATCGAAAACCATCTTAAGGCAGGACAGGCGTCGAAAATATTCAATACCATTGAGAAGCGCCTTATTAACGAAGCACCTTAAAATGTGATATGCCCTGTATATTAATTTTGAAAAGAATGCGTACATTTTGAACATTTTTTTTCACAGTATTTTCAATACGTTTTGAATATAAACCGTACACTGAGCGCATGCATCAACCTGAGTAGACGTGCAGTCACATCGCTCTTCCATATTAAGTGCTTTTAAATTTAAGTATTTTCTATTTTCTTTAAAATATATTTTATTTGTGTGTCATTTATACTACAGCAATGAGTACCTACGCCAAACCCAAAATTAAATGCAGTGAATGTGAATATCATGAAAAAAGCAGAACTACGCTGCAAATCATGTGGCGCAGAACAACATGACAAATGTGTTAATGAAGATAATGCAATGGATATATCAATACCCACCAGAAGAAGCCGATGGATTTGTTTTAAATTCAGTACGCCATTTAATGTATGCAGTTTAAGGGCAAATTTTAATTACGAGGGCTGTAAATAAAGTAGTGGCAACATTAATAGAACGCAATATTTAATGAACTAATACGTACAATTGCATCATATTCCTTTAATATAATCCCCAGCAAACCTTTTGCCAAATGTCGGGAAGCCGTAGGGGACCGTTGGCAAGGCGTTCTCTGTTGATGACGGCGCCCTACTGCGCGGAGTACAGATGACACTGTCAGGAAATCGGCGGCCTCGAAGGGGTTCCTTCAGCTTTGGAAATACATCGAAGTCACAAGGACTCATGTCTGGTGAGTACGGAGGGTATTCCAAGACCACCCAATGCCACCATTGCAGTAAGAGCTTGACATTCTGTGCGACTTGGCAACATGCTTTGACTTGGCAACTTGACGATAGGGCGATTGTCCCCCAAGAAATGTGGACGTTTGCGCCCCATAGCCGGACGCAGATGTCGCTCCAGAAATCGGCAAAAGTAGTCACTGGTGACGGTTTGTCCCGCAGGCACAGCATGCGTAAGAATAACACCCTCATAGTCGTATGCCACAATCAGCATGAATTAAAGCGCCAATCATCACCCAGGTTGGCGTTCACAGAAATTTCGACAGGAACCCAGTCGGGTGAACTTTATGCTGATTGTGGCATACGACTATGAGGGTGATGTGGTATCTGTATTCCGCGCAGTAGGGCGCTCCGTCGCCGTCATCAACAGAGAACGCTTTGCCAAAAGTCCCCTACGGCTTCCCGACATTTGGCAAAAGGTAATAAACTTTGCGGGTGATTATATTGAAGGAATGTAATGCAATTGTTCGTGTTAGTTCATTAAATATTGTGTTCTATCAATGTTGCCACTACTTTATTTACAGCCCTCGTAATTTATTAGCAAACATTGATAAAAAAATACATTTGATTCATTTTATAATTCTAGTTGAAGTCAATATTAAAGAAGAAGAGATAAACTATTTTAATATAACTGGTTTTAACAAAATATTGAAACTTAGAAAGCAATGTAGAGGAGATGGAATAATGTTTTATAATTCAAATTTTTAGTACAAAATTTTCCTAAAGATACTCTTACTTATGAAAACATCCAATGCAATATTAATCACTCATCAATAAATGATGATTTTTATCTTCTATGTAATTTATAAACTTCCGTTAACTAATAGAAGTATATTATTAATGAAATAAAAAAAATTATTAGAAACTAAATGTAATTATGAAACTCGCTAGAATTGTATGTGTGTAGGAGATTTTAATATAGACATAAATATGAATAGTACAGTAACTAATGTAACTAATAAATATTTAAAAAAATTTAGAACTTGTGATATAAAAATAAAGTTTACAAAACAACAAGAAATTGTACTACAACACATATTTTCTTCCAAAACATGTATAGATCATTGTTTTACATGTATGAATAATTATCATATAGAAAATAATATAATGCAATGGGATATTTCTGATCATTTTGGAATTCTAATAGAAATTGAAGATCAAAATAATTTAAATTATTTTGATCTTCAATTTTAATATTGAAATATTTTTAATATTATAATAACATTTTTTAAAAAAAAGAGAAAACATTATGCGGAAAGTTTCGCTATCCAAGAAATATTAATGAGGTTCTTATTTTCCTACTTTTTTGGGATGTACAATTAAATTCTGTATTATCAAGAGGTATTTCGGTCAAGTAATAATGTATTCGGAAGAGAATTATGACTATATCGTTTCCTTTCGTAGGTGTTATCGAATATGCATTGAATGAACGTAAAAGAATAACCAGGAATGTTTGTCTGATATATTTTTACACTAGTAAACAATGACATGTATATATGCTTTCCTTCTCTTAGATCGTAGCAACAATGAATATGATAATTAAAATGATATTATTAAGAGAAATAGTCAATTCTAGTCATTTATCCAAGGTCCGTTTCAAGAAATCTGAAACAGACTATAGTTAGTATCTATAGAGTTTAAAAAGGTCGACAATGATTGGAACCTGAATAGATAAACATGACGTCAACAGCTGATTGCTATGGGCGTTTTAGAATAGTCGAATACTATGGGCTTGTTTGATAAGATTTTTCTTTAAGAAGAAAATCAAAAAAATTTTTTTTAAGTTTTAAGAGTTCAAGAGAACCCATCTTAGTGCTTTGTTCCCCTTGTTTTTGAGAATTTTAGGTTGTGTGTATTTTTGCATTGTTTGTTGATTTGTATGTTAGCGAATGAAACATTACTTCTGCAGTCCTGCTTAAGTATTTTTCGGGACTTGAAATTAGAACGTTGATTTTAAAAATTAATTAGCTTTTGATTTGCTCACAGAAATTATCGTAGTCGGGTACAAGGTGGTACGGCAAATACAAAATATATAAAAATACTTTCCTTCGTATTAATGTTTTTTCTAAAATTCTCAAAATAGAAGGGAAAAAAAGCTCACTAACTTGGTTTTCTTGAACTCTTAAAACTGCTTTTAGGTATTTTGTTTGTCTTCTTCTCAAAGAAAACCAAGACAAATTAAGGCTTGATGTAATATGCGGTTATTCTGAAACGTCAATAGCAAACAGTTGTTGGAACTTGGACGTCATATCACATGGTTTCTGACAATATACTTAAACAATCAATACCCTACAATAATTTTTTATGTAAGCACATTTTTATATAATCATGTTATATAATAAGAAAATGAAGTTTAACTTGAAAACAAATTGACATGAAGACGAAAGTAACAGAGCATGTTATTTACATCAATTAAATTCTTCAAAAATATTCGAGGAATGTTCTTAAAAGAGAAATACTGCAGTTTTATTTCGACATTTAAAAGTTTTGAAGAAATTGAAATAAATGGAAGAAAGTAAATGACATTTATGTAACAAGATACATAGTTACTAAATACTTTTATTTTGGGGCAGATTAAGACTTCGTATAAATAGTCAGGGTGACCCAGCGTGGTAAGGAGCGAAAAATTTGTGGTATGAGCAAACTGGATCATGTCAAAAATTCGGATTTACGTGGAAGAACTGACTTGAAGGATGTGGTCGAGCAGATATATGACAACAAGAGAAGATGGGTTGGATATGTGGCGAGATTAGGGGACGATAGATGGACATACAGGATTACCAACTGGATACCTAGAATTAAAAGAAAACGTGGAAGACTACCGACGAGATGGGAGGATCCTTTGGTCAAGATGTTGGGAAGAACCGGGAGGAGGAAGGCGCAGGACTGGGACTGTTGGATGCATCTCTGCGACCTGCATCTGTGGAGAAATCCCAGGTGAAACCACGGGTCCATCAAGAGATCAAGAGATAAATAGCCTTGTACCAAAAGAAACTAAGGTTTATCTTGTTTACTGCCTTTTCATTAATTTTTGAAGAATATATTTCAGACAAAGATCTTCCGGTATATCGAATTTCAGATTCCTATCTGTAGTTTGAGACAATGTTTTATGCCCTTCACAATAATCGATCGCAGAGTTGTTGGGTTTTCCAAGTTTGTCTGCAACATTAAGTATTTACCTTTACTTTCATCGAGTAAACTGAGATTACTTTATTTTGTTTTTGGTAGATTTCACTTGACTTTTTTTCCTTCTCTTCAGCTAAGTTTTCTTTTATGTTTTACCAGAAAAATAGTGGTTTTCTCGTTTGTTTTTTTACATTCTAATTTGTATATATTAAAAACAATCTTAAGAATCAAAACACATGATTCCAATGTTTTAAATTACATATCTTTTTTGTTATTCTAATCCTTGCTTTGTTGTCCTTAATTAAATAAATTTCTTTAAAGATTTTCGACTAAGATTTGGAATGGTCTTCATTAGATTGCTGCTATTAATTTCTTTGTTTTTCTTTATCTCTTTCTTCCTCTTTGTGGTCTTATCTTGCTTCCGTTCAAGAACATTGGTCTTTTTGGAGGGAAACCGGAAAGATTGAATGTGCTGTGGTCTCTCAAACCAAACAGGGCGAGAGCAGCAAAGAGGATCTAGACAACAATTTGAAACGAACAAAAGGAATTCTAGGTGAAAATGTAGTGAAGTTTGTTTGATTGTCCCTTATTAATAAAGATAACTCAGATCATTAGAATTACACAGCTATCAAAAGAGTAGGTTCTAGTCTTAATAAGGAAAGTTTTAACGTCTTTACAAAATAACATTAAAAACGAAAATATAGAGAATGCACTTGAGTTTGCACTTGAAACATCATCGATGGCAATCTGGAATAGCTGTTTCGTCCTTGTTAGGGCCCATCAGTCAGATTTATCCTCGATGATAGGCTAAGAAAAGCAAATTTATGTGCATTCTCAGTTTTCCGTTTCAAGTTTAGATTATTTGGTCTTCGTGGTTTTTTTTGTTCTTTGATTTTAAATTCCTTTTATTCCTGGAAGTTTTCATGTTAAGAATTTGAAACTGTATCGATTTCAGTGATTTTTTTCATTGTTGTTTGCTTTTGTGGAGTTCCACTTCCGAGACCTGGAGACGGACCTTTTTTGTGCTTTTCTGAGCCTATCATCGAGGGTAAATCTAGCTGATGGTCCCAACAAGACGAAAGCAAACTTACTTGCATTCTCTGTTTTTCGTTTTTAAGGTCATCTTAGCTTAGAAATAAGAGACATATTCTATTCATTCAGCTGTTATGTAAGGGAGACCTTATCAATCTGTACATTATCAGGCTTATTACCCATATTTATCAAAATTGTATAACTTAATTATAAATGTAATAATAAAAATATGTAATTATTATCTGATGTTAATATTGTTAAATCTTGCTATTCTAAAATCCTTGTTTTAATGATTAAAGTCCGTGCAATACTACATAGATTGTAGCTACTAAACCGCTTTTATTGTTATTAAAATATTATTTGTTAAATATTAAGTTTAACAGATCAGTAAAATTTTAATTTTAATTTGAATGAAAGAACTGATAAGGCTTCGTTGTTCATTACAACACCTGTAGTTTTCATTTGAATCTTTCTACAAAGAGAGAACTCTTACATTTCGCTAGTATTCTACATCTATGCTATTTCTTTTCATACGGTGTTTAAGTAAAGTTATTACAACAAAATTTACATGGTTAGTTCCAATATTCATCAAATAAGGCCTTTAAAGCCAAATCTGCGTAAATCTTTAAAAATAAAATAAAATTGAAAATGAAAGAATGAGGCAGTAAAAGTAAGACAACAGTTATTTTGGCAAGTTATAGATCTACAGTAATTCTGATTATTTCTACTTTTTTACTAAACAGAAACTTACTGATCTTTCTCTATATAAACCAAGACTAGTTTGAAATACGTGGAGGCACTCCTTGATTCAAAAATATTTTGTAAATATTTGATTCATTTTCCGTTAATAATATACAGTTTACAATTTTCAAAAATACGATTAGGGAAATTAATAAATAACATAATTATTTATGGATAGCTAGAACACGACTTCTAAATGTTATCTGTGCCTTTTTTTTCTTTCTCTTTCTCTGCGGTGAATGCATTTTATATAATATATATCAAAAGTGCTCAGTACAGTTCAACTTATCCCAATTTTTAATAAGTATAGTTCACATTTATAAAAACTTATTTACTACAAAATAATTCCATCTAATAACAGCAATATTTCGCAGGATATGACTTTTCCTGCTTCATCAGGCTACATTTTGGAAAAATAAATAAAAACGAAGCAAACGCAACAAAGAAAAATAATTCAAATACAACAAAGAGAACATATTGCTCCTTGCATTAACTTAATACAAAGAAAACATACTGCTCATTGTATCAACTTATTACAAAGCATTATCCTAATAAAAACAAAGGTTAAATTGTTTTAATGTAAATTAAGTTTTACAAAGAGCACAATCAAACAAATAATGATTGAATACAATAAAAAAGGTTGAACATAATCATAATTATTTAATTTTATAATATCTCTTCAATAAAACAAACATAATTATTTAATTTCACAGTCTCTCTTGAAGATTTCAAGGACGAACTTATTAACATCAATACCTTGTTGCTTGTTGATACAATCATAATTAATTACGTCACAAGCTTCAAGTATAAACCTAGAAGTAGCCTATTATCTGTTTCCTGGAAAAGGTATCTTATTTCAGGGTCAGGATTGTGATTATTAATTAAACAATGTTCTGCCCATTCAGAAATATTGGGGTGATTATTCCTGAACGCGCTTACATGTTCTTTGACCTTCTCATTTAAAGTTCTCCCCTATTTCCAAAATATACTGTACCATATGATCTACATTTTAATTCATAAATCACACCCATCATATTCATTAAAGATCCACTATTAGATTTTTTAACTAAAGAACCCAAATTCTTTCTTCCAATTCTTACGATAGATAAGTTATTATTTTCCGATTCTGATCTTGTTTCTTTAGATAAATTTCTGCCGTATGGTATTTTTATAGTGTTTTTAAATTCTTTCTTATTCTCATTAACTATATTCTTCTTCTTGCTAAAGAATTTTCTACAAATTCTATTAATGAATTCCTTAGGTTATTCGTTAATAAATAATTTGCGCTTCAGGACATTTATCGTTTGTACCCATTTACTTTTGTCTACAGTGTTATTAGTAATTTTTCCTAAATAATTATTAATAATACATTCTTTTCATATTAATGGTATGGGCTGAATGGTAGTGAATCATAATGTTACTTTGGTAATCTTTTATGTAATGTTCATATTCAGTAAGTCTTACCCTATTAATTAATGTTTTGTCTAAAAAGTTTAATTTCCTATCATTTTCCTTTTCGTATTTGAACTGATCCTTTTATCAATTGAATTTACATAATTAAAAAAATGTCAAACTGTCTATCCGATCCCATTCAGATGAATAAAATGTCATCAGCGTAACGTATGTACTTAAAACCATTATTATGCCATTTTAAAATGTGCCTTTTCTCCATTTTATTAAGAAATATATTACATAGTGAACATGAAACAGGGTTTCCCATGGGAAAACCTTCAATCTGTTTATATAAATTCATTTTAAAATTTGAAATAACAAATATTACACACAAAAACTAGTAAATCCATAAACTTGAACTTTTAGTCTTCTGATAAGGATCAGAAGACTAATATTCCCGTTTTGTCTGTGGACAAGTATCATTAAAATATCATTAGCAACAATGACAACAATCATAACAATCGCAACGACAATCACAACAATTGCGTCTTTTGAATGCGCAACAATCAGATTTATAATACAGCTCTGCAACAATCACAACAATCACAGTAATCGCAACAATTGCGCCTTTTGCATTTGTAACAATTTTCTGATTTAGAATCAGAATCAGAAGACGTTGCGAAGCATTGTGATTGGTTTACTAATCGTTATCCCTACCTTGTTTGATATTAAATTCATCAAGAATGTTACTATTTAATATTTGCTAAATTACTAATTACATCAAGAGTATCACTAACCGGAACAGAAGTATACATAGAATTTATATCTAATGAAAATAATTTGATCTTATTTTTATTATTAGTATTGAAAATTTTGATAAAATCGATTACTTCCTTAGAATTTTTTACAATTACGTTATCACATGGTAGAGGAAACTTCTTCAAAATATGATTAATAAATCTTGCTAATTCTCAATTAATCTCTTATTAATTACTGTACTAAAATTTAACTACGAATTTACTTCACATTTAGAGACTTGACATTTTTCTAATTAAATCTGATGAACAAATTCGGACTGAGGTTGACGAAATGTAATCTTAAGTTTACATCTTTGTAATTACATACATCTTTAAATGTTTTGTTGTTTATTTATTAAATTATGTGTTATCACTTACACGAATTCACTTACATGTAAATTACATATAATCTACGAATTTAGCTAAGAATCTTATGATTATGTAACAAAGTTTCAGTAATTAGGAGATTTAGAAAGAACCGTAGATTTTTCTAATTTTTTTTTCTTTTCTTTTAGGTAAGAGTGAATGCTGGCATTTTAAAGTTTCTGCTTAATTTAAGATGAATAGACACCTAAAGGTAAAATTTCTTTTTAACTTCAAAATTATCTTCCATTGCAGATAATTCCATTTTATTTAATCCATAAAGAAAACGGGAGAAAAAGAAAAAAATAAAGAATTAATCAGAATTCGGAAAACATGAAATTGTGATTATACTCTACACCTATATATATATCAAAAGAATTACCGAACAAATGGAATTATGTGACGATGACTATTATTTCGTACATAAACTCCGCAACGAGTAGCATAAAGACCCACTAATTCATATCTCTGATTTATTATGTATTAGAAATGTCTTTTCCCCAAAATAAATGATTCTGAAGTTTATATTTGTAAACAGTTTCAAACTTGTAGGATTGGATTTTCAAGATTATAGATTACATTCTTAATTTTTATAACCGTACTTAAGAGAAAAGAGTGTACTTAAAGCAATTTTAATTGGTACTAAACTAATTTCCTGCATTTACTTGATTCCTGTACACAACAGCACAGGCGGTCTGAAAGTGAGTTATGAAGATGAATACATAATTGAAAATTACAGGAAAAGAGATATACACTCATGTTTGTGAAAATTACCATTGCCTGAAGGAACCATTAGAATGGAAGGAAATTTATTTCACACATTACTAATAGTGATACAAACAAACGATTAAAATTTCAGAGCAATGCAACAACAGTACCAGCAAACATTAGTTTGGTGTAAAGCCTCCACGAGCTGTTATAGCTGCTGTACGTCGTGGCATCGAATCAAACAGGACTTAGATGTGTTTTTAAGGTATCATATACCAGGCTGCTTCTATCCGAGTCCACAGTTCATCGGTATTGGCTGCTGGATGTCAATGACGGGCTAGTTGCCGAGTGACAATATCTCGGTAAAATATTGAGCAAACATATAAGCCAGGGAAGAAGGGGTATCTGCCTTGCTTCGAAGACGGCCTGGACATTTCTGGCAATATGTGGTCGGGCGTTATCATGTTGGAATATGGCTCCAGGAGTGTGCTGAAGAACGGGTATGACTTCAGCCTCCACAACTTCCCTGGTGCAGCGGTTACTGTTGAGAATGCCCACAATTCGAGGCAGCCGAGATCGCCTACGATACCCAATTGGTCCCCATATCGCCACGCTATCGTTCGTGCAGAATGCAGTCTGGAAGATTGTGCTTGATATCTTCTAATGCATATACGGTCATCATTATAATCCAAGTTGAAACTGGCCTCGTCCGAAAACACGACATGGTGTCAATCTGCACGCAAGTGGGTGTGTTCATGAGCCAATTGTAGCCTTAGGCGTCGATGATTCAGACCCAAGGGAATCCTCCGCAAAGGAATACAGTTCAGAGGGCGCTGCTGAATCTTTATATTTCCTGTAAGTTTCACTTCATTTGCATGTCTCCTTCATGGTGCTGTGTTTTTCACAAGCATAAGGGTATGCAATATTTTCTAAAGTGTATAAGTATTTGTTTAACTATCAGAATTAGGTCTTCTTGAGCTGGCCGAATAGGCTAGCTGATTAGTAAAATTTATTGGAGAAACATAATTCTCCTATTGTCAATTAAATCTTTGTCTTGCCTAAGTTTCTAAAAAAAATACAAATCCATATTCTGTAGCGATTTATATTTGAGATTGAAAGATAATGGATATAAAACTTCATTTATACATAAAAAGAAAGAAACATTATAGCGGAATGTGACGTGGTCTGTTAATCTGTCTATAAGAAGAAGATTTACGACGTAGTCCTGTAAGCTTATTTCCCTTTGTTTATTTCCGATATCAAGAAGGAAACACGCAATTAATTAATTTACATTTACAGAGTTACAGTTCTGCGGAATCTATATTTCAGCACCTTGCTGTATTTCAGTAAATTCAAAATAGCGTTTCTTCAATTGTTGAAAAAAAGCAACGCACATAATTAATAAGGAAAAACAATTTTATCTTTAAGAAATTACAACCAGTTTCCTGGCGTTCAAGTTACTTCTCTTCATCAGGCGGTTAATTACAAACAATAAATTTTGAATACGAAAAGATTATTAGAAAGCAACAGGAATTCAAAATCTATTGTTTTTGTAATCAACCGCTTGATGAAGAGAAGTAATTTGAATCCCAGGAAATCAATGCTATTTTTTTTTTATAAATAGAATTGTTTCTATTCTTGTTTTGATTTTCTTTTCTTGTTTTGATTTTATTGAGAATTGTTTTTCCTATATAATTATGTTCCTATTTGAATTACAAGAACGTTAAAAATTCTTAAAATGTTTCTGCAAGTTAGTTTACTTTAATCAAATTCTGCAATAAAGGTTGAAATTGTAATCATGTAAATTTCTTTTGATGTCTCTTCATCAAATAAATTCCTGTGTTTCTGGAAAATGATTAATCTTTAAATACAAGTTTTTTTTCGTTTTATTTTACTGTAAACATACAAAATAAAAAAATAAATAAAAATAAATAAAAAATAAATACAAAATAAATAGAAAATAAAAGAAAGTTCAAAAAAAGAAATCAAAAACATCATCAGAGTACCATACAACGTCAAAATTTCTAAACAGGTAAATACAATTTGTAAATCTAACGAAATCTCGATTGTGAGAGTGGCAAATAAGAGTTTAAGATCTTTGATAAGTAAAAAAGAAGAGGAAATAGATAAATTAATGGATACTGCTAATGTTATATATAAGCTAAAATGTAGAACATGTAATGGGGTCTATTTTGGTAATACAGAAAGAAAATTGAAGGAGCGAGTGAATGAACACGTATCTGCTTTCCGCAATAACCACCCGAATATTTCTGATTGGGCCTATCACTGCATAAAATTAAATCATAACCCTGATCCGATAGTTGAGGTAATGTATAGAAATGTTTATGACAGAGACACTAGGTTCATCCTTGAGGCATGCGTTATAAACACTTTTAAGTGTTTTAACAAATATAAAGGAGTAGAAATTAGCCAAACACTATTAGATAAATTTAAAAACAATTGTAAAAATTTGAAAAAATTCCAATAATTTCAGTAATAATTTGTAAACAAAATCCTTTGTAATAATTTGTAAGAACAAAATCCTTTGTAATAATAATATGGAAGATTGAAATATTATTAATATTATTACCAGACTCATTATTGTAATAATATGGAAGATTGAAATGTTATTAATATTATTACCAGACTCATTATTGTAATAATATGGAAGATTGCAATGTTATTAGCATTATTGTAATAATATAGAAGTTTAAAATGTTTGAAATTATGTATATATTATTACCAGATTCGTTACTGTATCTTACGAAAAGTTTTTCCATATATTAAGCCTGATGAAGCGGTTAAAAGACAATAAACCGCGAAATATTGCGAAGAAAAAAAGAAGATGTGTTTTGTATCATTAATAATAAACATACAAAATTAAAAAAGAGAAAGACGAAAAATACGTCGTCCTTATAGCTGTATTTATTTTATTCAAGCTTTGTAATTTTGTGTTGTTGTTTAAACGAGAATTTTCGCTGCTACATCTTACATCCTCATCTCTACATATTTAAAGCGCAAAGCTTAAAAACATTTGCAAATTGAAAACTTCTAAACTAATTTGATTGCAGTTTTCACCATTCGGTAGAAGTATATCAGGAATGTTTATGATCATGTAGCTTTACTTTACTATCTTACGTATTCAAGCAATGAAGAAAAAACTTCAAAAACCTCTTGGGAATTCCACGAATTAGACAAAAGCACTTTAAAAACCGAAAATGAACCATAATTTCGCTGCCTTTTTTCATCATTTAGCTTTACAAATAACACGAATTATCGCTTACAACTTTTGAATTACTCAATTACTTTTGATGCGGTAGAGAGATAAATTGTATTTCTTTAAAGATATAAATCATGTCTAAGTACCTAAGGAAGAGAGATAATGGGATTTTTTTCCTCGCGTCAAAGAGGTATCTACATGGACATGACATAGTTTTGGCGATATTGCTTAGAATATTTTTATTATTGAAAGCTTATTAGTTTTTACTTTATGTAATTTCATGCATTGTAAGTAAATAACTGTTAATTAATTAATTGTAAATAATAATATCTATCTAACTTTATACTAAGATATATAAAGCCCAAAAACGATTTTATTGTTATTTCTTTGTCTCCTATGCACCGGCAACGCCAGGAACTTCCGCTACTTGCTCAATGTAGATTTAATGCATTAAGCTGTATTCAAAGGAGAATTAGTGTGAATTTAAAACCTCTTTATCATCATATTTACTTAAACATTCAGTCTTACTAAACTAGATAGTTATGCTATCAATAAGAATCTTCCTGAAGTTCAGTTTTCTTACGGATCATTAAAGCAGACAGCGCAATATTCTCTCTTTCCATGTTGTTCTTGCCCATTCTCGTGTTTTCTTCTTCTTGTCCCACAGAATCCGTTTCTCATTCCCTTTCCTTCGTTCTGCTTTCGGTTTTCGCTCGACTTATTCCTGTGTTCGTTTAGAATGGTAATTCTATCGAAGTTCAGGCAGCGTTCCTTCCTCTTGTTGCCGATCTTTCACCATCTTGTAATCCCTGATTCTAAAAGAAGAAGAAAAATTGACGTTGCAAACTAATGATTTTTAAATAAGATTACTGATGAGGAATTATTTTTCATTATCTCATTTGAAATATTATACAACTAAGTTATCTGTGCATAAACTCATTTGTCAATTGCAAACATATATATTTGTATAAATAAAGAAATGAATTTGGAAAGTATTTCAGATATAGTTACTGTATAAAGAGTGGTAAAAGGGAAAAAAGATTTGAAAAACTAAGTGAGAAGATTTGGTTCTCCCATAAACTGTGTTTTAACTATATATAACAAATAACAAATAATTTTAACTATATAACAAATTATAATAAACATTCTCCTCCACTAACAGCTTTTTCGATCCTCTAGTATGTTCAGTGTTCGTAGCTCTGTCGGCACTAATAGCACAATATCCTCGATCCAATCTTAAACATTTTAAATTGTACTCTAGAATTTTAATATTATTTTACTTCCATATTAGAAAAATCGAACAATAATCCAAAATTAGTTTTTTACAGAAAATTGGAATTTTGGGATCATAACCATCTTTTCGAATTCATGTAAAACAGTAAATAAAAAGTAATGAAATGATAATGCTTAAGATACTAAATACTGATTCGTTTTAAGTTAAAAATAAAAATATTTTCTCTACAGTTCGTCTCCGATTTCTTTGGTCCTTTGTAAATATGACATGCGCTTATAAGCACATCTTACTTCATCGCTAAAATGAAACGTGATAATTAAAATTCAATGTTACAATAAACTGTCAGTGTTAGTTTAACAATGACTTTGACACAGATTTTCTTTCTAATAGTTCTCCACAAAAATGAGTAGTGATAATTAGGTAATCCAAAGAAGAAGAAAATTTGAATCTCTTTGTTGGATTCCCAATAATGGTTAATTGAAACCTGAGATGGATTATAAACTTAAGTTCTGACAAATATTGTCGTCAATAAAACCTATAAAAAAACCTTTATTATAATAAATGCGCCAGAAATCATAAAATAGAAATGACAAAGTAGCAGTCGAAATGTCCCAGTCGTTATATTAGTTTAAAACTCTGGCCATCCAATCAGGAAATTCGGCAGTAGTTATAGTATGTTAGAGTTGTGCATTTGGTGGACAGCTTCATTAAATTTTTTTAACAGAGTCTGCTTGAGAGACAAAGAATTCTTATCACTTTAAGGATTTCAAATAATCTTACAAGCAAATAACGTTTCTTGCTTTCTCGTGTAAGTAAACACAAGGTCTTTCTTTGTTTGTTGAGTATTTGTTATTTTGAAATTCAATAACTTTGTTCCTGTATCGAATTAGATAAATGGTGATATGCCTGTCTGATTTGTAATGACCTCCAGAATGCTAAGCTGACTTTTGATTCTGTACTATTTTTACAAAATATTTGTTATCTAAATGAAGATATTCGTGGTACATTACTTTTTTGTACCTTCTTTTCTGAAGTATTTGTGATAGTTACTTTTGTTATATTTTTGATTATAAAAATTTTGATTGTATTTTTTTATTAATTATCCATTTTAACTTAATTTTGTTGTCTTATTTCCCTAATATGGAATTAGGATAATATAATAACCGAACTGTAATATTCAGTCTGTAAAGATTGGGTCTAGGGTATTGGAGTACCGACAGAGGTATTTGCACAGAACATACCAGAAAGTTGAAAAAGCTATTAGGGGTAGAGGAATGTCTGTGTGTTAAAGTTAGTTTAGAGACCAAATCTTCTCACTTAGTTATTGGTCACCTATTTTCTAAGCTTCTTTCCTCCATGTAAATTAGATTGTAATTAGATTCCACGAAGTAGGCTTTTCGTTGTTGACGTTGTAAGCGACTTAAAATAACTTACAATAGCCAGTAATGTAGCTATATTCAGTGTTTTGAATATCGCTACATTCCAATAAAATGTACCAAATTAAAAGTTTACTATTTAAAATATTACTTTAATGAAACTATATTTTATTAAACAAGGTAATTAAAGCTTTTAGACAGTGTCAAAAGCAAAGCGGCCCCATAATATACACAATTTTATAAACAAATTTATAATTTTATCGGAAGCGATCAGATCGTAGTCGGCGATATGCTTCAGCATTTCTTTCTCGTTCTCTGTCTCTTGTCTCTGACTTTGAGCGAGACCGTTCTTTACACAAGCGTGAAACTTCTCGCTTTGCATCAGGATCTCGCTTTTCCGCACGTCGCTACAATTGCGTCTTTTTAATGCGCAACAATCACATTTATAATGCAGCTCTACAACAATCACAATATTGACAATAAACGCAACAATTGCGCCTTTTGCATTCGCAACCATCACATTTATAAGAAGAAGGAAATTAAAACAATATCAGGTTTCTTGGTTTTTAGTAACCCATTATTAGCAAAACGCTCCTTGGCGGATCATGGAATGGTCTTAGAGGTTTGAGTATTTTTCACCTACTTTTTGATGCTGAACACAATGGTGATGGTTTCATTTAATATCTCTAACCGTTTGGCCACTCCAGACATCCAGACAGCGGTAAGTAAGAGCGGTCCCCTAGCGATTTTACAGGAACTAATGAAGAATATCTGTAATTAACAAACGTCTCGCCTTTGGCCACTCTTGTGATTATAATTCTTGGAAAGAGACTTTACATACTTGTAATTTCTGCGCATTTATTAAGGAATGATAATGTGCTGTAACTTAAATACAAAAACATTGCATGCTTTTATCTTTACCTTTAAGGATAATGATAGCTATAAAGATTTCTTATCTTTTAAAGTAATCAAACGTAAAGTAACAAATACAAAGAAATTTCATTGTTCAATTACATTAACCAGTGTTTTCTGTCGCGAATTTCATTGCAGAAATTAGGTTGTAAAGAGATTTTATTGTGTTCTAAAAACAAACCAAGACACATTCAGAGGGCATGTGTCAATGTTATTTCTTTTTCCTGTGGATCTAGGCTTAAGTGGGTATAAATGACCGGTTGTTTTCATATCTCAAATCCATTGACGTTGTCACTTCCAGTGCAGTGTCTGACAAAGGACTTCTATCTCTGTGTCCCCAAATGTAGATCTGGTATTCAGTGCAGGTGTCAGCGTTCGCAGCTGAGTCAGCTTTAATGATTGCACTTGACACCTTCTAGGAGACTCTGGGGCTACAGTGAAGCGTCAGGAATTTCTTGGCACTCGTCTTCCTAATCAGTGCTTTCCTACAGGGTTTTTTCCTTTTCTTTTTTTTACCTTTCCATTCTAATCTCTCCTTCCTTTCAACCTCGTTTACTAAATGGAAGAAGGGGTTATGAGTATCAATCTGTATTACCCTTTCTGTCTTTTAATAATGATGTTGGAAAATTGCATTATCCAGAACAAGGCGTTACGCTAATATTTTTACATCCAGCAAGCTTCTATTTTTAATTCAGAAATTCAGAAAATTCAGAAATTCTTTGTCGTAGAAAGTTGAATTTTAAAAGTGGAAGTAGATTATGGTTTATCTCTTTGGTTTTTGCTCTTTAGCGAAAAGTTTTATCTTGTACTCAAGATAAAACGTAAGAGTAAAGACAAACGGTTTTATAATTGCTAAATCCATCCTGAATAAAATAAACACAGTTTCTTGGAACAAACAATCTTCTTTATTCCTTCATAATTCGTCATCATCATACCACAATATTTCCAAAACCTCAACGGTTTTCTTTTTCAAATGATTAAATAAAAAGAAATATACATCATTTCTTTTTCAAAATATTTTGGAATAAGAATTATTAAAACAAACAAAAACCATAACAATTATGGATCGTAGTATGCTATTTGTCATATAAATGAAACATTATTATAAACACACACATAATATATTATTAACGTAATAAACATAACATTATTAACAATTTTGTAATAAACAAAATTTATTAAATTTTTGAAAAAGAAAACCGTTGAGGTTTTGAAAATATTGTGGTATCATAACGAATTATGAAGAAATAAAGAAGATTTCCTAAAATCATTAGGAAACGATCAGCTAATTTTCTGCAAATTTTTACGTAAATAGTAAAGGTTATTATTCTATATGTAGGCCTACATTTTATGAAACTTATTTTGATCATCATCATCATTATCATTCACGAATTAGACTTTTGTAGACCTGTTTTGGCCTCATAAAACAGGCTCTTTGAGTGGTCTAACTGGTCCTTTAGGTTTGTAGTATATCATAATTTTGGGAATTCTGGTGTTGTCCATTCTGTATATGTATTCTGTATACGTATTCTATTCTGTGTATGTATTCTATCCAATTGTTTTGTAGCGTTTTCTTTTTTAATTCCACTGATTCCACATCGAATTCTGTCAAAATGTCCTCATTCCTTTTTAAATCTATAAGAGTATATCCTGCTGTTCTTCTGAAAAATTTTATTTTAACTGATATTAATCTGTTCTTATCTTTCTGTTTGATGGTCCAGGTTTCACTTCCGTATAAAACTGGCGGAAAGAGCAGTTTATTGTCAATTTTGATTCGGGTGAACTTTTTTACTAATTGGGATTTAAAGTGTTATTTCTTATTCCCAAGATTAGTGAGAACTTTGTAATCGTAAAAACCAGTTTTATAGTTGCCATTGATGTAGATTTCTGACGATGTTAATTTTGTTATCAAAACAGGCAAAACTTCAAATCCTGGCCTACGGAACCGTCCAAGGCTGACCCATAAAGAACAAGGCTGATCCATAAAGAACCAAGGCTGAACGTAGTTTAATATAAAAAAGATTTAACGTGCCAGAAATTAACATAAAAACGTAAATAAAAGACATAGAAATGAAAAATATCTGAGCTATCATCGCTGAGAGTTTGGAACTGTCGTTTGGTCCTTTTTTGTGGACTCCTCAGTCAAATCTTGTTGGGTTCAGCCTTGATTCTTTATTCATATTCCTTTACGCTTGACGTTTTCGCAGGTCAGGATTTAAAGTTTTTCCTGTTTTGGGTTCTTTTTTTAAATACGTTTTCTTTCGGACGGAGGTCACAGCCGGGTGCGGGAGTGGTTTCTCTATCACTCTATCAATGCTCTATCTGAGCATTTCGTTTGGTGAGTCTTGTGAGTTCTCACAATTCCCGAGCGCGTCTCGGAGACCTCGTGTTTGATCGTAAGTCATGTGACTTTCAGTTAACCCACTTCGATAAAAATGAAATTTGTCATCTTATTTGTATTTCTGTCTTATGGTTTCGGAGGAGATAGGGACAGAAAAAAAATCATATTTTCTTTTAATAATATCGATAGATTATGTTAATAGGATTAATTTAATCTGCTCAAGCTGTGATTAACTGAGATTTTCATTGTTTAAGATAATGAGATGTTAACAGGATTAAGATTGAAACCTTTATTTAGAGGCTTATGTTTTTCTATGGGAATTTCTGTTATTACGTTTTCACTGATTTCCCGACAAATGCTCACTTGTAAAAGATTTCAAATATAATATTTAGATCGTCTAAATATCATATTTCCTCTAATGTGGATACCAAGTTTCAAGAAGATCCATCCAGCGATTCAGAAGTTCTACCCCCATACAGACTGACTGATTTGATGATTTTATTTTTAAATAATAAAAACAAAATGTTTCCACCTATCCAGTCAATATTAAACTAATATAGTTAAAATTAAATTAAAATTATTAATTCTAAAACCCCTGCAAGAGGACAATTCAGTAAATCTAGGATAACGTCAAACCGACATAAACTATTAAGTTTATGATGAGTTGTCGTTTACTGACTAAACATTCTGCAATTGTGTCAGCAGGGTTAACTGTTACACTGAAGATAAAGATTAGAACATTCTTGTTAAAAAGGAATTCCCCGAATCGTGGTTAAATCGGATTAAGAATGCTTTGATGGCAGCTCACTGCAGTATTGTCCGGTTAAATAATGATCAGGAAAGGCTTGTCAAAGGCAGTACAATGATGGTTGAAAGAAGTCATTGATGATCTGCTCCTATCAAATTTCCTATTATCATCATCAGCGACAGTCAGTATCAGATTCACCAGATGTTGTGGATGTATGTTGATGCAGCAACCCTTCCCTCTGCCATATCTCATCTATTTTGATAGTGATATGTTGATATGTCAAGAAAAACCAATTGTCCATCCTAAAACCATTCATATCTTCGTCGGGCTTAGCAAGAAAAGCGTAAATGATCAAAAAAGAAATATGACATGTCAGCGAATGTAGAAAACTTATTATGGCCCTCAGGTTCACAACTGATGGGGCGTTCGGCGTTCGGACTGGCATGCAAATTTATTCATCTGCGTTTACGGTCACCAAGAACTGAAATATCAAAAATCATTATCTATTTTATTCTTAATTCGTGAAAGAATTCTTTTGTCAAAGAGTGTGCCAATGCTTGAGTAATTCTTAAATGCAACGCAATAAATATAATTAAATTTCATCACTTCTATTGTTAGATAAACTTCTTAATATCGTAACGAATGAAATTTAAAGGAAAAAGAAAGTTTTTTTTTATCCTCGCCTGAAGAAGTTCCTTGTTGAAATGAAACGAAATATTGTACAGTAAAGAAGATATTTATAGTGAAATGTTGTTATAATTTACTTAAAACTTCTTAATAATTTTTGACTTGAGACAAGTATACTACGAGAATCTATAAAGTAGATCAGTCTTATTAAAAAGTTTATTTTGTAATAAAAGTGATGAGATTTCAATATGTTTGCAAGATTACTGCAACCATTAGAAGAGATTAACATTTTGGAAGTGGAACATCATGAAATAATGGAGTAGGTCGAAGAAGCATTATTCATTCTAGACTTTGGCTACTCCAACAGAAATCAGATCTTCATTTAAATCAGTTTAGGAATCCCTGGACAGTGAACAGAGAATTGTAGTTAAATCGATAGACTTCATTAACTAGAGGAGGTTTAATTCTATTGCTTGATTGTTGTAGCCTTTGTTACTTCCTAATACCTTTAATGATATTTTCATCAAACTTTTCATTGGAGAAGCAACTAGGGAAAAAAATGCTTGTTTAAAAAGTTTCTACTTCTTTGTTAACTGTGTTCAATATGCAGCAACTGATTGTGATTCTTGATTAAAAAAAAAAGAAGATCGAGGTTTTTATTAGATTCAATAATTGTCAGAAATGCTGAAATTTAAGAGCAAAAAGACAAGTAAAGTACGATAAACTGAATGGTGTTACACACCATTTAACCAAGTGCTACAAGTTACAAAATTCAATTCGATTTTGAGATATTCGCATAAACGCAAAAACTGATGTAATTCACAATTTTTTTATGGAATGAAGAGTGTTCTATATCAAAATGAAATATACCACACATGATGTATGAAATGCGAATCAAATGAACCATTTGTTATTTCTTATTCGATTGGCATTTATTCAAAATTAATTTTCCGCAAAATTATGTTAAGATAGGAAGCAAGAACATATTTTTTATAAAGAGTTTACATCTTCCGCTAATAGATGGAGCAATAATCTAAAAAACTATTTTGGCGCTTGATCAAATGATTCATAACACCATCCAACTGATCTACTGTTTTTCATTATAGGCGAATTCATTTACTGATTCATAAATAAATCAAGACGATGCCATCGAGAGTCTACTGTAGCGAAGTACATAGGCTTAGAATATTGTACTTAACAATGTTTTAAAGCGATATGGGAGACTCTATTTATGAAAATATGAAGTACAACATTAAGTTGATGTTAAATTGTGCTTGACGTAAATTCCAGCACGTACATGATAAGATAATTACATTTATAACGAGTTACTTTTTATTATTTTTTAGCCTTATCATTAGAGAACCTGTCCAAGTATGAATAGATTTTTCTATTAACTACAGTTTTAAGTAATGACATTTGGAAAGAAGTGTAATTTTTAAATTTAATATGTGTACTTTTGCTTTTAGGAAAGGGGGGATATTAAGTATTTGTGTAATTCTCTGAAACAGAGTAATTTTCAAGCTCAAAAAACAAACAAACAAAAGAGCTAAGGAATCTCGTTACCTTTGCACTTTATGCACTATTTTGGGACTCTTTTATCAAATAGAAGCTTTTTATATGGAAGGGAGAATAAACCGTTAAATGAGTAGCCCTTTAAGTTCCAGTAGTATTTAATAGCAGTCATGCTTCTCAAAGAATATTGAAAGTATAACTTTGCAGTGCATATGCCACTTTTAATATAAGTTTTCTATAAAAGTTTTCTTTTAATTAAAAAAAACAAACCTATAAAACTTTAAAATGCAAAATTAATTTGAGGAAAAAAGCAGGTCGCTGAAACCAAAAAAAGAACCCGAAAAACTCAAAGATATTTATACTCGGTAGATTAAAGCTTTCGATTAAAGATTTCGAACCTTAATTAATGTGAAACAAAAATAATCAGTAAGAATTATCTTACGATGGGGTTCCGTTTGGACTTGCAGTTGTTTTATTTTGTTTTGGGTTGTTTATTGCGCTTTTTCTTATTTAGTTATATAAAAATAAGATGTTTACAGATTTTAATATACATTAATCTAAACTTATTGGTAAATTAACACAGCTCACATTTTATTCTAGAATCCCTGATATTATAAACAACATCTGTAATGATTTACACTATACAAGATTTTGACCTAAAATTCACAATCTAAACTTGCTCTCCCCGCCAGAAAAAAAATAATAAAAAAAAGTACTGGCTAACATCTAACCAAAATAAAAAAGACTTCATGCCCTCCGTTTAGGAACAACACTTCTCTAATATTCTATAAAGCATGTCTGAATACGACAAATATGTTATAATTTAGTAGAAATATATTGAAAAGTCAATAAGACCAGAATATACGTGGATAAGAATATTAGAAGCCGTAGAATTTACTGAGAAAATCTGTAAATTCATTACATGCACTAAAAAGAAAAAATTTACATGTTGTGAAAATTCGGACCTTAGCGAACACAGTTTATATAAAATACTGAACCTTTTAAAATTATTTTCCAATTACTTTCAGTAAATTTGTTTTTAAGAATTTCATTAAAAATTGCTTATATTTTATTGATTCTTTCCGTTATTTATGAAACCTGTTTATTGCTAGTCCTTCTCATTATTTATCCTCATCCGTTGCTTTCCGCCTTCGTGAATGATCAAGATAAATTCTTTTCTCTGGTGACATAATTTGAGATTTCCAATTAGAAGGGATTTGCTGATTTATGATGTTATCTTTTCGTCTTAGAAAGAAAAAATATCTCGGATAAAGAAAACTAATTCTCTTTTTCTCATTGTCAGCAACATTTCTAGATTGGGAGGATTAAGGAAGTTCTGGGATCTCAATCCATCGTTCACAATGCCTCAACAGCAAATAAATCTAAAATATTGTTTTTTTGCAGAAATTGTTTTTAAGAGGCAAGTAGGGTGTGAAAAGCCTCTTTGATATGAAAGCAATTTTTCAAACAATAACAACCAAAAAATATATTCAGATTTTAATAGAAGATTAGTGAAAAGTAGATTACTCATCTCTAGGATTGGTTACAATTACTTATTGTTGTAAGTGAGTTAGAAGACAAAGTCTGGTTAAACTTATTCACCTACGGAGAAATACTTATAAACATGTCTATCATCATCATCTTCTTCTTCGTACCCTATATTAGATCATGTGGTCGTACGGTCTCGCTCCATCTCATGAAAAGGCTTCCAGTTGATCTTTTCCCTTTACGCCTGTAATTTATTATTTGTCTTTCAATGTATCTATTATGGGTTGTTTCTTTAATTCTGCAAGTATAACATTCCTAATTAATTAAAAACCTTGGGTCTATCTGTTCCTGGGAAACTAGATTACAACTTACGAATAATTTTGAATTCTTAAAATTGGCATGTAGGGTCAGCAATATCCACATTGCTTTGCTTATGCCCAAATCACACCATCATATTTTTCATCATTGTTTTCAATCATTGACCCAGGCCCGGACGGGCTCATTGATAAGGGTGATGGAAACTAACATGGCAGGGGCGCCATATATATATGTGATTTGGGCGTTAGCGTAATTAGTGCCATTTACGTTTTCGATTGTTTATTACAGAGAAATTCAACCTGCGATTTCACTGTAATCGCGAAACATTTTTTTGTTGCGATGATATCGCGAAAAAAAATCTTATTGTTTAAAATTTATTGTTCAGTTATTAAAAATATTAAACTTTATATATTGTATTGGATGTAAATTACTTAGTTTACTTTATGTTGCCCTAGAATTTATGTATAAGTAAATTGAATACTTTAAATTATGCATGAATAATCTTAGAGTGCCTATTTAAAGATTGTATTTGAGGATACGCGAACGAAAAAGGTTTAATACCATTGGTATATTACATTTACTGTGGCCAACACGGATCCTCGACACTTCTGCGCATGTCAAAAGAAGACGAATTCATTTCCAAAATAGGCTACTCAATCCGTTCCGTGCGAAGTTTCATCCGTCTTGTTAATAATACTTAATTATTAAACATCGGAAAATTAGCTTTTATTTTGTGAACATTATAGTTTTTACAATTGTAACTATTTTGCTTAACAGTTAAAAATTGTACATTAAAAGGTTGAGACCTAGTATTTTACTAGGTAACATCTCAGGATAGCTATTTCACGCTCATTCGCATGAGAATAGTCATCAGTAAAAAAACAAGGTTTACTGGTGACTATTCTCAGCTGATGAACGCTAATGAGAGTGAAATAGCTATCCTGAGATGTTACCTAGTAAAATAATGGGTCTCAACCTTTTAATGTGTTACCATTTTTAGGCGCTTTATTTAATTGTGCAAAAAAATTCGTAGAGGCCAGCGGAGACTGGCACATGAATTTTTTATCTTTTATTTTTTAATGTGTATTTTTTATTTTATTCTTTTTTATTTTATTCACATTTTCTGCCAATTATAAAAATTTTACTTGTAATAAATTAAATAAAATAAAAAAATATTGAGGTCGCTTAATCGCTACTCCACTTCAACACAAATCGACTGTTCTTGGCACTCTGCCAATTGGAGGTCTAATATCCGTGGTCTGGCAGTGTTTATAAAAACCGTTGGTGACCTTCCTTCCTCCATTTTCGTCAAAACAATCAATAAAAACTAGTTCAAGAAGGCTTATTAAAACAGAATTTTTATATTCGCATTGACATTTAAGAGAAAACTTCACTATTTTTTTAAAAATAATTTTGGCGTGGATCTCTTTGAAACTTGGCGGGCACATTTATAGACAAGATATTGTCCTTATATAACTTTTATAAACTTTTATATTCGAAACTTTTTTCGTGATGCGAGAAATTAATACGTTAAGATGACAATAATTCCATTGAGAAAAGTCTTAGAAATGAAAGAACAGATTTCTGTTGATTTCCAAACAACTCATGTTCTTTTACTAAACTACCAATTGCTTTGATATGATTAAATACAATTGGTTATAGTATACTTAAGTTATGTACTTATGTATTTATTTATTTACTAAATGGAAAATGCAAGATTGTTCGCGATTTTTTTTATACTTATATTTTTACCATAGCCTGATCAAATTACGGTTACTTTGAAAATACGGAAAACTTGTTTTCTCATCTCATTTTAAAACCATAAAATGATAAGGAGGAAGCTTTTTGAATCAAGCTGTGACCCTGAGACAGCTGTTTCGCGCTTATTAGGTCATCTTCAGCCAGGGCTACCCAGCAAGCAAAACAAGAACATAAAAAATAAGTAAAGTAAATTAAAAAAACAAAAAATGGGTAAAAGGAAACTCGTATGGCTATTGAGTTTTTGCTTGCTGGGTAGCCTTGGCTGAAGAGAGTACAATAAGCTCGAAACAACTGTCCCAGGGTCTTAGCTCGACTGAAAAAGCTTCCCTTATCATTTTATGATGATTTGTTTCCTTTTTCTTTTACCCAACAGAGGGTTTTTATTTTATTTTACTTCATTTATTTTTTTTATCTTTGTGATAAAAATGCCTTTTGCTGTGAGCCCAAGGATTTGATTTCCACATTTTTCTTTACTTTAATTTCTGAGAGGCCACTTGCTATTTTCAGAACATTTTAAAACCATGAAAAAAACTGCTTCATTTTTATGAAACTACGCTTTAATTTCTTTTACAAGCTTTTAATTTCTTTTATTTTTCTTATCCAATTTCACAGTATTCATAAATAACGAAATAGAAAGAATGAAGAACAATTATCAGAAAATGGCAGAGCAGCAATAAAAACTGGTATCGGCTTATTCTTGGTTGTCATCTACTGGAGAAACAGATAGAATTCGAATAAGTGTCTTAGAAATGATGGATCGATGGCTTATTCATCAAGGCATTCGCGTGACTAAAATTATTAATGATTCCGTATTCTATTCTTATGTTTATTCCTATGAAAAGCTTATTTTAATTAAAAACTCATCAAAATCATGATTTTTTTTCTCGATTTTATAAAAATAATGAGCTATCTCATTTTATTAATAAAATATGTAAATTATTATGAATTGCATATTTTTAATTATTTTCTGTATGTTTGATTCCATTATTACAGCTACGATTGTTGCTATAAATGAAAGAATTGCATCTTTATTAATTTATTATATTTTCATCCAATTTTTTAGTTGTACCTTTATTTCCCAAAAACTTAAGTTTTTTAAAAAATAGTAGTTTTTACAGACGCGAACACGAAAGTGTAAAGGGAGGGTAACTCTTAATTTCATTCTGTCGGTCACGACCTTTCCAGCTCAAATTAGAAGTCAGACAAATCCAAGTCTTACCTCATTGAGATCTTACTACTAGAGTAGTGGTGTAGAAGTGGGGAAAAATGTGAATTTCGGTCTGTGCTCACTTCCTCTCTCAGACAAAGTGGCCGTCAATGAAACATGTAAGGAGTATCTACGGTTTCGTGTACAATGGGCAGGGAGTTTTTTGCTTTGTTGGTAATATTAAAGTAATTCTAAAAAGATTTTATTTATAGCCAATTCATTTTGTCACTTTAGTATAAAGCTATATAACAATTAATCAGATATAAACAGAAGCTGTGACCTAAATAATGTCATCGATTGCAAGTGATTCCTCTAAGATCTTGAAGTTTTAATTATAGTTTAGATCACAGTTATGACCTTATGTGTACTTGTGTTTTGTGTACTTGTAAACTTACCCATTATTTTAACGAAATTACAGAAATACAAAACACACAATATAGAACATTGTTAATTAACTTGAACATATAATTGGATTTTTTTTTTCAATTTTAAAACACAACATCTGACGTAGAAACTACAGTATTCAAAGCTGATACATGAAAACTATTTATTTCTTATAGGAACAGTATTGGAAGGTAAGAATGCTCCCATTTGTTTAATGTTTGAAGATGCCACAAAGCGTTTAGACACAATAAGAATTTTTACGATAATATTATGATATCGTGTTAAAACGAAGATACAAAATTCATCTGTGACCGACTGGTTTATGGAAAATGTAACTTTAAGTTCTGTGAAAGTTTAAATTTTTCTCTGGAGTTAATCTTTCTGAGCAAGAAAACTTAAAAGTGTCGAAGATATGGTAACAGGAACGATGAATCGGAGAATTTATTATTGAAAATTCTATCGTAAATATTCTGAAGTTGTTTTTTGGTATATGTTGTTTATTACTATTAAGTACCGGTAACATTCCAAGCGCTACATTCGAGTTTATACATTTTTGAGAGATCCTTTCGAAACAGTTATTGACTTTTTTTATTGCAATTCATATTATTGTGAATCTCGGCCGTAGAAGTCATTTAAAAAAAGTAGTATTATACAGTGAATAATACATAACAGAACGCCGTATGGTTTATGTAGGAAAGATTCTTTTATCTCTGTGGAGCAGTGTAGGACCCACACGTTTCTTGTTGGAAGTTTGCCGAAATTCTAACAATATATATCTTTTCCTTAGTGTGTTATTCGAACATGAAGAGTTTTCCCTCAAGTCCAATAAAAAAGCTAAAAAAAAAGCCCGCCTTTTCAAAAGACACGTCTTAAGTTGCGATGAGCGAATGAGACCCAGGTGCTGGGAAAAAAAAGAATCCCTGAAGCATTTGTCGTTTGAGTAGGTGCTTTGTGTGGGAGTAGCAGAGCAGCCAAGATCTTGGTCGTTCTGTAGACAGGCACATTCGTCAGGGCGCCAAGATAGAGTGTCGATTGGGTTTCGGTCAAATTGGGAATTGGTGAGCCTATCGTTCAAAGGAGCCCTCCACCCTCGCTCTCTTATAGAAAGGGCACAAAGATTGTGAGTGGCAAGAAAAGTAATTCAGATTTGTAAGATACTCGAAAAAAAAAACAGAGATTAAACTGATTTGTTGCTTCTAATGGAGTAATCGAACACATTATTTAATATTTAAATTACTTATCTTGTTTTCTGTGGATAAAGATATTTTTAAACTAACTAGGTTTTGGTTACTCTTTTAGGTTCTGTAGAAAAAATTAAGCCATATTTAATAATTCTACTTCAGTTCCTATAAAGAGTATTGAAAAATCTTAGTAACAAATAGTCCTTGAATATACGATTTCTTTAGAATTTGATTTTTACACCCAAATTTACTGTTTTAAATTACTTTAATTGAATGTTTTTGTACCTACAAGCTGTCATATATAATGATAGTTAGCTGTCGTATGTAATAATAGATTTGTAGGATGACAAGGCTTAGAACAAAACAGTTCTAAAAATCAATTCTAAGTTGATATTTGCATGTTAGTCCGTCCGTCTGTTGTCAGTCATCTTTGATCACGATAACTGAGAAACTATACATCTTAAAACGCTGATAGATTAAAGGTAGTTTTTGTTGTTTAGAGATAGCTGTTGTAGCCTATTGACTCTGATATACATCACTCCAATAAAAGTTAGAATTTACGAAACAAATTTCATTAAGCCGAAATAATTGCGATAATTTAAAAACGGTATTCAATTAAGCTGATATTTGAAAAAACTGCGCGATATTAAACAACTATCTCTCCTGAGTTTTGTATATATATCAAAAATAAATAAAAGTTGCTCTTTCATTGTCTCGTATAAGACGTTTTTAGCTTGAATCTTATACAAAGCAAATCCCCGTTGATTTTGTTGCATTTTGTTGTCGAAGGAATAGTAAAGCAATCAGGCGATGTAAACTGTCTATATTCATTCGCTAACTCCATAAACATTGTCTTTGCTGCAGTTTATTTCCCTGTAATGTATTTATATTCCTTTTTCCAGTTCATATTTGAACTTTTATGATGAATCCCAATATATTCCTTTTTTATATTTTCTCAATTGAGAACAATATTTTCATACTACTTTTTTTTGGGACGGTAAAGTAGGGATCATTCGAAAATTGTCAAGATAACTATACTTTGTTTAAAATATCATTTAAATAATCCTAATAATAAAAGGTTACACAGAAATTTGAAAGCTTACAAATTAGGATAATGATCTTACCATTCTCCTATTTCAGTTGCATTAAGTGCTATGTTACGTTAAGTAAATTAAGTGTTACACTAAACTTACCTAATGGAAGTTGAGAATTGTGAGAAAAAAAGGCTTTCATGTTTATTTTTCCACAGATTTATTCTTTTTATTTATATTTTTAATAAAAATAATATTAAAAGAGTAAGTTCTTTAACTTATTACGAAATAACTGGCATACCTTGTTGATCTATTCAGATTTAGATTGTAAACTAAGCTCAGTTTCCTCGTAATGCGAGCTCATAACAATAAAGTTACAGTTAATGACTGTATACTTTGCGTTGCGTAAATGTTCTTGACTGAAACAGATGGATTTATTGAACATTCAATAACTCAGGAATATCTAAATCTCTTATTTACTCCATTTTGGAATCTTTATTTCTATGATAAATCAACATTAATTCCCAAAAATGATCGAATTTCGCCAGCTGTATACAATGCTATAAATGTATCTACTAAAACTTATTCACTGCTTATAAACCTTGAAAATATGGTTATGAATTTGCTGCATTTTTGCTGTAGAGCAGATTACAATGAAGCAATACCTAATGTGTCACTTTCAATTTTCCAATCGGAGAGAAAGAAGAATTCAGTGGAAGCCAAACACTTATGTCTTCCTAATCTTAAATTATTTACAAAAATTCCTAATGTTGAGTCTGCCATTCTGAAATCGTATGTTTGATATTCAAAGATCTGTAAATGTAAATCTAGGAATAGCTCATGTTTTCAATGTAATTTCTTAAGAGCTAAAACTGTGTAACCAAATAATTAAAATCATTGAAATAACCCAATTCTTTTGGACTTTCCTTTGTTTTGAAATAGGGATTGCTCAGAGTTATCAACATTCCATGATTCATTTATTGTTTCTGAAATTGATGGCAGCAGAAAATTAGAGGAAAAGCTGAAAGTAAAAAATCGGCACAATATTATTATTAATCCTCTTACAATTCAATACGTCTAATTTAAGAAATATCTTTTATTTTCAAGATAAAGTAGAAACAAGAATACATTTATGATATATTAAACTGTTACAGCGATAACAGCGACCGTTACCACATTTACATTATATTTTTAAATCGTATTTTATTTTTGTTCTTGAGAGTCTGATCATCTAGAAGCTTCGATTTTCTTCTTCTAATGACAGTTGAAGCTTCTTTGTACTATTTATGGTTTCGGTTTTATCTTTACCACTAATCATGAGTATTAGCATCAATGAATATTCATTTTCTGTAATCTCATAACCAAATCTGCTATCGGCATTGATACTGATATGTTGATTAGTAAATCTTCGTTTGCGTAAATATTTCATTATTGAATTTTTTAAAATCTTATCAATAATGTAAATTTTAACCAATTCTCGTACAGCAATTACAAGATAAATTCCATATATTATTAAAGAAGTTTTAATAACTCGCTAACTGCTTGTACAAACACTGGTCAAAACATTACCAATCTTTACGATAAAGAGAGTCCTCGCAACCTGCCTTATGACCCTATCCAAGGATAATGCCTTTATGGTATGGGAGATGTTCTGTTGGTTTAGATTGGGTCCACTGCTACCAGTAGATGTCAAGATGTTATCCAGGAGATATTTGAATATCGTAAGAGATCAAATGTATCTTGCAATGCTGTACCTTTTCCTAAATTTTTTTTTTATTGATGACAATGCAACGGTCCAACCGACCCAGAATTTTCATAATAATAGCGCATAATAAAACTTCTGAGCATACCAGAACTTCTTCTTTGGCTTCCACTGTCTTCAGACCTCAAGCGCATTGAGCTTATGTGAGTTATGCTAGAAAGAGCTGTAAGAGTCGAAGTCCTGAATTATCGACGATCCGGGCTATTTTGCTGAATGAATGGCTACGTTTGGACCTAACCGACCTCATGAAATTGACTTTAAAATCAATGTCACACCTAAAAAGGACTTTCATTCGTAATAATGGAAGTCCTATTCTAAATAAATTACGTACGTAATTCTCGGCTAATGGGTATATATTACTAGATGACGACAAAAAAAAAAAAAAAAAAAAACATGCGAATGAATAGCATTACGAAATCACATTACTTTGCAATTGACTTGTTTGCGTTCTCCTTTTCAGTTTAAGGATGGGCATGGATACAAATTCTTTTATTAAGATAAAACAAATTTTCAGATATAAAAATTATGATTTATAGAAAGGTTTCATAAACTGAAATGTAAATTTCGGATTGAAAATTTTTGGATTTTATTTTCCAGGTTTAATCTTAGACGTTGGTTGTTGGTAGGATTTATTTTGTGGACATTTCTTCATGAATGCAATTTTTGCGAATAATTTTATCTTTGTCAGTTTTTTCTTAATTGCACAAATAGCTTTTCTAACTAAATACCATTTTGCAAATATCTGCAAATCTCTTTTATTTCTTCTAAAATCCATCAAATCTCTATTTTTTGAACAATTTTTTTGTATAAACGATATTTATTAAAAAGTGTTAAAAATTTAGGATAAAAAAACGGAACACCTTTGAGATTTTACTTTTCATGATGACTTACAGAATTGTATAGAAAAGATCTAACTGTTATAAGTCGGTCTCTTCCTTTTATTTTTTAATACAAGTCAATGAGAAAGCTCTAGATTGATAGAATAGAGAAAAAAGAAACAAAATGATAGGAACGGAAACGGAGGAAATGGAAGGAGCAAGTAAAAGGAAAAAGAAGGAAAAAAGGAGGCGAAGAATACACTGAAAAGATGTTTTCGAATCGTAGCCAGAACCGTTCTTGATTTCTACTAGGATTCTAAGAAACTGAGCTCGAGAATGGATCCTGTTTTTTCCCCTTCGCCTTCCTCCTGTGCTTTTATGTGAGATGAGCTCTCGTGTGTTTGACGAGAACACAGACGCGAGGATGAAGGAAGGCTGGGATCAGAGTTGCTGTTTACATGATTTCCCTCGTCTAACTTTAAATGGATTACCTGCCAAAAAAACAAGCAGCGCGACCACGATAGAATTTTCAAATTTCATAACGCATCTACAAGACAAAGGTAAAAGAGAGAGAAAAAATATCATCACTTGGGTTTATTACGATTTGGGTCCTTTTGCTAAACTTCATCTCGGATCGTAAAATATTTACCAATTCATGCATATGTTTAATTTGGAGATGCTACTGCAGTAAAGTAGTAGAATGTAGAGCTCATATGCTAATAAATAAATAAAACCATCATCTTTATTCAGATCTAAAAAAAAAAAAAAAAAACTGCCATTGCAACTGAATACGAATTAGTAAGCGAAAAACCCTGTTTAAAATGGACCAAATTATTGGAGGTGAAAAGAACGTGCTGTAATATAAGTGTAATCAAAATAAAAATTTTATTTATGTAATATAAATTTATATTTACATGTTTTGTCATATAAATTTAAATGTTTTTATAAAAATTTAGCAACCATATCGGCACCAATTGATAAGATAAAAGAAATAATAAAATAAACACTCACACGACGTTTCAGGACTCCTATTACGAGGCCTTTTTTATTATGGAGTCCTGAAACGTCGAGGTAGTGTTAATTTTATTATTTTATTATTTCTTTTATCAATTGGTGCCTACAAATGGTTGCATAAGTACATTTCATATTAAGGCATAAACACATTGCATAAATACATTATAATTAATTAATCTTATAATTAATAAATGTTTGTAGTATAAGCATAAATTTTCTTGATTGAGCCTGGGGATTTTCGAAGTCTTACTGTTTAATTTTCGCGATTATCTATTTTCTGTATTGGATGAATATCAGGCAAAAAATAACTAGACTGATTTTCTTAACACTTGATGCGATTCTCATTGACAGGTTTACTGTTTTTCTCAGTGAGCTAACAGCTTACAATGCTTTTTAAAAGCATAACTATTTTGCACTTTAATTCCTCAAAATAAAATCACCTTAAAACGACAGGACCAATTTTATTGCTGCTTTGAAGGTTTTAATTTATAATTAATCTTAAAAACAGGAATACGGTTATTTTGAGTACACCCGTCCGATCTCAATCCCCAAAATGAAAACTCTGGATACTGAAAACTTTTTTTATTATTACTTAACACTTACATCTTTTTTGAGACCGATAAGACTATGACTGCCATTCAATATTAGAAAAGTAGATATATTAAGATCTATATTCTTCCCATCCCTGTAGGTTTTGTATTTGTAACGTAATAACTGTAATTAACTTTTGTAGAATTTCTTTATTGTTGTATCTTGAAAATAAGGCATGTTTCTCGAATAACTTACAATCATGAATATAAAATGAATGTAAGTGCAAGGTAAATGACTTTTTTTTTATTGGGTTTATAAAAATAACACCAAAATTGTATTCCTTACATTTCTTTACTATATTTATATAGATTATCGTAGGAGTTACCTCTTTTTCGGATATTAAGAAATAATTATACTTTATTTACCAGTAAAGAATTTTTTTTTCAAGAAAACAACCCTATTTCATATATCATAGTTTCATTATAAAGAAACAATTGTGCAGTGTTATTTAAATCAAATCTATTCAAAATTACTGAAATCCAACAAATTAATTTTCTAAATATTTTAATCATATCAAAGAATTACTTAAAGGATTTAGTTGTCCACCAATTTGTACGACAACTATGTTTAAGAGCGCTGTTCTACTCCAAGACGTTGTTCGTTGTACGGTTCGTTGTACGGTTATTGTACAATAGTTATCGAATATATTAGCAGCCATTTAAAAACCTGATGGACTACCCATGAAATGATATATGCAATACGTTTCATTTTAATATATGTATGCGTTTGTTGTATACGATACATAGTGTAAAATAAGTAAAGAATAAAAAAGAAGATATGGTACTAGTTAATTTCCATTAAAAACAGTTACAAACTAACATTTGTACAATTCTATTCCTCAATATCTTCATCAGAGTTCTTATTTTCCACATAAATGACACCAATTTTGAATGCATTGCAAAGTTAAGGCGAATGTTCGTCAATTTAAATGTTCAATGTTCAAAATTTATAAACCCTGAGTTCCCTGTATCCTTTAAATCTTATACATCATTGTTTCATTTTTAATGCTTTTCTGTGGAAATAAAAATGTGTACATTGCATGACGTAACAGATTTTCAGCGTTTGATATCAAATATTATTGAACGTCAGTAACATTTGAGTAAATGACACATCAAATGTACTTCAAATCAGTGGAATCTTGCAGAGCACATCTACGTAAATGTGAAATGTCTATCATTTTCTAATTGAAAATTGATGGAAGCAATGGAAATAAATGCTAACCAGAAACTAAATTTCCACTGAATTATTTACAAATTTGTTTTTCTTTAAAACCACACCAAATTGATTCTCATATTTAATTCAAGACCTCACCACTCTAATGCGGAGTTGAAAAACAAATTCCTCGTTGCTTTTGAAATATTAATGTGATGATGCACTTTCCCTAAAAGCGTGTTTCCACAAAATGAAATGAAATTGCCGATATATATAACATTCTTTTTAAGCGTTTCTTGATGTTTTTTTATTTATTTATTTTTTTTGTATTTTTGCTGAAATCTTGTTGAGCATTTTGCTTTTAAGCAAATGAGCCATTTCCGATTTATTTCAGAAAATCTTAAATGTTGAAAATGAATATTTTTTTATTTGGTACCACTTCTATGTCTAGCTAATCTGTCAAAAGTGTCTGTCTACTCAAAAATTCTCAAACGAATGTAATTGAGGATTATTACTATTTGTAGTAATTGTATTATATTTGGAAGAAATCTTCACTAATCTGAAATTCGAAGCCACCAAGTCTTATTGTATAATCCTAATGTCTATTAGTTTAAGCACCTGTTAATTTAGAGATATCTACGAAAAAGTCAGGGATATTTAACTTATTTTCCTTAGGTAAATGAAGGTCATTAAATCGATATTTTAAGCTTATATAAAAAACTTTTATAAACCGATTAAATGAGCCTCATTTGCCTTAGGAAATAAGTTAAATATCCCTGGCTTTTCATAGATATAGAATGATCAAGATTAACTGAGTTTATCTTAGAAGTAACAGATGAATATATATATAAGGTGTTCACAATTAGTCCAAGACGTATGGGTTAGCAAAGTTTTCAAATTCTGCAGTTGTGCAGAAATTTACATCATGATGCCGATGGAAGTAAACTTCTTCAGTCCACAAAATGTTTCATGCCAAACGGCTTCCAGTTCAGTTCGAGCAAGAAACTGCAGGGCCAATGTTTCATGCGCACCTCTGTCGGGAGTTCGTAATTGCTGAAAATTGCAGATCTTGTAGGGTACCAACGCAAAATTTGCCGTAGAAATTTGTGAATGTGGTTATGGATTTGTTTAATAACCATGCAACACGTCGTACACTGCTGCTTCCCACGACTTTTTCCATCTTTCTACCTCCACTGTTTGTTGGTCGACAGTATTCCGTCCTCTACTGGGCTTCACCTATAAGGGGAAACCTGTCTCTTCAAATTTCTGAATCATTTTCGAATACCATTTGCGGTCGTAAGGGCAGTATTTAATCCCTTTACTGTCCTGAACTTTCGCAATGTTAAGGCACCTTCACAAAAAGTGCGCGATCCTTTGGTAACATTGTCGTTATGCAATGAAATGACACTTTCCTCACCTGCCTGCTTTTATAGCAGTTTTCAGTCACGTGTCATGGCAAGTGCATTTGTCATTTGCATTATCCCCAACAGTATTGCAGCGCCATATATCATCCCAGCGGCCACCTTCGGAAGTATTTTTTTTGAGGCCAAACAAAATTCCATCGCCAGGACGTCCTCATGTAAAATATGAAGTCTTTCTGCTGATTGGTTCTGAAGTTACGGCCTTTCGAAATGCGAACTTTAATTATGAATACCTTGCATATATATAAATTTCGCTTGATGCAATTGAACATATATTTTGCTGCAGTATCAGCTTACAAGTTTAAGCTTTTATGTGTATTCGTGTTTGTGTCTACGCTCGTAATTCCTTCCCATAAAACCTTTTGAACCACTGAATGTATCTTCTTGAAACTTGGCATGCCCCTTTACTGACAAGAAACGATCTACCTTTACTGTTTACATGTGGGGAATTAGCGCATGAAAATGACAAACATTTCTAGGAAAAACAAGCGAAACTGTGCATTGCTGTCGATGTCCCGATTAATCTGTTTTGTATTCCATTGCCAATTGCGAGATGCCTTCATATGATTAAAATTAATTGGATTTAGCAACTTCCGTAAAATTCACACATTTAAGCAGCTTTCAGAAAATGTAAAATTTGAAGATGCTATTTGTATTTCACAGATATTAAATTATATTGAAAAATTCACGAACCCAAAACCATTTATTGGTGAAAATAACAGTTGTTGTTTAATTTGACAAAACATTCAACAAAGTATGCAGTGAGTTGACCATCACACATCAAACGAAGTTGTAAAGGCTATAAATAAGTTATTATTTTATTACTAGTAAAAGGTAAAATGTAATGGAATAAGAATTAACCAAGAGTAATAATTGGCTAAAATTAAATTAAAATTATCCTTTAATAATAAAAATATATTAACAACATGTCTATGCGGTCCTGGGAGTCGCGGGAGGAAAGACACCGACGTTCTCCGACTAATGTGGCTAAAGTGCATTTTACACGAACTTCTGTACGTCCGAAATTCTGATAGCCTATCAAAAAATGTGATATTATCGTAAGGGCGAATGTTCATTAGGTTGTTGTCGGAAGTACTTGCATGTATTTAGTTTCGTTAATATTTTTTTTTAATTAATTCAAAATACACTGCACATAATTTTCATATTAAAGAACGATTTATTAACATTGATGGTGGATTTTCACTTTACATTAAAATAAGCATTATCTAACCGAAGTGAATTTGTTAGTCTACTTATAATCATTTTAATTTGAAATGACAATCAATTGTCAGTGTATATTCATGGGATTTCGTCTAAATGAAAAAAAGTAATAATAAAGTATTGAAAAAGAGAAAAAGAGAAAACACAGATGGTGGAATACAATATGTGACCTTGCAACTGATGAAAGGGTGAAAGCCTGGAAAAACTTCAATAGTAACAAAACATCAGAAAAATGGCAACAATTCCTGGAAATCCGAAAACAAGCATCAAAAACAATTCGGAGGGAAAAACGAAATTACGACAAAAGGCGATTAGAGGAAATAGAACAAGATTTTAAGAAAAATAACACAAGGAATTTCTATAAGACTTTTAAAGAATATACCATAGGATACCAGCCACCCAATCTTTGCTTCAAGAAACCAGATGGCTCACTAGAAACCAATACGAAGAATAACTGCCAAATCCTCGCTGACTACTTCAACAAACTTCTCAACTGCGAGGGTCCCACAGATGATATCCACTTCAAAGCATCCACACCAAATCCCGAGGCTGAACCACCAACCACCAAGGAAGTAGTAGAAGCTATCAAAGCACTGAAAAACAACAGAGCCCCAGGAGAAGATGGAATTATTGCAGAACTATGGAAATTAAGCGATGAAAAGTTAACGGGAAGAATCCACAAGATCATATTAGACATTTGGGAAACCGAACAGATCCCTGTGGAATGGAAATGCGCAATCATCCACCCACTACACAAGAAAGGGGACAAAACGGATCCGAATAACTACAGGGGTATCGCACTCTTGCCAGTCCCTTACAAAATTCTCTCAAAAGTCCTCTTGAATAGACTAGAAGAACAAGCTGACCCACAGATAGGAGAATATCAGGCTGGTTTCCGCAAGGGACGCTCTTGCATAGAACAGATCTGGAATCTTAAAACGATTCTCCAGATGAGAAACACCAGAAACACGGTGGTCACTTTTGTGGACTTTAAGAAAGCCTACGACTCCATAGACAGAGAGATCCTCTTCAAAACATTGGAAGAATTCGGCATCGACAGAAAAACAAGAGCAATCATCCAACAGACGTTAACTAACACAACCTCCAAGGTTAAATACTTAGGGGAAATCTCGGATCCATTTGAAATCCATACTGGAGTGCGACAGGGTGACGGGCTCTCGCCGTTGCTCTTTAATATCCTTCTTGAGAAAATTATCAGAACATGGGAAAAAGAAGTCAAAGGAATCCAAATTGGCATAAAAAAAGAGAACAGATTCCATGTGAAATGCTTAGCATTTGCGGATGATCTCGCAATCCTCACAAATAATAGAAAAGAGGCCACAAACGCCGTAGAAAAACTACACGAAATTGCACGAAAAACTGGCTTGCAAATTTCATATGAGAAAACGCAATATATAGAAAGAGTGCCACAAGACAAATTACCTATTGAAACAACCCACGGGAAAATTATACAAGTACCGCATTTTAAATACCTAGGAGAAATTATCCAACCATCCGGGATCAACCTAAGGGCCAATGAGGAAAGAATAAGAAAACTACAAAGAGCATACAAACTCACGTGGAACTATTACAACAAAAAGTCCATATCCATTAACGCAAAATTAAGACACTACAACACTGTCGTACTTCCTGAGGCACTATATGCTGTTGAAACGACACAAATTGGTGGACAAGCGAAAATCAAAGAAATAGAGAAACAAGAAAGAAAAATTCTCAGGAAAATCTTGGGACCGGTACAGGAACAGGGAATCTGGATGAAGAGACCAGCATCAGAAATTTATAAACACACTAATAGGATTACGGATACATTCAGGAAAAGAAGAATGCAGTTCTATGGACATATTCACAGGATGAACGAAGACAGAATTTCAAGACGGATTCTTGAGGTCATCAACTCAGGTAGGGGAAAAACGAAATGGATAAAAGAAGTCGAGGAGGATCTCAGACAGACACAAATGACAATAGATGATGCAGAAGATAGAAAGAAATTCAGGAACACTATCAAAAAACATACATTTGACACCACAACACAGAAGAGGCGGGGATGTAAATGGACAGCGGAGCGTAAGAAACAACACAGTGAACATATGAAGAAAATTTGGGCACATAGAAAACACAAACAATCATCATAGAGGAATTCAAGTTCAAACGCTCTCTTTAAATGGGAATTATCGTAAATAATAATAATAATAATAATAAAAGTATTGAATACGCTTTTTTTAAAAACAAGCATTATTCAGTAACCATAGATTAAGTATTATACATTTATTTTTATATTTTGAAAAAAAAAATTAAATCCTACAAATAATAGGCCTACTGTAACCAATAAACATTCTTTGCAATCGATCAGTCTTTGACGGAGCTGATAGAAATTCAACATGTTAGGGTCAGTGTTGTACGGCAGGCTGTCAAGACCCGCCCAAACACAATTCACAGAAACAGGGGCAGGGGACGAGAGAAGACCGGAGAACCCTCTCCGGGTGATTCTTTCGTCTTCCCACGTACAAGCAGTGAAAGAAGAAAACACACATTTCTCAGGATTTGAACTCACGCTCGGTTAAAAAAGTTATTGTTGTTTTAATAATATTTACACTCAAGGGAAATATTTTACAATATTTAATAGAAATACCGTTAAATAGTGTCCTGACTATTTTTAAATGTAACTAAGACTTTCTGTCATCTATTATAATATCATAATAAAGAATTTTATATATTAATATTCAAAATATTCATTGCTGTAGGTAGCAATGAAGAAAACATAAAAAGTAATTGAAAGCCTCTTTACAGACTTATTTATAATAAATGTTATGAAATTTTAATGAAGTTATTTTTTTTCCATTACTAGCAGAAGTAAGTTATAATTTCTAATACATACTTGTTACTATTTGTTACAAATCAAAGAGTACTTTTTCCAAATACTATTAGGATGACGTTTATTCAAGATAAGTGAAATTTATGTCTAAAAACATTGTGTTCAATGCGAAGGAAATCATTATTCTTTATGTTATTAAATTTCCGTGTAATTTCTTTTATTTATTTGCTTGATCTCTACGAAGCTCCAAACTTTTTTTCTAAAGTTTTATTAATTAGGATAGCAAAAATGGATTTATTTTCTGTAAAAAAATAGAACTTCTATTTTGATATTAGGATCAACAATTGATCAACAGTTCAATTGTTCCAAATTTATTAATTTTTCCAATAAACGTGAAATCAATAACTCAATCAATGTAATTACAAAGAAACATTAATCCCTGTCAGTGAAGCTTAGCCTGTCAAAATATCTTTGTAGATTTTCGTATTATTGTTATTGAAGGCTTAGTTTCGAGTATGAACATGATTTTGAAATAATAAAAATCAGCTTGAATTGAGATGAAAAAAAATGACAAGATATCAATGTGACTTTCAATCTTACAAGATATTCTTGTACGTAGATTTTCTTGTACGTAGATTACACTAAAAATTCGTTTATCCGAATCGCGTTTATCCGAAAATCTGGTTATTCGAAAGGTTTTTGGAATATTTTAAAAATAATTCTATAGCGTCGGCTATACTAGCGATTATGTAACTGTAACCTCGTATGTAACTGTAACTGTATTAATAACATTAATATAAAGTAATTAATTTAATTAATATTAATAACATGTACAGATCAGTATAGGTTTATAGAGTAAAGATTTAATACAGCATATTCCGGATTATCCAAAAGGGGCGCGGTTCCATGAATTTCGGATAAACGAGATTTTAGTGTGTCTTTATTGGGTTCAGGATCTCTGCATCAGTCAATATAGGTTTCAGTATGGTCTTTGTCGGTCTATGTAGGTATGTCTCTATCATTGCACTAGTGAGAAGAATTTTTGTAAAATATACGCTTTTCTTGGGCTCTTTTTTTATAAGCTTACAATCTAACTATAAGTGACTGTAAGAATTCAGATGTTTGTGAATTGTTAGACTGATCTGAAAGATGAATTTACTGAATTATAATTTCTAAAGACGTTGTCTTGTTGACGTTCGAACAACTGTCTGTCGTTTTCCCTCTGAGAATCTTCTTTTTTTTGTAGCGACTCCGTATACAAATGTGTAAGGGGGAGAAGCTCTTATTTTCAATCTGTCACCATCTCTATATTCTACACTACAACTCGGACAGACATGATTCATTATCGGAACCCTTCTGGCTTGTAGAGGTGGGAAAAATAAAACTTCCAATCTGCGATATAAAAATCAAACTTAATCTCTTTCCTTTCGTGTACTCTATGAAACACTTTTTTAACATTTCAGGTTTAATAGCAGTCAATTCCATAAATTCCAAACAAGGTTTGATAGAAAATTTAACTTTTAATTTCTCTTTTAATTTTTTTACGACATTACAGATTATAGTAATTCAGATTTATCAAATTTATATTTTTCTCTTGTTATAGGGTTTGTTAAATTTTAGTAAAATTGATAAATGAATCTCCAAAAAGTTTTTAATCTCATAATTTCTCGAGGGACCATAGATTATATAATTCATGTATTCTAACAAAATAAATGTGGATTTAATCACAATGAAATCTTTTCGTTAAAAAGAATTTCTCGTAAAACTTGGCTTCAATGATGAAAATTCTGAAAATTTTGCGAATTCATATTTAGCAAAATTTTACTAAAATTATTTTATGATGTAAAAAACAAGACGATTTTAAATAATAGAGAACGGTGCAGTTTAAGACGGTCACTTTAGTTTAGGCCCCATTAAATAATAAACATAATGTGATTACTTGAATCCCAAAATCCTCAAAGTAATCTATGAAGAATATGAAATTTTTGATTAAAATATTTTTTTTCCTTGTAAGGAAAATTGATTAGAAAAATCAATGACGAGAAACACGATTATTTATCTAAACTTTAATGTTAACTGTTAATTTTCTGAAGTCTTGTTTTCGAAAATAATAAAAAAAATTTTCGCTCTTTAATTTTATAAAAGATTTCATTAGCAAGAGATTATTTTTTTGTTATTATCTTAAATAAAAAAGAAGTCCGTAGATCAACTAATTTATAGGAAATAGGAAGATAAAGAAATATCCATGCCTTAAACGCATCGAATGAGAGTTTGAAGTTAGGTATACATTATCTGAAGATTAATGAATGTCCATTTAGGTCACCTTATCAGCCGTTGCTTTACCATTTGCTGGATTAAATATTAAAGGAAAAAAGCTTATAAAGTCTTCATGCCTGTTAGCTTTTTTTTCAACCTAATGAATTTTGAACTAGTTAACAGATATTAATGAGATAAAGGCAAACTAATGACGTAAGCAAGATACGATCTCTAGTCAAACGAAAACAATCCTTCGTCCTTTCAATATGACAGTGAGATAAAATCTTCAAACCATCTGCTTTTCTTTAAATTTATATGTAGTGAACTTAAATTCAAAAAGGAATCTAAAGACAAAAAGGGTTTTTTTTTTGAAATATTAAACTTTTATTTGAAACATTTTCTCTAAAAAATAAATTTAAAAAATAAATAACAGTACAAGGAAAGATATCCAGTCCTTCATATTTGATTTTTTATTTGATATTGGATTTCTGAAGATTGAATGAATCTTTACGAATAAAGAAAAACAAATCACTAAGTAATAAAATATGATTTATTTTTCTTTGTTCGTAAAGATTCATTATATAAGAATATATAAGAATAAGTAATAAAATACTTATATATTCCTGCTTTTAAAACTAGCAGTCTTTTCTAATTAACGTAAAATGCCAATAGTTTTTGATTGTTTGGAATTAAGTGCTTAATTAAGAAATTTCTAATGAGAATACTTTGGCATTTCGTATGAAAAAAAGGCTTGAAATTTTTCAGTCACATTTTTTACATGATTGTTTACTTCAGAATATCGGTTTAATGCATCAATGAGAATGCAGGCCTGTTTACTTAATAAAGAGAACTTCATTTTTCTTATAAACTTCAATATCTTTAGATTTTAGAGCACAGTGATTGGCTAGTTTCCTCAGTATTGGTTTTGTGATTATCTTCTCAAAATCAATAAAACTTTACCTGTAAAGAAATGGGAATTTTGATGAGAATATTTTTTCTTACAAACGATGAATACATGTTTAGTTATTAGTAACCTGATTGCTTTCAATATTCTGGCTTTTTGAAAAAAATTACTAATAATAAAGTTGCTTCTCGTACGATAGATTGAAAAGAAATTGTAAGAGAAAACAAAATGTGCATTTTTATCTTAATTGAGAGCAAACTAGAAAAGAAATTGTTCCTTAAATTTGGTTCCAAAAGAAAGACAAGAAACATGCATGTGCTAATCAGACTCAAACGTAGATTTGAGCTTGGATAATTATCGTAAATGTTGGACCAATAATTTATGCAATGGACTTTGGATTGGAGGAGGCCAGTTTAATTCCCGGAGGATGCCGGGAATTTTTCCACGATTGTTAATGTAGTGCAGAGGTTCCCAAACTTTTTTTTTCTTGTAGACCACTTTCAAAATTTTACTGGTTTCGGTGGACCCCCCTGCTGCTACATTTCTACCATATTCCCAAAACTCGTCCAAAAAATATGAATATTAGATCTAACGATGGAAATTTGCGTCGCGGTCGAGTTCCAACTTAGCAGCAATTTTTATTAGTTTATTATCTACCTACGCTACATTGATAGGTAAAGCCAAGCCAACATTTTAATTCTTTACTATTGAAACCAGATAAATTTTCGTGGACTCCCACTTACAACTTGTGAACCCCCATTTTTTTTTTTTCACCCCAACGTAGACCCCCGTCGTGTCTCACCTGGACCACTTTGGGAATCAGTGATATAGTGGAACACATTTCCTTTTTATCAACTATCATTAATTGACTGTGTGTTATTACAGATCGATCACATTATTTATTACGTTTTTTAGCATTTCTTTTTTTTTTTTTTTAATTTTTAGCTGTTTTCCTTTAAATTAGTCAGTCTGTCTGTCTGTATGAATCTCTGTATCTAAAATATAAACAAAGGCCTGCATAATGAATAAACGAAACACACTAAATGCCTTTCTGGTCTATTATCAGAGGGAATCGGTAACGGCCGTTTTATACTGCTTGTGACTCATCAGCCCGATGCGCTCTCCCCGACAACTAACCTAGAAAGGCGAGAAATAAGTGGAGGTCACCCTCGCACCTGAAACTGACCCCTGAAACCACAAAACAACAATAATAAATATAGTTCTGTACAGCACACAAACCTTTTTCTTAATAAATGAACAGGTTAAAGGCTTTAAATTATAAAGAAACCAAACATCCAAAAGATAAATTAACCCAAATAACGAAAAGGGCTGCACAATGAATAAACAAAAACCAAAACAAATCTGTGAATCTGTTTTCCCCTAATACCTTTTTAACAATTGGACGAATCTTCTTGAAACTTGGTAGGCTTATTTACTAACAAGAAAGATCTTACTTTGTTTACACAAAACTTTATCTTGTCGGTCCTTGTCGAGATATTTATGCGCCGTAAGGTAACATGAATTAAAGAAAACATTAAGAACAAAACAATGAAGGTTTTGTAGATGTATAACAATTCTTCTTCATCCACTTATAAATCCTCACGCTCGTGCTTTAATATGATTAAAAACTAATTACATTAGTCATTTTAAATAAGGAATGTGGGTTAAATGAATTATTTGCTTAAAATAAAATAAAAATATGTATACTGCTTCTATTCGGCAAATATGCTAATATAAAAGTAAGTGAAGATTTTTCGTTTGTATTGCTTTCACGATTTAAAAAAAAATAAAAATTAAAAAATTAAAAAAAAAACCAGAAAACCATAGCATTTTAAGGAAGCTAGGTGTTAACTCCTTGCAGGAACTTTTTATTTTATATTGCGAGAAAGAAATTATGTACCGGGTGATCAAGAAATAACAGGAGGTGTCCGGAGCCCTGTAGCGTGTTATGTACTGAATGAAATAAAATTTGGCCACCATACACATTAAAGTACACGGTTTCTATTTGTCAAGAAAAAAAAATTAGTACCAAACAACACCGATAGGGGAAATTCTGGCGCTGCGGTCGAAAAATGCAGCATGAAATTTGCATATACGGTTACTTTTTGACACATATCTAGGATAAAAGGAGGGGTTGCGGGAATTCTAGTCATTCTACAAGAAGTCGCCAGTCGATGGCGTTGTTACTACGTGATCGTGCCTTATTAGACAAGCTGTTTTATCAGCGGGATGAAAATGCCAATGCTGCTCTTCGTGAATACCGGCGGTTAAAACAGTTACGTAGAGGACCGATGACCATAACTAACTTACGAAGAACGGTTGAAAAATTTGAAAGAACAGGAACTCTTGGTGTGCAAGAGGACGTAAACGTATCAAGCAGGAACAAGTTGAAGAAGTTCAGGATCAGGCGATAGCTAATAAGCAGTGTACCAGCAATGCACGTTTAATGTCACGACAAACATATATCCCGTTGTCGACGGTGCAGAAGATATTGCATATGATCCTGAAATTTTATCCGTATAAGATAACACCCATTCAAGAATTGCTCCCAGGGAAAAGAAATACCCGATTAGAGTTTGCTTTGGGATTTTTGGCTCGATTGGAAGTGGATGAGGAGTGGCCGTGGCGGATATTAAGGAGCGATGAAACTCACTTCCATGTGCACGGTGATATCAACACACAACTGCCGTATTTGGGCTGATACCAATCCATACGTTGGTCAAGAGATTTCCTTCCATTCGCCGAAAGTCAGTTTGGTGTAGATTCACTGCTTCTTTTATCATCGACCCGTACTTTTTATGAAAAAGTTGGTAAAAATGGAGTAGTGACTTGTTCTGTCAACTCCGACAGGTATGCCGCTATGCTCGAGAACTTTGTGATTCCTCAACTGCAGCAAAGAAATTGTATCGATTCTACCATTTTCATGCAAGATGGTGCGCCACCGCACATCGGACGTCGGGTGAAGGATGTCCTGCGTCAACATTTCACAGATGCTAGAGTCATTAGTCCCGCATTTCCCATGAATTGGCCTCCGAGGTCCCCTGATCTGAATCCTTGCGAATTCTGGTTGTGGGGGCTACCTGAAAAGCATTGTGTATCAAGGACATGTTCCTGACATTCCTACGTTAAAAGATCAGAATAAATACATGTCAGAAGAATAAATGCCGATATGCTGCGAGCCATCGTCGAAAACCTCGAGTACCGCATGCAATTAGGAGGAGGTCATCTTGAGCCAAATTTGTAGGTTGCTACAATAAACGTTTTTTTTTGGTATTTGGTGTGTTGTTATTTACTGTTTCCATTGGCATTTATGTATTCTTTTTTCACACATTATGCTTGCAGCGCCAGAATTTCCCCTATCGGCATTGTTTGGTACTATTTTGTTTTCTTGACAAATCGAAACCTCATACTTTAATGTGTATGGTTGCCAAATTTTGTTCTATTTCGTCCAGTACATAACACGCTATAGGGCTCTGAACACCTGTTATTTCTTGATCTCCCGGTATATTACATTGAAATTGAAAAATCGAGTGTAATTAAATGCTCCAATGCTTCGTGATTGAAATCTTATTTAGATTTAGGGGTTTTACAAGAACAGATTAGCAAATCAATTGAAAACTTGTTTTATATTTAAGAAACCATGTAGACACCAATTGATAAGATAAAAGAAATAATAAAATAATAAAATTAACACTCACACGACATTTCAGGGCCACACGACTAAAAAAAAGGCCTCGTAATATGGAGTCCTGAAACGTCTTGTGAGTGTTCATTTTATTATTTTATCACTCCTTTTGTCGCAACAATTGGTGCCTACATGGTTGTTTAAATATATTTCATATCATGGCACGTTAATATCTTACAATGAAAACTTGTTTTATTCAAAAAAGATGTTTTTAAAAACCCACTGGAGTTTTTTATTGTGTTAGGTTTTTCACGATAAATGATATAGACCACAATTTTCTTTTTGTAAGCTTCATCTTAAGTTGTGGTACAGAAAAGAGAAATACGGCTTCAGTAACTTCTTCTGCATCAGTAAATTCTAGTTGGCCATTTACTATTAATATTTCGAACCTTGATTTAAAAATTTCTTAAGTCAGTTATAAACGGTCTTTTTATTTTCATTATAGTGAAAAGATACAAGATAACCTTTACGAAAGTATTACTGTGATCTATGCAACTTGCACTTAAGAAAAAGAAAGAAATCTCTCCACTGAAGTGTTTTTTGATTAATCTGTAAGAAGAACTTGATATAATTATTACTTTTGTTTTAAAATTTATTGGCTTTTTCTTAAAATTCTGATTTAAAATTTGATATCCGGCTTCAGTCAAATCAAAATATTTGAACAGATAGGAAGATGTCTGCCCGATATGTAGTTCGAAATTAAAATATACTCCATTATATCAAAAACTTACCCAATAAATATAGATCGGTTCCCATCTTGTGAATGTACTGCGTAGCAAACAAAAAATCCTGCTTAGGACAAAAAAAAAATATTCAAAAGCCAAACTCGCAAAGCCACTTTTGATTGTGCTATTGTAAGCAGAAAATATAAAAATGAAGTGCTGTTTATATAGTCAGTAATAAGAGCACGTCTATTATAGCTAGCTTTTTTTTTTGATATTTTTAGACGAAACCCATATGATTATTGGACGCATACATGATCCGTATAATGCTTGGAGATCGAGGAATACTTGAAATTCATAGAAATCGACTGAAATTTTAAGATGGCAAACGTAACACAGATTATACGATTCGACCGATAACGTGTTAATGGACTCCCTCTGTGCCAACAAACTGCAATTGAAGTTCTGTTAAAATTCCTCGCACGAATTCTCCTGTAACGAGATTTCGCTCATTGCTAGAATGGAATATTTTATATCTTGTTAGATTTTAAAGTAAAGATGGTTTACTGCCTAGGAAATTCCACTTTCAGATAGTTTCTGAAGTATTTTCCTTTTTAATGCAGGAATGAATAAAAATAACTTTATCCTAATTAAAAAAAAAACTAAATGAATTGTAATGCCAAAAATCTCTTCAGAGTTACAGAGCTACAGTTACAGAGATTTTTCTTTATATTTTTTTCATTTTAATTTCAAATTTAGGAGTTAATTTTTACAAAACATTGTGATAAATTCTTTGGGAAAAATTACATTTAGTAAAACGTATCAGAATAAAAGAAATGCATCATAAATATAATGCTAAACTTTATTGCTAAGAATTTATTTCTAAACTTTAAGAGATCGACTGTTTTTTGGGTCTTTATTTTCTTTATTGCATTACTCTGTAGGGCCATAGGTGTCTATTGCAATAGGCACCTCACTGGTACCGTGACCTAGATTGTCTGACGAATCCCAGATAAATTTTCCAACTATAAATTTTCAATAAGTTCCTACAATAAGTTTTCCTACGCTAAATTTTCAACAAATCCTGGATTTTCTGAGAAAGCCAAAGATGGCGAAAGGACAGAAAGAGAAAAAGAAGCAGCAGACAGGAGAAAAAGGAAACATCCATGTTGGTTCCCAATTTCAGACGGATCAGCCTAGTAGTAAGCCGCTACCTTGACCATAAGCCTGTGCCTGAACGGTTTTGAGATCCAGCCATAAGGGTACCGGAAAGTTCGCAAGTACATCTACACCATGCTGCTGTACTACTCCTTTTAAAACTTATCTCCTTCAAAACTAATCCGAAGACACAGAAGAAAAACTACGGTGGAAACTATTTATATATGATCTGTACAACTCATTATTCTGACTAGACATTGCCAGAATATTATTAATTATAAAAGGAATTGCTTATCATTATGAAAACGATAATCAGCATTTTAATTTCTATGAATTTCAGTTAGTAAATTATATTTCGCCATCATTTATTTATGTGTAAAAGTAACGTTATCACTGCAAATTTATTACTATATTAAAATTCTCTTCGCCAATTTAATCTTTAATTTTCAGCTTCTGTGGTAATGAATTCAAAAGTGATTTTAACAATTCACGATCTAATGCATTACGCAAATTCAAAATTAATTATATACTTCAAACTGTGCAACCATCGTTAACATTGCACTTTATTTAATAAGCTACAGCAAGTCATTAATCAATTTCATTGTATTATCTTAATAGAATAAACTTAAAATTTGAGTATTGTAATTGACTTTACTTTTAAATATTATAAAAAATCAGCAAATGAAAGATAATAAAATTTATAGTTGTAATTGCTGAAAGGCAATATCAGTATTTTAAATTAATCGCTTTAAAAATTAATGCTGTAATCAAATGCTTAGTAGTGTTAATTAAAGTATATTATAATTTAAGAGTGTTAACAAATCAAATTATTATTAATGACAAACATTTGTGAACTTATATTTTAATAATAAATTCAGAAATATGGAACATTTTTACACTATTTGACCACTCGAGGTTTGTTTCAGCATTTAATTTATTTTGATAAAAATAAAATTCTGCTTTACGTAATGCTTGCATGATGTAAAATACATGTTTACGAATCTGTAGTATTTAGAGTATTTTCGATTAGGAAAGGAAGGCTCATCAGATCAGTCAGTCAGTGTGGATGGATGCGTGTATCCGTGTGTCCTTCTCTAGTCATTGAACCTTTGGATGGTTCTTCTTGAAACTTAACATGGTTATTAGGAGTGAAAGGCAATGAAATTTCCTATATGAGAATTTTATGTGTCGAGAAAGAAGCTCGTATAAGTAATAAAAACCATAGAAAAGCAGTATTTGAATTTTTATCGATATCTTATTTATCCGTCTGTCTTTCAATTCTTCTAATATCTATTTGAACTTTAATATAATTGAAATAACGAGGATTGAATAATGTTATCAGAAAAATAAAAATTCCTACTGTTTCTATTTAACATCATTAAGATTAAAAAAAATATATGAACAAAGATTTTGTTTTAAAAACAAAAGAAAATTTATAAAAATACCGAAGGGTTTAAGAAAAATAGGTTTTAAGTTCTATGCGGAACCTCTTGTTAATTTTTGGTTGCTTAATGTTAATTCCGAATGTTTTTGAGGGTTTATTTACTCTTTTTACATAGAATCTACCGACACTAATTTTCTTTTTCTTTCGACGAGAGATGATCTTCTGATGAATGCATACTCTTAACATTAGTACTCTTTTAAGTCCATACTTCTCCCTTATAATGTTTCTTCTAATCATATCATAAAATTCAAAACACCTTCAGCGCCAAATATATAAATATATATATATTTATATTTGCCGTTGAAGGTGTTTTGAATCTCATGATTAATACCCTTTATATCGAAAAAATAGTTTAAATTTTTTAGGATCTGTTTATCGTGAGTGAATGGGTTAGAATCGAGCGATCTGTTTTTATAGTGAAGAGGTCACCTTCGCAGCAAACAGTGATGAACACAACGCTGAAATCTGAAAACAAGACAGTTTGTTATCGTTGTTGGCCACCCACACACACAGATTCGCCTTTCCTTATCTCTTTCTCGCTAAAAATGACATATAAATGAAGATTATCTCATTATAAATGAAGATTTAGCCTTGTCGCGATACTCACAACGACATGCTAATATTCATCGATGTGCTGTTCTTTATCGATTGGACGCTAAAAACTCTAACACAGAGCTCTAAATTTTCCTATATAAGAAAAGTTGAATTTAAGATTACCATTAATCAATAACTAATAAATTTTTAACGAAAATATAAGGAATCTACAATATACATTGTTGATAACTTTGTATCAAATAGAATTAGATCTATTCAGCATATTTGCAAATAAATCAACTGATAAAATTTAGAAACTGTTACTCCATTAGCAATTAGTTATTTACGAAATGTTTAATTTGGTTGCAGATTATACTTAAAAACAATACAGATTTGGGAGAACAATAGAAGCAATTCAGTCAGAAATAATTGATTGGAACTGATTCGACCGAAAGTGAAAGAGTGGGAGGGTGGGGTAGGAAGGCGTAACTCCATCTCTTTGATGAGATTCTCACACTATCGACGCATATACGGGATTAGTCGGGTGTTGCAAGCACGATACCACTGCGGTTGCTCAGACTGGTTTTGCGGTCAACAGATCCTTCCAACCTTCGGTCGGCTCGTGATGGAGTGTTCTGCGATGGACCCTTGTGCGATGGCTTTCTGTTTCCCCAAACGCTGAGAGGCGCTCGTTGTCTTCACTCCATTGGTGTTCTTGGCTCGTCTGATTGATTGACTAGACGACGCGCTTCTCTGGATCCATAATTCAACGAGACAGCCACCATTTTGCCTTGAACACCGCACATGGCTGTTATGGGACGCATTTCTCCACGGGGTTGATCTCTGCTCTGTATCTACCTCCCACGAAATGCGAAAAGCCTTAAAGCAGAACCAACAAAAAAAAAAGGATGGATTCACTTGGAGACATAACAGGAAAAAGCAAAACTGTCATCTCGAATATATTTGATTGTACATAGATTATTCAAAGAACATTTATCTGGCAACTGATGATAAAAATTTGTATATGGAAATTATATAGATTATAATATCTATATTTAATCATGAAAAGAGAATATTACTTAATAAATCTGTGTATTTGTAAAAAGAATTTACTCAATTTTCTAATTTGGAAGTTGGTTAAGCAAAAAATAATTTATAATTTCAGAAAGGTTGTCTTGAAACTGAAACATTTAAATGTTAATAGATGTTTTTAGTTTATCAACGCATAAAAATGTAATGATATAATCAACTCATTATATCATGACAGTTTTATGTGAATTGAAGTAAGATTTTGGTAAGTCCTGCTACTTTGAAAGTTGAGAAATAAATCAGTAATAATATCAAATATTTTGTAAGATCTTATAGTTAAAACATGATGTAAAGATAATTATAGAGAACTTTTGACATTCTTTTGATAATCTATGATTTACAAACTGAAATTTATAAATGACTATATCTTGACAAATAGGTAATACTAGCTGAAACCTTCCCCAGTTCGTAAACAATCACGTGATCATTACAAATCTATATCTATTCCGAAAATCTCGTACACGTATCCTTCAACAATATTAGCCCATCTTTTCACCTACCCCACCCTCGTTTACACCTCTTAGACCTAGATATCGAAAAATGATCTTTTCAAAACATTCATGAAAACTTTTTGGATTGACAAGCGATTTTGGAGATACGCTCCCTTCAAGAAAGATGCCCTCTCCCCGTCAATACCTATTAGGATCTGAATATCAAAAACTCGTCTCTATGTATCATTTCGATTTTGATAAAGAACAGGAGAGGATGCAGAAGAGAAATATGCAAAAAAAAAAATTAGTTATAGCTTTTGCCACCAGGTTATAATGTGGCGGTATTGTGCCCAACAATAGTTTAGTTCCAATTGTTGCACAACAATATTGTTTTAGTTCTAATCCTTTCCTTAAGGAATGTTTCTGCCAAATTTCAGGTTCCTGCCAATATGGGAAGTAGACTACTTAGATATGAGTCAGTGAGGACTTTCGCATTTTTATGTATAGAGAGAGAAGACTTGAATTCTGGTTAAAAAATGTGAAAAATTCTTAAGCTGTTATAAAATGGTGGTCATCTGAATATTTGCAAGCAACAAAATAAAGCTTTCTTCTTATCCTCAGAAGATAAACCTAGGTTAAATATTAAGAGTGCAATTTTGAAATATCAAAAGAGCTTGATTCAAAATGACATTCGATTATATGCAAAATAAATCAAATTTGGATCCTTAATGTACAGTAATAGAAATTCTTACAAACTTGGGGGGGGATGTAAACAATAGGGAATAGACGTATGTTCATTAAATCAGCAGTAGATATTTTCCGATACAAAGATTTAATCTGTCTACAAGAGGGTTCAGACCAGCACAAAACTTCTGTATAATTTGCATGGATTTCCATGGAAGTTCACGAATGTTCTACTCTTAAACCAAACAGCAGGTTATAATTCGTGTTCCTTAACTTTTCGCTTCAGAACCTGTTGCTTTCATTATGGAATTATATGATGTCATAGCAATGAGACCAAGAAAATAATATGTAAAGTTGTATAATATACATTAATACAACTATGATTAATTATAGTTTAAGGAATATTAAAAGATTAAAGAAAATTATCCACTAAATTAGATCCCACTTAATATTAGATTCAGTAATGAAAACGTCTGCTTAAGCATTTAAAACAAAATTCTATTCCATCAAACTATTTTACTTTTTATTATTGTTTCAAGATTTCCTAATAATTAAGAAAGAGGTAAGTTCTAGAAAGTTCTAGAAGTAGAGTGCACAAAAAAAAGACTAAGTTTCATTAGAGCAGACTCTGAAGTATGCTAATGATTTTGCTATTTACAGGGTGATAAGCCTGTCTTTTTCCTGACATAGTCGATGGATAATGTGTTTTTTTTTCTTTTAGTATCTTGGGAAATCAAGTGTCAAAATCTCTGACCGAGTAACAAATTGGATGAATATGTTTTTTCCCCCTCCCTTTTGTTACACCTTATTCTTCCTGAAACATGACGTTGACGTAGCTGGTGGAATTTTCGGCATCGGCTGGTGTGAGGGCAGGGTGCTGAATTTTCCGTTCCATCAGAGCCAGAGAACGTGATTAGAAAACTCCCTGATGCCATACGACACGGCGCTTCGTCAATT
>JAFIDM010000001.1:37752182-37771263 GCA_023159025.1 Thereuonema tuberculata
AATTGACTTTCCATTTAGACAACTTTATGAGCAAGAACAGTAATTCAAAAAGAAAACCTAATGCTGTGAATATCTCCTTGCATATAGTAATGAAATTAAAACTTCCATTTTAACTGAAATTAAGAACAATTTTTAAGCAAAATAGTTAAATAAACAGTAACTGATATGAATCTTTTTTGAAATATAAATTCTTGTGAAATTTTAACGAATTGTTATTCCCTGATTTAATTGTTGATTGAAATGTTAATCTATCTGTACAATATATACAACATATATATATGTCAATAGAGAGATTAACATATATATATATATATATATATATATATATATAAATACAAAAGCACTCACTGACTCAAATCTAATTCTCCTATTTCCAATATAGCCAAGAAACTGAAATTTGGCAGAATTTTTCCTTAATCGAAAAGATACGTATTCGACGAATTTTCAATATTCGAGCTCTAAGGGGTCTAACACAGGAGGGGTGAGGGCAAACTATGTTGAAGGAAACTTCGGGTTGCAAAATTAGAACGTAACAGTAATTGACAATGATCACGTGAGTTTTTACCAACTGGCGAAGGTTTGAAAAAAAAAGAAGAAGGTTTGGAGAAGGGCAGTAAGGATGGGAACTCCTATATTCTCCGATCTTGATGTAAATTTCAGATCTAGTTACAAAATACGAATGTAACATTGTTTGGTACCTATTGTGATGTTTTTTTTACCAACTGGGAAAGTTTCGAAGTAATCTCAGAATTTCTTTCTCATCCACATCATGTTACTATGTTTTTTGCAACCCGTACGAAGAACGAGAAATTCAGCTAGTTCATATACATTTTGTATTTCCTTGAGAAAGTAATGGAACACGGCATTAAAGTCTTGAAACTATCCTTAGATACTTTATCCTTAAATAAAGGAGTTTTAGCTTTTAATTGTCGAAAAAAAAATACTAATGAGAATTTTTTTTTATATTTTATAAAGAGATTTTTTTTGTAAGTCAAAGAAGTCATGTTTTAGTAAATAATGTTTCAATAGGAATATGAATAAATTTGGTCAATTAAGATTACTAAGTAAAAAATACTAATTAAAAAAATAAAGTGCATGATTTAAGACATTTAGTATTTTAAAATATTTAAGATGAAATCTCATAAAACGATGAGTAAAAGTTGTTAGTAAGTGCAAACTAAAGATTTTCATAATTATTGCCGTTTTGAGACATTGCTGATCCTATTCAGAAACTTGGAAATGAGGACTGGGTGAATTGAGGAAAAAAAATCTAAAAAATCATTAAAATTCATTGCGAGAATCAATTTAAACGAAGTCAGGATGTGACTTTAATTTGACTGTAGTGCAGAAAATGATTTTTTGTCATGGTTATCTGCTTTTAGGGGTAGGTTAGCTTTTAGCACAGATCTACTAATTATACTCTGAAACTTAGAATTTTTTTCTGCGTTATTTCTTTACGTAAGGTTCCCTTAGAGCCGCTACGCACATGAGGGAATGGTTTCCAGTAATAAAACAATAAAAAGAGGGAGAAGTGGAGGGGAGGTTTTGTGTCTCGTGCTGGCGATAATGTGGCATTGTGTTTCAGTTAGCTAGAGGCTAACTAGAGGCTTTTTAGGAAGAGGAGAAGAAGTTTCCAAAATCGGGTCGGGTCAGATTTTTGGAAACCGCTAGAAAAGTTCCTCTCCTCACCCCAAACCAATCAGCCACGCCCCAAACACGCGCCTGGAAGGGGGGAGACCACGTCCCAAAAAAGGGTAGATCTTATCACAAGGGAAACTAAGTTTCCTTGTGCGGGGAGACCCTTAAGATATTATTTGGAACTTAATGAACTACACTTGAATATTAAGTAGTTCTTACCAACAACCTCTTCCTGATCACATGTTGAAAGTATCACGACTTTCAAAATGTATTGCTTGGGATCTATCAATATTACACCATCACTTCTACTATAACGTTTACTGCTAGTCGTAAGTCGATGGTAAAACTGAGAGTAATAACTTTCCTAATCTTTATTGGGCCGAAACAGTAAACGAGACTTAAAAGCAATTGAAAATCATCAGCAAAGGATTACACAGGACAGTAATACTCAAATTCTTATGTTGATAGGATTTGACTCTGATATCGTTTAGCACTAGATAATCTCTCCCCTTTGATAAGAAACAACCTCTTTTATTTCAGAGTTTGAAAATGTGTAAATACTTCTGAATTCAAAACCATTATATTATTAGCAATAACTAATATAAAACTTATAATATAACTAATACAAAAACTATTATGTTATTGGCAATCTCAAATCCATACTATGAAAATGCAAACTGATAGACTGGTTGTTCGAATACTACTACATTTACAGTAATACAGTAGTTGTTAACAGTAGTTGAAATACAGTAGTTGTTTGCTAATCACAAGGATTTATTATCCTGTAATTTAATATTTAATAGTTTCAGTTTGTTTCAGTGTGAATTAGCTGTGGTCTTTCTATTATATACTCATGGACAAAAAAATTAGCGCACCAAGAAATAATTGCGGGATCGTAACGAAACTTGCAATGAAGGTACATGTCGGGGAGATATGCAAATGATTAGAAATGCAGCGTGATTGCGCATTACGTATAGCCGGTAGAGGGCGTTGAACATCGTACTCTGTGGAGTATAAAACAGGTAACCAAAGCTTGTTTGAGTGTGCTGAATCATTTACAAAGGAAGAGCTGAGGTAGACATGCCATTACGCCGTGTTCGAAGACAATATACGCAGTTGTCGCAGTTTGAGAGAGGGAGAATCGTCGGGATGATGGAAGCTGGGTGGTCAGCTAGGCGAGTAGCTCGTCAATTAGGCCGCTCTGATTGTGTTGTGAGGGACCAGTGGACCCGAGAGATGTCATGTACACGAAGACCAGGCTCAGGACGCCCTCGACAGACCAGTCGTAGAGAAGACCGCCACATAGTCAGAAATGCACGCGTACAGCCAACTGCTTCATCGGCCGCCATCCAGGCACAGGTAGCACCTTCACTAGGGGCCTCTGTGTCTTCTCGAACCATACGAAGGCGCCTGGCTGAAGGACAGTTGGTATCGCGGCGCCCATTACGTGTGTTGCCCTTGACGCCCACCCATCGACGCCTCCGTTTGGAGTTTTGCCGCGCACGAGGAAACTGGACTGCAGCGGAATGGAACCAGTTCGTCTTTAGCGACGAATCCAGATTCAATCTCGGCAGTGATGACAATCGTGTTCGTGTGTGGAGAGCCCGTGGTGAACGCTTCAATCCTGACTTTGCTGTACAGCGACACACCGCTCCCACAGCTGGTGTGATGGTATGGGGTGCCATTGCCTACAATACACGGTCACCCCTAGTATTGTTCCGTGGCACCACGACAGCCCAGCGGTATGTTCATGAAATCCTGCAACCAGATGTGTTGCCACTCATGCAACGGCTCCCAGGAGCCATTTTTCAACAAGACAATGCTCGGCCTGATACGGCAAGGGTGTCACAAGACTGTCTCCGCACTGCTACTACCCTTCCTTGGCCTGTCCGATCCCCAGATTTGTCTCCAATCGAGCATATCTGGGATCATTTGGGACGACGAGTTGGGCATCCCACGAGTTTGAACGAACTAGAGGCAAGGTTACAGCAAATATGGAACGAAATGTCTCAAGACATCATACAGAACTTGTATGACTCAATGCCCGATCGTATCGCATCGTGCATTCGCGCTAGAGGGGGTCCAACGGAGTATTAACTCCTCCGTTCTTTTGCCTTTTTCTCTGAAATAAATTATCCTTTTTCTTTGATTTTCTAATCATTTACTTATATCAAAGTAGTCATTACGTATGTAAATTTTCGTTTCATTTTGACGACTCCTTCTTGGTGCGCTAATTTTTTTGTCCATGAGTGTACATACTAATGATTTTTAAAATATTAACATGATGTAAGAAGACTCTTCAAATCAAGTTTTTTGTGTATGTGTGTCTCTCCTCTAATAACGTTTCAACTGCTGGATGGTTCTTCTTGAAACTTGGTATTCATATTCTGCATACCTCTACTTGGAACTAGGGAATACCTTACTTTTAAATTTGAAATCTTAGCCAAATGATATCAGTGCAGAAAGGCGAGAAAAATTTGAAAAGTATTGGAATCTAAACAATGGATTTCTATAATGACTTTAAAAAAAGGAAAATAAGAAATAACGTTTGTAGGCTTTAAGTTCTTCTGAGCGACATTTTTTTTTAATATAGTGGAAGTTTATAGTGAAAAGTCACTGCAAGAATTAAACTTTTTCAAGAATTATTAGCATATTTTTCTAGTTAAGAGAGGCTTAGCAGATTACTGAGTCTGCGTGTGTGTGTGTGTGTGTGTGCGTGTGTTTCTTCCTTAATATCTTTTGAATCAATATCTGGAACTTCTTTAAACTAAATATTCTAAATAATACTATACATACTTACGAACTAGAGATAAATAAACTTTTTCATTAAAATCTTTTCCAAGTGGGTTCTTGTCGCGGAATTAGCCCACGAAGGCGACAAAAGTGACACTGAAAAGCATTGGAGTCGAAACAATGGATTTCTATCCATTTTCTATTAATACTTCATTGTTTTCTAATCCCTTAATTTATTTTTACCTAATCTTGATTAGGTTTTATAGGAGAATTAAGCACCTTTTTTCAAATCCATTAATAACTTATCATGACAAAGTTTAAGTTTATTGAACATGTGCCTAACAATATACATAATAATATGTGATGTAACTAGGAATAAAATGTGCAATTGCAATGCAATGGTTCCAATGCGTTTGTTGAATTTAGTTAGTTGTTGGGCATGCTAAGTAAGATGGACCAAAAAAAGTACTAAAGTTTACAGCTTAGACCCAGTATTTTTCTTTGCCAGGATGTTTCCGAAACGGTATTTATGTATAAAAGTGACTTAAATGCATGAACAATAGTCCAGTGTTGAGAAAGTGTAAATATTTCTCGACTACAAGTTCCACATAACAGTGAAGTATGAATTCGAAGTTTAGAACTTGGTCCATTGCAACGGTGCTCGTCAAAGTATTCCAGGATTAAGGAAGTTTAAGTGTTGATTGGAATACTAAACATAAAGTAATCGGTGAGTAATTAACATTATTTTAAAGATCTGTAATAGTATAGATTATGCAGTCTACTGCATAAAAAGCTTTATAAATAATGAAGGCGTTGTTATTGGAATGAGATTCAAACAAGTGTAAATTATCTCGTAAAAGGAAAAAATTAAAAAAAAACGCAAATCAAAATGCATTAAAGTAAAATTTGCAATCTGAACCATCAACGACTGGAAGCTGGGACGGCTGTTTCTATCTTATTAGGTTACTCAACCCGATTAACCTCAGCCAGATTTACCTTCGATGATAAGCTCACAATGCGCGAAAAGATTAAGGATCATTCCTCCGCTTGCGAAAGTAGTTCCTCAACCAAAAAAGTACAATAAATTCTATAATATTTTATAATAATTTAATACCAAACTGTACAAATCGTTTTTTAGTAAATTTTCGTTTGTGTGTTTTAAGTTTCTCACATGCACGTAAACTGTATTTTTATGGAATATATTTAATTCTATTTTAGATATTCCATTCGTGTTTCAATGGTTATATTTCTATATTGAAGTATATTGAAAGGTCTTACAGGTTTCTTCGAACTACTACTTCTTGTTAACAGAACAGTAGATCCCCTTTCAATATCATAATAACAGGGACATTGGCAGCTTGCATAAAAATTAAAGTCATTTTCATTAGTTAAAGAAAGGTAATGTTTGTGGAGTATGTCTAGACCATAGAATGATTGCTGAAGAAAAAGGAGATCCCTAGAAAACCAGTAACAAGATAGTTCATTTATTGTTAGATTTGGTTATTTTACTTTCCGTAATTACTTTAAGTTGAAAGAAGTTATCATCTAGTTGCACTGTAAGATCTACAAAACATTATAAATAAATAAAAAAAAACTTTGCATTCAGATAGCGTTCACACGTTTGATGAAATACGTAGCAGAAGAAGAAAGTTGACTTACTGACATCAGCACAATGTATAGGTCATCAATACTTTATCAATTAAATTCCTATAAATTGATCCGCATTTTATTACCTTCCAACTGCTAACATCAAGATTTTAATAATTCCCATCTACTGGTTAATTTCAAAATATTTCATAAAATATTTTACTCTGTCTTCAGTCTCTAAACGAACCTTAAAAAGCCTTAAAAAAAAGAAACAAAAGCGGAAAAAAAATCGATAAAAGCTTCTGTGACTCTCTATCCTCTGTAGTAAATGAATACGAGTAGAAGCTGCTTGATCTAACTCTTCCGTCGGAGTAGAGTCCACCGCGAAAGATAGAGACCGTAAATCCTGATCAGTGCTACGCCTCCTGTCCAGACTCAAGAAGATCCATTGGTAGACGAAAGACATATCACGTGGAAGGGGATTTTCATCCAACGGTGCGTTCAGGTCAATGGAGTCGAAAAACTGCAATTTGTTCACTACTGCGATTGCTTTCGAGAAAGAACCAGAAAACTAAAGGTCTTCGAGTTTGATGGTTCTACATAAACAAAGCCATTTAAATAAGAAACCAAACACTATAAATAATTTAGAATCTATGCAAACAGTTTGTTGGAAACTTATATAAGATAGCTTTTGTATATTCAAAAATGTTTTCACTACTAATTGAACAAAACAAGCTTGAATCAAACCTAAAACAATAAACTGTCCATAATAAAGAATTGGTATTTACCAAAATATTCCACTTCTCCATATTTCCATTTCTTTTGTTATTTATTGAAATTATATGATAACTGTTTTCTAGAGAAACCCATGGGTTGATAGCCCAAAAGAAGTTAAACACTAAATCACCAATAACTTTTCTAATAAAATGTATCCCAGATGGTTTTTTGCCTAATTTATTGTTGAATTTTATTGTATTCTGATATTTTTTTTCTTTTGTTATTTACAAGAGTTATTCATTTGTTTACTTTAGTCTCAATTTTTTTTCTGATTCATGAACTTTAAAATCAGCTGAAAAAGTACAAATTTATTTATTTATTGTCTTTAAATATTCTTTATTACAACCGTATATTATTAAATGATTTTTATTACAACTAATATTGCAAGCATAGACATAAATCTTAGTTACACTTCAATATATATTACCAGATTGATCTTTTATTTCTCTGTTTGTCTATCTGTCTATCCGGCGCAATTTTCTGTGAGAATGGAAAATAGAAAGAATTTTTACAATGAAACCGTCCGCGACGAGAATCGAATCTGCAACCTTTTGATACGAAGTCAGACGTCTTATCCATTAGGCCACGGGACTACAACTCAATTGTTTATTTATTTCTGTTTATTTGTAATTCGAAAAAGACAATTAGAACTAACTTATAATTGCCGAAAAGTTGCAATATTTTAAATAATTGTAATATTCTTACTTAATCAAATTCAATGTGATATAGAAAAACAAGCGCGTGTACACGGGGGGGATGATCTAGTTACAATTAAAAATGTAAGCTTATTTACTAATTAATTTAGATTCATAATTTTAAGTGAATAGTTAAGACAGTGTCGTGAATGTTGTGAAAATCGACAATGTGCATTAGTTAAGGACAAATATCGTACTTAACAGCAATGGACATCTTTACCATTTTTAGAGTTTTTTGCTACTTAATTGAAGCTCATAAGCTATGGTTGTTTTTTTTAAAGTCTTCTCCAATCTTTTAGGAGCTACTGAATGGATCTTCTTGAAAGTTGATAAGCAAGTTTAACGATAAGATTTAAAGATAAGTTTAAAGATAAGATAATTTCATTTTTTTTTTTTTTGGAAAACTTTTGAAATCAGCGCTGTCAAGAGATTAGCGCGGGATTCTGACACAGAAAAACAATTGATCCACACGAAATTTTTATTAAATTTTATTGCGTAATTAGTTTTTTGAGCAAACGGAAAATTTACACTTCTCATATTATAACAAAAATAACAGAAAAATTTCGATTATTTCTTTTTTTTTCTTTCACGACTTAAGAAAATGAAATTTCGAGGAACAAAAATTGTTTTGTTTTTTTAGTTTCCAAAAAATTATGGAAAATAGTCTTTAAGTTATTTCAGAAAGTTCTTATTTTCAGTATTAAAACAACATTCGAGAAACTCTGTGCTGAGTTTTCTTTAAAAATTGATTTGAACTATTTATAGAATTCAGTTGGAGAACTACTTGGAATCAGATCTCTTCGGAGTTCTTTGTAATTTCGAAAATGTAATCAATAAATCCACTTCTGTAAACCTTTCCTCATAATGGAAGACCTTATTCTGTCCTCTGGGCTTTAAATGTGAAACGTTATTAACATTAAATATTTGTTCATTTCAGTGGAAATTGCAGTTCGCAATTAGCCCGACATACATAATGATGAACTTGTAAATTTGGTTGATTTGTGGATAGAGTGGCTTTCAATAAAAAGTAAGTGAATTGTGCTACCCAAACTCTCGGATGTACATTTTGACCGAGAAACCACAGGAGTACAGACGAGTCAAAACAAGAGACGAAATTAGAAATGTTTTACATTAGGAAACCAGAAGTAAAAGCCAATTTTAATGCATTACAAAATGAATAACATTTATAATGAATAGGAATGATGGAATCAGCTTGAATGCTTCTAATATGAACTTTTTAATATATACTGATGATGTTGTAATAATACCTTACATAAAAAAATAAATTAGTGAACCTAATAAATAGATTAAATATTGCCTTTAAGATTTTTTATCTTACCATTAATTCATTTTATGTTATCGATACCAAAGCCAATTTAATTGTAAAAATAATTAAAGACAGAAAGATTAAATATTACTATTAAATATTGCTTGGAATTTCTGTTTCTAATAGAATAGAATATTTAATAGTAATATTTAATCTTTCTTTTCTATTAGAAATAGAAATTCCAAGCATTTCAACTATCTTGGCAATATAATTATTGAGAATTTAGATACTTTTGATACAGTAAAACACAGAATTTCAAAAGTCTGGTCTGCATTTAATAAATTACATTAAAATCTGGAAAAGAATAAAATATTGAAACCTTTAGAAATGAAATTATATAAAACGACAGTAATATCAACTATAAATTTGTGGAAGCAATGAGGCTGGGAGCAAATGAAATACTTAAGAAAAGTAAACAAAACTTCATCGAAAGATATGAAAAATCAATTAAGTAGTCAGACAAGAATTAAATTTTAATAACTTAATAATGGTTAAATTAAACAGTTAAATTAAACTCCGATGCTTCGGGCATGTTGAAATAATACGTTACCATAAAATGAGTCAAGAATTACATTCAAGACTGGGGCGAGTGGCATAGAAAAAGAGGCCAATTACAAAGTACAGAGATCCAACATATTTAAAAAAATTTTAAAGCCCCGCGAACACCATGCAATTGTTCAGCAATTTAGTCGCCCGATTTTGACATCACGAGCTGATATAATCAATAAACGGGCTCAAAACTGCTCGTGACGTCAAAATCGGACGACTAAATTGCTGAAAAAATGCATGGTGTTCGCGGGGCTTTAGACTATAAAATTCTAGACAGAATAAAGAACAATAAATATGTGCTGAAGTGCACTCAAGAAAACCTAATGATCATTAACAACAGAAAGGCTTTTGATTATAAAGAAAGAAACCAAACCAACAAGGCATAAGTCATGGAAAACAAATTTAACGTGCAGAAAATCATCAATAAGAAATGAAAAACAATCCACAAAAATAAACATTCACATTCTTGAAGTTATCATTAGAGGGAATCGGGAATGGCCGTTTCATTCTTTTTGGGAACTCATCAGCCAGATCCACCTTCATTCGATGATAAACCCACAAAGGAGTGAAAGGTGGGTGGGGGGATACAGGCTTCAAAACTATGAATTTTTGAGGGCAGCGCCAATAATGGGAAAAGACAGAAAAAAGTGTTATTAACTTCGTTTTTTATTTTGATTTTCTAGCCATTTACAAGTTACATTATCGTGAAATAGGATTTTCTTCTGCTTTTCTTTACCCTAGAAGCGCCATCAGTTGCAGTTCTTTAATAATCGCAAGACAGATCTGTTTTGAAATATCATCTCTCGACAGTTTTGATAAAACGTGCCAATTCTTTCCATTGCCGTTCGTCACGATTGGTTACTTTCTATCTGACGAGAGGTGTACATTTTATCTGACGAGAGGTGCTAAATCGAAGCAGATACGCTTCTGATAAATAAAAAGATCTGAAACTTCCGACGCATACAGGATAAGAAGCGCACAATAAATTCCTATTTTAATGTAACTTGACTCGTTAGTGGAATTACAGCCTAAGAGTGGATAGAAAATTAATTAGCTAGCAACCATTTTATGACGAAACAGGGAGGTAACTTTTTAATGTATCTTCTTTGTTGCTTTGTGTTAAGCAATTCAGCACGCAACATCTCTGTTAAAAATACTTTTAAACTGTTTCTAGACAGCAGTAGACAGAATAATTCAACCACTAACTTCCTCTAGATTAAACTCAGCAAGATTAAAGTCAGCAATATTTTGAGGGGCTTTTGAATTCTGATTTCAGTTTATTCCACACCTAAAAGCATTTTCACCAAGATTGCTTGGGCAATAGCAATGTACCTTAGAGCTAAAATGATGATATTTCCTTGCAGACTTACGAGAAACGATGCAGAACTTGCTTTACCTTGGGATATTACAGCGCAATAAACCAGAACTCGTATCAGAATGCTTGGAAATTCATGAAGTGCTATGCTGAAAGCGTTCCTGGAAAGGATATTTCGGCTTGAAGTGTTCTTTTATTTTGTGACATGCATCTTATTAAAACGGAAATTATGCAAATCAGCTTAAACAAAGACCGAGCTGCTTTAAACTGCTGATGCTGATTAGAGCTAATCTTAATTTAAGCACAGAGTGAGCATATAATTAATCCCTAATAATGTTAGGACGTTATTGATGAAGTTAAGTGGTTCTCTCAGAAGAAATTACTTTCTTAATTAATTTAAATTTGCCAAAGAAAATAAACATATTTTATTTACTTATGTAACAAAATATGCAGAATCCATATGTGCATGTAAGAGATTTTTAATTTTATAACATGATCACTTCGGACGTCAATCGAGACATGTCTATAATCTTGTATTTTCGTTTTTCATTTATTATATCTAACCGATTACTTTAACTTAATTGGTACAATTTCATTAATATCTTATTTTAGAATTGAGCACTAGCCCGTTTTTAAATAGACACTTTCTCAGTAGTCTTTCCTTTTTTCCTCAAAATCTTTACTACAAACAACTATGATTCCTAAAAAGCAACCATTTCATAAAAATTGAAAGTTCTCAGTAAAATGCTCAGTACTTTTTCCACATCATCCTTCCGTTTATGAAACGTAAAAAAAGAAGCTATTCTAATAAAAACATATTCTAATAAACAAGAAACCAACAAGGCACCAAAGGGAAACAAAAGATTTCGCCTGAGCTATCATCGCTGAGAGTCGGAGACGCCGTTTCGTCCTCTTTGTGAACTCATCAGGCAGACAACCTCTCGATGAAAGCTCATCTATTTTTTAAAAAAATTCAATCATAAGAATAAACATAAATTCAAAATCATGAAAAAAATTAAAATAAATAGATTAATGAAGTAAGTGCCTCACCACTAGCTTCTTCTCTTAATCGATACTATCTTAATTTCATTCAGTCTGTTTATATATATTCATCATTTCTTATGCAAGAATCAAAATATTTAAAGATAAGCTTTTGTTCATTTTACAGTAGTTTTGTATTTTTTGTTTATCTTCAATATGTTTTCTCAGCCATTATGCGTAATAAATTATTAATTAAATAAAATTGTTAGCTATCGCCAATGGCATCGATGCCTGAGTATCAGCTGATAAATCAAATTGTATAATTTGTTGTCAATAATATTTTTACACTTTTAGTTTCACGATTTTCAATTTTGGAGAAAGCAGTAAAAGTGCAATGCATTCTCTTAATAAAGCATTAAAAACATAGACATTAAAGAGAAATAAAGAAATTTTCAAAACAAAAATTCCAGATTATAAACATTGTTCTTAAATTTGTAGGGTATTCTTTTTCAAATCGTAGGAGAAAAAAAGTGAGGATTTGTGATTAAACAACAATTTAATCAAGCGTAATTCATGCTATTCCGGGAATATCCCCTGACACATTTGCTGAGCTTCGAGATATATTTTGTTTCTCTTTAGCAACTATTACAAAAGCTGATTTCTGCTTTAAACGCTTAATTTTCGATGATTTAAACCACTGTTTTCATGGTTAGACAGCCGAGGATCGAATAGTCATTAATCACTTGGTGCTCGTCTAAAAATTGATAGTTATACAATAAATAAATGTCAATGGCACAACTGATAAGCATAAAGATGTAGATATCATTTGACAAAACTTTGTTCAGACTGAAAAAATAAGGGGAAAAAAGTTTTGCAAGTGCAATCCATCCATATACAGTATATTTATAAAAGAAAACATTGGGGTTTTCTGCCCGTTTTTCCTCCGAAACCAAAAGACCACAGAAATACAAACAAGATATCAAATGCTAGATGTAGCGTCTACATTTCATTTGAGTATGCTTACATTTCATTTCTCATCGACTTGAGTCATCCGTAAATCAAGTGAGGTAAGGTAATTTTTGGTCGGCTTCCCTGCCACACACACGACGGGCAAGTGACCTTGGGTTCCGAGATCATTTTCTGAGTCAGCAAGGAAGCCGAGTGGATTGCAGAAAAGCTACTAAAAAATTGTACAGGTTGCTATATACTTACAGTATATATATATAAAAAAAAAACCATGGTGTGCTAGTTTTAAGTAGAAGAATGCATATCCATCTCTACCAGTATGATTACGATATCAAAACTATCTATCAAATACATTTAAAATCAAAAATGTTGGATGGTTCAAGGATAAATCCTATTGAAATTGTAAAAACAGAAAACCACCCATCAACTTACATCGTTAACTCGTAAGTTGATGGATGTTTTTTGGTTTTTTTTTTATCTTAGCTTCGTACTTACTATTAAAAAAAAAGATCGTTAATTCGGTTTTTTTTCGAATGAACTATCTTTAAGCAAAAAGTATTCAATAGGTTCGAATGTTCTTAAAAAAAGTTTTGGTATTCAAAAGTTGGTACAACAACTACGTCGTATTTTGTTATTGTTGGGCTTTATCATTATCGATTTTATAGGAAGTTATTTGATTGCAAACTAAAGAGACCAATTATCATTTATTGTAATTGAAAACCTGCGGATCTGATCAGAGTTGTGGAACACTGCACAGCAAAATTAATAAAGCAATGAACTATGGATTATCAATTTCCAAATAGAAGCGTAATTTGCCCTAGAAGTTTCCCTATTAATTTTCTTGCTATTGAAATTTAGAAACAATTGCTATAATTATTTCCAATTGGAAAATGATTCCTAGTTTCTAGATTTAATTAGTTAAGTTTAGCGGGTAATAAGTTTAGCCTTTCAATTATTATTGCCCTGTAACTGCAGCTTTTTTCAAATTCCTTATTAGAATTCAAGTTTATTGTGCTATTTCAACTAGTCATCGAAGGAGTTTTTTTTTTTCTTCACCATTATACTACGGCTGACAACAGCTTTCTTAACAGCTGGAATTCTACAGGTAGTTTGCTGTAGATTGTTTTCTTTTTGTAATTTACTTTTCTGATTATGTTCTTTTTGATGGTTGATTTGCTGTGCTCGTCTTTGACAGATTTTAATGTGATACCGCCCGGCGATGGCTGAGCAGTCTGCTTTTCGGATTGGCAACTTCGCAGTAATAAGAAATTCTTCCTTACCAGAAAATAAGGAATATAGCTTAAGAAATATCTGGAGGGTTTTTTCCTACAATCTTTTCTTTCCTCAATCCCGTGATGTTTCTTTAATTATCTATCATTAGCTCATGCTGGTTAAAGCTATCGCTACAGTGTACAACTCAAGACACGACAAAACAATAACGGCGAAGCAATGTATTCTAACCACACTATCAACCTCAGTCAACGGCAGACAAGATAGAAACTAAGGGATTATTCAAATGTATTCTTTCCATATTTTGCCTTCTTCCTAATGAAACTACGTTGGGAGAGTTATTAATAATTTTCCCCTTCCTTCCGTTTTGTATTACATCATGTTAATCCCTTGCTGGCAGATAGAGGATCAGAACCACACTGCTAATGTGGTTGAGACTTGACTACGTTCTCAAGTAAACAATTACTCAGCGTTAATCATTTATAAAAGATCGGCTTTTGGTTGAGGTAAGGATAGATTTGGAAACTGTCCTAAGTGGTAGAAAGGTTGGGAAATATTCCTTAATCTTTCTAACGAACATTTAGAGTTTTTCTTTTCAAATTACTTCGAAAGGTTCGAATTTCTCTTCATTACCTTTGTATTTGGACAGAATTATTAAATTGTGGATTGACCGCTAATTTGTGAGTTTTTTCCAAATAGCAGTAATTGTTTAAAAGATATTGCTAATTTTTTTTGTTGTTGTTGAAACTCTTACACCAATACTACATAGAATTTATCAGAATCGTCATTGATGTCAATTACTACTATGATAAAGGAGAAATGTAAGGAACATTAATTTTTTTTAACTTTTCACTGTATATACAGCGAAAACACAACAGTTACATGACTTACAAATATAAATTACATTATTTTGTTGTCTTTCATTTGTATGTTGTCATTTACCAAAAATGCTCATAAGATAGTATAATAATAAATACAAACGTTTGAAAGAGAAATTCACGAATATATTTAAACTGGTTCTCTAGGGAGCTTTACAATCTGCGTAAGTGTGATTTGTGTTATAATCTGTGTTTTGTCAATTTGACAATAGACATCTGTCGTTTCGAACGCTGTGGGCAAGGTTCCAAGGTTCCAATTAAATTCCAAAGGTAATACAACAACCTTCGTCCAAAAGACAAACTTCTTAGGTCTGTTCCTAATCCTAATTGAATATTCGAAGACCAATTTTATAGCCACTCTAACGGCCAAACATTAAGATATACAATAAATAAGGAATCGCGAATTTTCAGATTTGAAAGTTGTTAATTTAAACATTTAAAAATTACATATGTTCAAATTTTGAGATTCTTTTCAAATTTCCATCTCAAGACCTATTTGTATGAACCAAAATGAAACTACGCCCATTAAATAATTGAAAGACTAACGTAATGATCGTAATTTAATAATTAAAGTAAAGTTAATTGCCAACGGTTCCTTGATTGACCACTATGAAAATATGGCCGCTGTGCTAATATTATATTATCCTGGATCCTTAAATTACTGTTAATAAAATAAGATAACAATTTGACATTTCAACTTTTGAATATTCGAATGGTAAGATCCAAAAACACTGAAGAAACAGATAAATAACTAAATTGGGAAACAAGAATTGACAATTTAGAAAAGGATAGTGATTTCAAGATAAACTTTCAGGATTTGTAAGCAATTTCAGAGTAATGTTATCATTATTATTATGACTGATTAGCAACTTTTAGACATTTTTCGCTTCAAATCCTTCTCGATATATGCTAAAATCAATAGGAACATTTTTTCGGACAATGTAAAGCTATTACAAAGTCTCATCTTCCTAGGACAAATAGGTTTTGAATTACCTTTACAACAATGAGATGAAGAGATGAATTTACCGGTATTTCAACCAAAAATTAACCAAAACTTTTGTAAACCTTGTAAAAATTTGCTCGGTGTCTAATTTCATCAATTTTATATTAAAGAACACTACAAACATTAGATGAGTGATTAAAACTTGATTTAATGATCAAATCTTCTTGAAAAAAGATATTATGCCTACATTTGAAAAAGAAAAGTCTCAATTTAAAGATAAAATTTTATGTGTGGTAGTTAATTTGAAAACTGGATTTAGGCTCATACACATGACTAGGATAAAAAAAACACATTTATATGAATTTAAAAATTATATCAAACGACCGGTTTCGCCTCGTCACGAGGCTTTGACAAGTAATTTTTAAATTCATGCAAATGTTTTTTATCCTAGTCATGTGTGTGGACATAAATCAAGTTTTTAAATTAACTAGCACACGTACAATTGTAGCTTTGGATTAGAAAATAAATTGACTGCAAATATTATTCTGTTTTCTTTAGATTCTTACTTTAAAATAAAAGATCGATTTCATCAGATTAATTGATTAAATTACAATACACTTCCTTGAATATATTAGCATTATTATGTAATTAACAACAGCTGTTAATTACAACTGTTGATTGACGACTGTTTATAAATTAAATAATTGGAAACATAAAATATTGGCTTCTTAACAATTTTTGTTTTGTTTAAAGCTAAATCTATAAGCTTAGAAATTATATATTTATGAGCTGGCACTTAGATACAAAATACTGTGATTTTACTCACGTAGGATCTTATCACTTCTACCTCTTGCAACGTTAGACATCCACAAGCTTCAACACCTAATCCTACTGATTGCATTCCTGTTAATGTCTCCATTATGTCTCAGCGGAGCGTCTCCAGTTAGTTTTTGACCTATTTTGTTTTCGAGTACCATGAGGATTCCAATCTAATGCTTGTCTCCTCATTGTATTACTCACTGTCTTTAAAGAGACCTCATCTCTTTGCAGTTACACATAGAAAGCTGGTAGTAAAATTTTTCTGGTAGCTATATAGACCTACTTACTATAGGGATAAGCTGTAATAAGAGTATCGTAAACTTGATGTAATGTCCCTTAATATGAATTATCTTTGTTTCTTTCTGGATCACATATCTATTTCGCTATACTCTTAAAATGGAACAGAAGAAACAAAAACTGCGCTGCGCCAGCAACACGGTACGAAATTGAGAACAAGTCGTTGAAAGGAAGAAAAATATACATGAAAGATAGTAAGAAACATCCAATCCCACGCTGGGATTCGAAGCTCCCTTAAATGAATCGGAGAGGAAAGTGAATTCGAAAAAACATTTTTAAAATGTAATTTTCAGTCGAATTACGGATGATCGTCCATTTGTTTTCAGGATACTTCAAGATTCTACAGTTCAGTTCATGAAACAAGAGTTTTTGATGACGTAATTTTCTTATAGATTGATGTTTCCAGGACGTAACAGACGTAACAGCGCCATCTATTGCTAAAATCCGTAACTGAATCTTATAAACATTACGAAAACGTTCTGGTTTCTATATTTTCTACAGTTACGAATACATAATAATAATTAAAATTTAAATAATTAAAAACGTTCCACACTATTCCCCTTGCTTGGCTATGCAAAGTTTGTCCTTTCTTGGTCACGCTTATGCGATCACAAAACGACGCCATCTTGGACTGACTGCTCGGAGTTCAAGTTGACGACGTCATGACTGGTGACGTTTGTTCCAGACAAACTCGATCGCTACGTAATGACCATATAAGGCAAACCCTTTTTTTTTTTTGCAAAATACTATAGGAAGCTGAAAACTTAGAAATAGGTTTAAGTGATTCAATCGCTATTGATTTTAGTTTTCATCAGAAGAAGAGACGAAAAAAAATCTGTCAACTAAGTTAAAACTTTGTAATCACAATAATTAAAAAAATAACAAACTTGATAATCTTAATAATGTCCATGCGGTATTTGAAAAGCTAGTACTGCACTTTTTTTTATTGTAAACCGATTCATAGATGAATTTTAATGTGAATCTATTTCTTTATTTAAGAATAATCTTTTCAAAGTCTTTCAAAAAATGAAGTCAGTGAAAAGTCGAATAAAAATTTTATTTCGTCGAGGTAACATAATATCTATATCCTTGTGCTTTATGGACACATCAAAGGAATATTTTACTGCTGGACATCCGATACATCATGATTCCCAATGATATCGACGATGTTGGGTTTATTTCTGTCGTTACATCTCTGCGAAGGTAGAATTGGCCTCTTATTATTGTTCTTTCGTTGTTTTTTTGTTGTAATTATCTCGCAACAAGAGCGAAATACTTTCTGCATTGTGAAATTGTGATTCCGACGAGAGTCGTTAACTGCAGGATAAGGAAACAATACGTGGACAAGAAATTGTCCATTAGGTGGTGCGTTGACGATGCATGGCTGGCGTCCGAGCACGATTTATTCTCCGATAGCCTTAAGTAACGAGTAGCGGGAGGCAATTGGAGTGCTTCTATAACCCCTAGTGATATTAGTTCAGGCAGCGCGAATCAGTTTGTTGGAAACAGTACGCCTTACCTCTGTCGGTGGCGTCCTGCAGCGGTGAAGTGTTGCAGCTGCCGCGTTCCATAATGGCTCTGGGGAACCAATCTACGAAGAGTAAATCGCTGTACCTCGCCATAAAAGCAGAAAAATGAGAGGAATTTTCAGTCGTCAACAACGAACACACGTTTCATTTGAATCGCGTTTTTCAGAAGTGGTCGCTTCCTTCGAGCTTTCACAGGAAACCATCTATTTATATTTCATTGAAATAAAATGTTTGATTAGCTTAACCTTGAGAATACAAAGTCTAAATTGGATGAATTATTCAGCTGAAGAAGAAACTCAAGCGTTCCATTCTTAATATTGAATTCCGAATTGAATCTAAGAAGAATCCAATGAGTTTATGTAATTTCGTGACACCTTGCATACTGTCTTGTACATTTCAATATGCCAGTATGTTCTTGGTTTCTGTAACTAGTTTGATTTATATACCCCTTTAAATATATATTCATCATGAAAATCCTAACAAAATCAATCCTTTATCTGATTTGAATGAATAATCTGTTAAAAGGGCTTTAAAAACAGCAGAACAAACTTTGATTTTTTTTATCTGATATCAAGAACTTGTAATAACTTTTCTTCTATGATCCAATTCCAAATATTTTCAAGATTTCGGTGAGACTCAAATTCTATCAAGGGAACGGCAGACGGATTAAACATTTAAAAGATATATCATTTTTATAATTATTATTTTTAAAAAGTGCTATTTATATGCCAAAAAATTAAAATCCTAAATCTTTTATGCTTATATTGCAAAGGAATTTGGATTTAACCAAATGAAACGAAACTAAAAATAAGTAAAG
>JAFIDM010000001.1:37771273-37796392 GCA_023159025.1 Thereuonema tuberculata
AGGAATTTGGATTTAACCAAATGAAACGAAACTAAAAATAAGTAAAGATTTTAAAGAAGTGTAACAATATGGTTAATTACAGGTATAGAAACAGGACTTATATAGAAAAAATGGTGATGATAAAAAAATGCAATAATATGCTTAAAGCATTATTACCTGAGAAATAAACACTAATTATATTGAAAAGCTGAAAGTTTAAAAGAAGAATTCTATCCTAAATATTGTTATATATATACATATAAATATGTGTGTGTATGTGTTTAATATTTTTATTACTAATATTTTTACTAATATTTCGATTTCAAATTTGCTCTATTTATTTCTTCTTTTTTTTTTCATTCTGATGATTAAAGTGTTACAAATGACAAACTTTAACGTTAAGATCTGTTTTGTGATGTCGACTTCATAAACGACTCCTTTTCTTATATCGTTCTAATTTATTTCCTGGTTGAAACAACAGGAAACGCAATAAAATAAAGCGAAATTCCACGAATAGTAGATGGATTAGTGAAATTAATGGGACATTTCAAACAGATACTTTAAAAATTAAATGCCAGACTTGAGTCTCTGTACAGGCATATTTAAAATTGTTATCAATTTTTTTTGCGAATAATTGAAACCGATTTAACGGTCCTGAAAGCTAAGTGGCGCCATCTATTGGCCACCACTAACATTCGAAGACATTGTTATTGATTTCTCACTGCAGTTTTTCAAAGATAAACGGACATTTTGAACTAATTAATTCTGCTTGTTGATAGATAAAAGAATGATTTTAAATTTTTTCTCAACCTTTGCAATTAGATAATTTCAGGCAATGACCAACTAGGCAACGGTTTTAGTAGATGGTAAGAGAATGATTTTATTTCACTAGGAAATGAGAAATAGCCTCGTCCATTACTGTCATTCTATTCCCTGCGAAGTCAAACCCAACCATCCTAACTGGAATTTACGAGCACTGCTTATGACTGCACATGGGGAATGTTTAGCGAATATCAGATCAGTCAACCACTGCCTCAAAATTAGGGGCGGTTCCGTCAGATCTCCAAGTTAACTCCACTGAGTTTTTGACGTTCAAAGCCAATAATTGTAAAATTGCTTTCATTGCGGTAAAGTAGAAATGATTGAGAAAGCGTTGAGAATTGATTTGTATTAAAAGAAAATATTCATTAACTTTTAGTGTAAGTACAAAGTTTGTGCAAAACTGTAAGTCTGATTTTGATCTTATATTTAACTAGTTAGCTAACAAATATTCAATGACTCAATTGGAACATTAACATAGGTAGAAATGCCTCTTAAAAAGATGAAGAAGTAAAAGATATAGCAAATGATTGATTGGGTTTAATACACAGTTGCCTTGTTCCGCCAGAAAAGGTTAAACATAATAAAATATAAAAATTAATAACAAATCAAAACCTAACTATTATTATCATTAAAATATTCAATAATAAAAGATAAAAGTGGCAAAAGGACAAAAAGTTAAAAGTACCACCATAGCATAGTCACAGAATATGGTAAAATCCAGAAGTGGTAATATTAAAAATAAAAAGACAAAATATAAAAATTCGCTTAGTTGTGCAAAAACACAGAAATTACCTTCATTTTCCGAATACTTTGGAAATATAAAACGCATAAAAATTAAAGAGAAATGCCAGTAATTTAAAATTACACAATAAAATGCTCACATATATACTTTACATATACACCTTACATATTTCTAATTTTTGGTAAAATAAGAAATATAAAATTTAAAACAGTAGTTACTTTAACTTATAAACAAAAGCTCTAAAATTAAAATAAGAAAAATAAAGTAAAAGTTGGAGAGAAATATTGATCGTAAAATGTATTAAATGTTAATAATATAAATAAGAATGTTTACACATATCGGCTAAAAAATTAAGAATCTTTAAGACATTAAGAAGAGTTCATAATTTTTTGGCCAGTATTGTAAATAAATCAAAGCCAGAAGGTCGTAACAGACTTAAAAAAGGTGTATCCTTTTTTTTCTTTAATCTTGTCATACTAAAGATTAGTGTTATTAAAATTTATTGTTGATCTACCATTAAAAATTAATGTCGTGTTAGACATCTAAAGTATTGTTTATAAAGTATACTGTTTGTTTGACATTAATTTGTTGTTAGACGAGCTCACGGATAACTTTGTAATAAATGATTTTTAGCCCTAGTACATAACTACTTCAGAATGCTGAAGTTAAGTTTTGTTGTTTCATTTTCTGAAGCTGTGACTGAGATATCATCATTTCTTTTGGTTTTAGATTGTCCATCTGAAGTCAGAGATTCTGTACGTGATTCCCACATATCTTTGTCTTTCGCTCCCAGTCTCCTCTTCTATCAGTCTTGAACTCCTGAGAGAGGATGAGAGACCCTCTGGCGGCATTAACTGAAAACCTCTATTATTGATTAAATGCGCCATCATCTCTAATATGACGTAGGATGAAAGAGACAGAACTAGCTGCTAGAAAACAACAAGAAACTGATTACATTCCATTTGTTAAAATCAATAGGTTTTAATAGAAAAGGAAACGATATTTCCATCGAATAAACTTTGAAAAAGTAATCGATCGAGAAAGGATATAAGAAGTACAATGGTATTTCAATGAGAATTATGGATTTATTTTCTACTAGAATAATTATTATTAATGAATATTTTACAATGAATACTTTAATTAGTATTTAAAGGATAGAAGACAATACTGTAATTAAATTTTAATAAGGACAGTGTCTCCTAACTTGAGCTTGTTTTTCTATATTCAGGAAAATAAATACATTTCAAATATATTTTTTAAATGCATTTAAAAAAAACAAGTACTTCTGAATAAAAAGACGAAAAAATGCAGTTATTAGTAAATTAGGAAGCGGACTCTAAATAATGGAAATTTATTCCCATCATGATATATCTGAATTAAGCTGAAAAAAACTTTTAAAGTAATCAACTTATTACAGATTTTTAGAAAAAAAATTGTCGTTATTAATAATAAGTTCTGCAATTTGATGTTTTAAATCAAATAGTAGAAGTAGAGTAAACGAAATTAGAGCTAGTATGTCAATGTTATTTGGAAATTACAGTTTAACATTGTATACTGTATTTAGATAATATAATTGTATAATTTGAAAACTACATAATTAATCCACAATTACAATATCTAAATTGCTTGTGTAGTTTGCAAATATAATGTGTACACATAATGTAAATTATATTTTATTTTAACATTAGCTGACTGCTTTTTATTCAGCTCTAATTACTTAAAAAAATATTTTATTTAAAATAGTATTTATTGATTACTTACTTGTTTTTTCAGTGTTGGATTCTACTAAATATTAATAGATTAAATGGTTTGAAAATTAAAACTACCGGTATTTCATCCATTTTTCACTGACGGTTTAATTTTTTACAAAACAATATTTTACTTAAACAGCCTGAAAAGTATAGCTCTTTTTTTTTTCTTTTTTTTTTGTGAAGTCAACTCAACATATTAATTTTTCGCAGTATTTGATCCAATTGAGAATTTGGATAGAAAATACCTGTTTGTTTTTGCTTTTCTTTCACTAATATTCAAAAAATACTAAAATTTTACATTTGAAAGCCCATAAGTATGTTATAAAAACCATGTTATGCTTAGATTTTTGGAAAAGTTTCGCAAGAATGAAAACTCTAATGTAAGTCTTCTGTAATCTTTCAAATAATAATTACCCAAATTTATATAGAAGTTTGAAAAAATATAGAATTTCCTATTTTTATTTTTTATTTCTTTGTCCTATTTCAATCAATGATTGTTTTCAAAACAGAAATGTTGAGTTGTTTTTTTTTAAATTGAATTGGAATCATGCAGCTATATTAAATTTTATAGCAAAATTTAAAATATTTTGTCTTGTTGGTTGATTCTTGTTTTCCTGTCAATAAAATATTAAAATATATATTATGAATATATCTTGTATTTGAGTTTCTTAAAAGATATTTCTATAATCTTTTTACATAAATATTTAGTTTTTTTTAAAGAAAAGCAAGAAAAGGAAGCATGGATTATTTCTGAATCTCTGATAATAAATTCATTCAAATTTAGGAGGAAATTCCTAAAAATTGATATAATATATGATATATAACATTTAATATCAATTCAGTAGTCTTTAGTTTGGAGTAGTCTTTTTTTGAAGGAGAACAATGGTTAATTTTAATTCATAAGAATAGCCATTTCAAAACAGTAGTTAAAAATTACGTAACTACAAAATTAGTAATCAATTTTTTACTAATAAAATTAACAGGTGTAATAATTTAACAAACTTAGTCTACTAAAATCTAAGTTTAGATGTATTTTAAGGATTTTAGATGTTTACTTTTTTTTCTTATTGCAATCCATGTAAAAGTGCCTGTAAAAGCTTTTAGCTTCGACCTATAATTTTTAAAAAAGATAGCTTTTTTAAAAGATTTCTGAATTTCAAATGCAGAAGTTCTTTCAAATTTATAATAATTTCACTTTAAGACATTTTCGAAAGTCAGTGCACATTCGTTTTGTTTCTCAAATGCCAATTTTTAAGACAACTATATTTAATATTCTTCCTCAAATCAATGATTTTTTTACTATGATTATAATTTAAAAAACAAAACAAAAAAAAACAAATAATAAATAAATATTGAAAAAAAAATCGAAATTTCACAAAAAACTCAATAGAAACCCGTCATTCTGAACATTGCTTAAGTAACAAGCTGCCTTTATGTCATCTTTAAGGATATCTTGAAGAGTGACAGTTTCCGATGCAGTGTAGGGACAGTTGGAGGAAGCAAAGGCTGTGGGTTTTTTTTTTTGTTCTTTCTTTCACCTTGGTCGTGCTTTAATGGACGAGCGACTCTGCTAATGCAGTTACCAGTTTTCTGTCTTCTATGACAGCGAACTCAGGCGCAGAAGAAGGGCAGACAGTGTTTAACTTTCTCCTACATTTCTTCTGGGATATAAATGTCATTGGCTTCTCTGGAGAAGTCACCAATTGAATATTGTTTATGTTAGGTGTTCGGATGAATCAAAACGAAAAAAACATATGTCTACTTCTACAAAGAAATTACATTAAAGCTTCAATTTCATAGGATGAATCAGGTATTTTACATTGTTCGGGATTCTAAATATTATAATTTGTAAATGAACAAAGTTCATAAGAAGAAAGGAAACATTATCTTTTTCTTGTTCTTAAAGAACATCTAGGAACATTAAAAACGTTTCCTTCCTCAAAATATGGCCCTTTTTCTCTCGTTTTTAATCACAAAATAATACAAATAAAAATATTCATTTATTTGAAATTGTAGCATTTAACTGAATACAAGCATTAAAAAAGTTGTAATTACATCAAAGTCTTGCGGGATTAATGGAGATTACAGAAAGAATTAATACGGATTGCTAAACATCATTGCTTGTTCTATGCATTATTCGAAAATTTTTAAATGAGAATTTCAACGGAATTCCACCATTTTTCTAATGGGTCTAAGAAAATAATTATTAAAACAGTATAGGCTTCACTTTTATCTAAATAAAAGTACAGAAATTTTGCAAGTATGATTTTTATAACTTATATATTAATTACGTGAAAATAATCAGTATTTTTTTTTTATAGACAGGGTGGCGGACATAAAACCGGGCCCAATAGCCATTTCTTTTAGTATTGTATTATTATTTTGGAGCCGGTTTTATGTGCGCCACCCTGCATAATCAAGTGAATGTAAACTTGTAAAGTATCTGCATTTTATGTAAAAAAAAAAACATGTTGTATAGTTTTGACTGATAAAATTAAAGATAGAGTAAAAAAATATTTTAAAGATAATAACTGTTATAAATTGAGAATTAATGGATGCTTTTATTACCAAACAAAATATTTCCTTATCAATTAAAGAAAGGAGCAGGACATTTTGAATTTGTGTATATCTGTACGTTAGATTTATGTGAGTAACTAAAAATGTTGATTTAGTACAGTGGTATCTGCTTTGAGACTCAGACGCGTGGCATTTCCTGTAGTTTTCAAAGCTGCCCTCAGGGATGCTTCTCAGTATAGCTGCGAAGCTCTGCAGAAAAACCATACCGTGGGGAGTTTATATATATTGAAAAAGCTTTAAAAGGTGAAATTGAAAGTTAGATACTGACTTAATAGTCAGCTCTGATCAGAATAATTATGTCTATGATGTTATAGTGACCGTTTTAATAATTATATTCATATTTCGATTGATTTAGATAAATATATGGGGAGATTAAAATAACAATTATTATAAAACGGTATAAAAACAAAGCAAATTCATGCCAAGAGCTTCTCAACGAAGTGAAGTATGATACGGCCGGTTCATCATTATTATTATATTTTTTATTTTTAATCATTATTGATTATTTTTTTATTTTCATTGATGCATGATGGGTGATTTCCTTATTCTTTAGGATATTTTTTAGAGTATAAGAAGTAAAAAATCTATTAACTACTTAAGAGACAAAAGCTTTGCTTTGTACCCTTTTCTTTAGCAAATTCATCTGCATATTAAGCCTTGTTTCTAAAAAATATTCTTTGGCATCACAGGAATGTAGCTTGAAAACTTTAATTACTGAATTACTTTTGTTTAAATTTATTTTTAATTAGACAAGTTACCCTTCACAAACAAACAAGAAATTCTGGAAAAGCAAATCCTTGGGTAGCTAGACGTCCACAACAAAAGGCATTTAACCTCAAAGAAAAAAATAATAATAAAACATAAAAAAAAAACCTCTAATGGTGAAAGGAAAAGAAAGCATTCATAATAAAATAAACCTATGACTTACGTCATGAAATTATTTTAATGTAAACATATTTATTGAATTTGTTTTAGTTTTTAACATCCCTTTGTTGATTCACATTCATAATCACCAGAGATTGTGAATTGGAGTAATTAAATTTTATGATTATTGAAAAAAATTATTTAAAAACAGAAGCAAGCGAATATTTTAAAAAAATGTATTTTGTTTAAAATGATACAAAAATATTTATTTTCAAACAGTTAATTGATAAAGTGATTGTCTTAAAATATCAGTTAGTTTTAGGTCACTAATAAAACCATATGTAGCTTATGTTATATAATGAAATCTAAAATAACTGCTTTGTAAAATAACTATAAGCTAAAAAAAAGAGAAAATTCTATACTATTTTCCGATTTATGCATTCATCAAAGATATTCAGATTAAAAGTATCCAGATCTAAGATTTTCTTATTAACAAAAATCTTCGTGCTACATTTTATTATTTACACTTTAGAAATGCGATTATTTTTTGGAAAAATTTAATTTTTAAAAAAATTTAACACTTTATTTGTAATAATAAAAAATAAATAGTAAGAAAAAGAATAGAATTATTTATTTGTTTGCTAAAAATACAAAATGCTTTAATTTTATGAAATAAATCTCAGTTTAGTTATTACTATTATTTTCAATTATTTTATTTTTTTGTTGATTTAATGTAATTACTATTTATTTAATTATAAAAAGTAAAATTGATTTTAACTAATACGGATTTCTATATTCAAAACTTATAATTATTTGTTGCTTAAGTATATTTCGATTTTGATTATTAAAATTTTTGTTTATAATTGTTGAATAATTAACTCAGAACAAATTGAGTTGATTTCCCAGAAGTAATGAGAATTTCCGCTCATTGAATACCACAGCAAGTTTTACTTCTTCACACCAGAGGGAGCTGTCCTCCGCATCGTATTCTGAAGCAGTCTTTCATTCTTTCTGCTTTTCTTTTCATTTTTTTATAGAACCTTCTCTCGTTTTCGTCCATTTTTTTTTCTTTACTTTATCTCCCAGGTTAATTAAGACTCCGTGCAAGAAGGATAAGTGGGTGGCAGAAGTAGGAAATAAGGGAACAGCACTGCTCTTTGTCAATTGGTGGTTTTTCTTATCGCTCAAGAGATTGATCAAAATGCAAGATAGAAAAGACATCTCTTGTGTAAACATCCCAGCTTTTTCTTTTTAACGTCAAGTATCGTTTAAATATTCATGCCCTGTTCTCTTTTTTTAATGAGACAGCTTTGTTTTTATTGCCTTCTTTTTTTTTTAACAAAGAAAAATGGAAGGACAAAAAATCAATCTTTTTTCCGATAATTTAAAAGTAGATATTAATCACATTACTGAACTCCTTTGCTACCTGCATTTCAATTCTTGATTGGAAAAGTGAGTTTAGATATCCTTAAAAATATCAAATCAAAATCTATTAAGTTTCTTCTGTTATTATAGAAAAGAAATTACTGTTTATTTTCTGTTCTTGATTGTTGCTTTTTCTTACTAATAATTGCATTCTAAACTTCGTTTTGAAATAAGTTTTACTATACATATCCATATCTTCTGTATTCAAATTTTATTTCTTTTTCATACGTATTAAGCAAAAATACAAATAATTTTTTGTATAAATAATAGCATAAAACAGTTAGTTTTAAATTTTTATATTATAAATTATATCTTTGAAATCATTTGATATTATTCTTTATCAGAAGATAAAATCTTAAGTCCATATTTCTTTCTTATCTCCTTTCTACTTATTGTGATATTAACAAATATACAACATCTCAACAAAAAATATATTCCACAAACTATATTTATTTAGCAAATTTTCGGAAAATATTCCTTCTTTTCTTTTTCAGACTTTTTTAAAAATTGAAATAATAACAGATGTCTAATATCACATACACTTTCTTGGGCATAATTTAATATCACAATCACTTACCCATGACTTTAACAATATTACTTCTAACAATTTTTATATTTACTTTAATTAAATTCAGTTTAAGTATTGAAGTTGTGAATTAAAGTAAATGTAGGAATTTTTAGAAGTAATATTGTTAAAGTCATGGGAAACTGATTGTTATATTAAACTACGCCCAGGAGTGTGTATGTGATACATAGACATCTGTAGTTATTACAATTTTTTTAAAAAGCTTGAAAAAGGAAAGAAGGAATACTTTCCGAAAATTTGCTTAATGAATATATTTTATTGAATATATATTTTTGTGGAGCTGTTGTATATGTTACGATAAATTCTTCATCAGAATTAATGTATAAAGAAAATCATGAAAATTTCATTATAAGAAGAATTTCATTATTATATTATATAGGTAGGTACAATCCTCGAAAATTCGTGCCTAAACCAACTCGTAAATGGAAATTTACACTCGCTAGCTAATTAACGGGGGTGGGGGGCAAAATCTCATATATATACGATATACCTATACTAGCAGCGGAACCCGCCCGATTGGTAGATGTATAAAATTTAGCTTCGCGACCTATCATTATATATACGTCCTTGCACATCACCTACCTATAAATTGACGAATGGTGATTGGTGAAGGGTAGAGGAAACTTCCATCATGAAATACCCCTCGCGCTAGTTCACATCCCGGTGAATTTGAATAGGCGGTAAATTTGAATTGGCACAGCAACCAAGGTTTTAAATTTAGGAAAAAACCGATTTGCGAGGTAAGTTTTTCCACACGCAAGCGCCTAATTTCTACTCGCAAATTGCGAGTTTGCGAGTGAGATTTTCGAGGGTTGGGTAGATAGATATTTCCTTTACGAATTTTACTGGTTTAGGGGCGCCGAAGATAATTTATATACTACCACTTTTCAATTATCATCGGGATTAGTAGCCCAGTAATACCTGACCCCACTAGGTCCAAATAAATCCAAATTTTTATTTTTTTATGTTTTTCATTCTCTTATTATCTTTGTATGTTTATCCGTTTCTGAAACATTTCTTGTTAACTTTTCGAATGTTTATATTGATTTTGATAAAAAATTAAAAGTTTGATGTTTCACGAACATTTTTTTCTTCCTGTCTGTTGAAGCTCTCGTTCAAATGGTCTTTTGTGAACATAGTCTTTGCTTTCAAAATTCAATATTTTATCAGCTTCACCAAAATAGAACTTTCTATTCTCTTCAGGGGGTTCATTTTCCAAGGATGCTTGAAAAATTTGAAACTTCTGATACTTCTGTAGTAAGTCTAGAAAAATCCTAATACAATCATAGTCCGGACTTACGTGTCTTGACCTTATGTAATCTCAAACTTACGTACGCATTGCGTAAGCTCCGAAACCACTTAGAAACTAGACATCAAAGCATTTTCAAAGACAGTTCTCTTTGCTAGTTTCTCTATGTGGTTAAATTGATATTGAAGTGTTTAAAACTTTTAGATTAGTGTTTCTTATACTTAATTACAAAGTGCAGTAATACATCTTAAAGAATGTAATGCAAAATTTGAAAGGCTGTAATGTTACATTGCCATCTCATTATTTTATTCTCAGTTACGGGACATTGACGATTCCAGTGCATTAGGTACATTAGTAGCGAGAAAAAATACAGTGTTTCGACTTACGAACACCCTCCGGAACCTAATCTACCATAAGTCCAGGGTATAAATGTACATCTTAACATAACTCGATTTAAGTAGAAAACGTAGCTGGAGATTAAACTTGGTAATTAATCTGTTTAGGATTAATGCAACTATAATATGATTTCATCGTAATATGAAATTATTGTACTTTATATTTAATAAAAACGAACAGGTTGACAATAAGCAGACAAATAGCACAGAATAGTTTTCCTAGGTTCTCTTAATGGTGGATAAAGGTAGCTTTTAAAATAAATTAATCTTGATAGTTCATTTAAGACTTTGGCTTTAAATTATTTAGTATATTGATAAGTATTCTATCTTAGTATCAATAGTTAGAAATTAACAAGTTTTGTTGATCCAATTCAAAGATATCTAAAATATTCTATTAAGAAGTGTTTTGCAATACAGAGACACAAAACAATTTTATAATTGATATCATTTTAATTCTTACTGCAATAATTGCTTCACACAAAAAGAATTTAATATCATTCATTCACTGTTGGAATTTAACACAATTCGCTGAAGACAAAAGGCTCGTAATGAATGTCTGTGGACGATCGATAAACGGTTCGATCCATCAAATCTTAGATGTTTGTCTCTTGGGTGACATCTAGTTGCAGAAAATGGAACTATTTCAAAGACAGCATTAGAACCAACATAATCTGCTGTGAATTGACTAAGAAGATGAAAGATTCGCTCGATACAGATATTAATTAATTTAAGACATGTAATAAGTGCCCTGTATTAGTTCGTTTTACTATATTTTTAGTTAAAAACCTTAAAAGGATCTTGTAAAATCTTTTGTCCACGAAATCATCCTAGTAACTCAGTGCACCATTTGAAAAAAGAAATAAAATAATAAACTATCTCATTAGTTTATTTCTCTGTGATACTTGTATCCCAATGTTGTTATTAGCGCTAGTTTAAATCGATTACAAAGTGTACTATTACATTTAAAAAAGATGAGTTATTATCATCTTACAACAAACTTGTGTAAAAACCAAAAGACATTTTTAATGAATAACTAACAAATAATGTTTTAATACTCGTATAGGGTAAAGTGACCAAATGTCGGCCGGTGCCCAAATGTTGGCCACCAAATGGTTTTTGTATTTTAAGAAACACGTAGTGGTCTAGCTGTGCTTTTTTTCGTTTTACACGATTTTGACATCTTTGGACTACCATCCTATCTTAGTTTCAATTGTCATCTCCAGATGTCGCTATATATATTAAGCTCTCATCGAAGACGTGACATTGATTGTTACGGGAAACGATTGTTTTGGCCAGATTCTTCAGATTGCAAAGTTGAGAATTCATTTCTCCAAGCCAAAGCAATACTTTGTTTTCATGTTTTTTGTATGATTTTGATATTAGCAAACACTTAGCTGATATTTTAACCTTATTTCCTAAGTAATTAGTATTTATTACCTTAAAGTGCTTCAGTATTTACATTTTATTTTCCTATTTCAAGTTGCCCTAATGTCGGCCATGGATGGCCCAAATGTCGGCCAGCTATGGACCAAATGTCGGCCATGCAGTAGCTCAAATGTTGGCCATGCAGTAGCCCAAATGTCGGCCATTGTTTATTTGTTAGCGTGCAGCTTAGCCTACTTAATATTTTAATAAAAAAATATAAACACTAATCTTACTTATTAAAGACTAGTGGCAACCCGTGAAATATTCACGGAAGTAAAACGGATTCCACATTTTTGAAATACCGTGACATTTTTCAAAACCTCAAGATTGAAAACGATCTTCTAAGCTCATTTTTTGAAAGCCATGACTTCCATAACAGCCCAAGTATAATTTCACTGATGACTAAGCAATAAAACAACATATATATTTTGATCATGGTACCTCTTGCAAGCATGTGATTATCCATATTTAGAGGTTAGTTTCGAAATATGCTTGAAGAGTCAATAAGATGTGTATGTCATTATAGAGTCATTATAAGTTAACCTACTGCCCTAAAATAATGTCGAACCACACAAAGAAATGTTGGTGGACACCAACTTGTATTTTGTTTCTGCGTAACTCCTGTTTCTGTAGCGCTGTTGGGATGACACGGAAATGTTGGTGGCGCCACCTTGTATTTTGTTTCTTGCTTAAATATTGTGTCTGTAGCGCTATTGGGATGACACACAAACACAGCGACCGACCGACATCCGTACGTACAGTTTTTGCCTATATAATAGGATGATTAGGCCTATACTTCCTTTCGAATATAAGAATATACGTAGGCTGAAAAGAAATTATTATTATTATATATTATAAAAGCGTTATTTTGTCTGTCGTAAGACTTTACGTTTTTCCCATTTTGTGACCAAACTATAAGAGATAGAGTGGTCATGTAAATGGATAAAATGTAGAGCTTTTTAAGACAAACAAAATGCTACAAAAATCTTTCGAAAAAAGTTTTTGGTTTCCAAGATGGCGCCTTTTAAATGATCAAATTTTGAGTTTTTCTCAATTTAAACGAAAAGTATAAAAGATAGAAGACAACATTAAATTGAGAAAATGTTGGTATTTGAAAGTTCTATCGAACGATGTATCACTTATTCACAAACGCTTCAGCGTTTGCAAGATACATGCAAAAATGTGAATTTTCGGTGTATGACGCCGACCAGCAATACATCCGAGTTATTCGGAGAAGCCACAACAGGCTGGGAAGTTATGTTCTCCGACGATCGCAACATTAATTTGCTAAATAAATAAAGTTTGTTTTTTCAATGCTATATATGCAAGGGTTCCGGAGCGAAGCGACGATACCCGGCTATTATTATTATATATTATAAAAACGTTATTCTGTCTGTCATTCTGTAAGCAAAATGTTAAATTACAAATTACTAAAATGTTACTAAAATAGAGAATCTATTCATAAGAAATGAAAAGATATTAAACAACTGTCCAACTACACTGATTGGCGACGTAAATATAGATACAGTAAAATCCCGTTATTACGCTCGTCAAGGGACCATGACCAACAAGGGTAATAAGCGGGATAGTGCTATAGACGGGAAATGATTTATGAGATAGGGAAAGATTTGGACACATTTTACAGGAAACATACATGGTTCTGCAATAGATATAGTGCAAATATGAGCTTATTTCCTATTAAAAAGATCTTTGATTGTGGTTTGCGTGTGTGTGTGCTACTGTTAAGAATTATGACATTTTCAATGCGGTTCAGGTAACTACTAACGTCAATTAATACACCACTAGGAGCAATACTAATATATTTCGGAGCAGATTTAGTGCGCACTTTCCTTTTTTACGTTTGCAATAACCCTTCGCTGCATCGGTAATTGCATCCCTATTTTTTATTATTGTTCCTAGACTGGATGAGGGAATTCCTAGAGATTCTGCGAAATTCTCTTGACTTAATGTAAAATTATCGTCGTACTTACGGAGAATTTGCAATTTTTCACTTATAGATTTCCGCTTCGACATTTTGCACTACTGTATCACAGACCCGCACTTCACAGAGTTCAAGGATTCCCTCCTATACCAGGGGGAAAAAAAGGAATCTTTACAGTGTTACATTTCTTTTCGATACAAAATTTCCGATATAAAAAAGCGCTACAAGCGGGATTTGAAGCGTTATAAGAGGGTAAAAGTATACTGAGATATACAGAAAATTCCAGGGACTGTATAAAAAGAGCGTAAAGAACGGGATAGTGCTATAAGCGGGAGCGTAATAACGGGGTTTTACTGTATTTTCAAAATGAATAAAAACAATGCAGTACAGAAATGCGTAAAACTTATGTGCAATAATGGTTCCAAAAATCGTCTTTACGGAACAACAAGAAACAACTGTACAATTCATGGAAATACGAAAACAAATATAGATCATATTTTCATAAATAAACATGATATCAAAACACCAGGAATAATATGTAAAGAACGAATCGGATATGAGTTGAAAATGACAAAATAACAGATCCAAATATAATCTATAAAGAACTAATCAATGATGTTAAAAAAATAAAATTCATGAAAATCTACATATATAAAAAGAAAAGTCCTGACTCACTCACTGACTGACTCATCAACGCCCAACCCAAACCCTTGGACCTAGAAAGCTGAAATTTTGCACAGAGGTTTCCTTTACGATGTAGACAATAAATAAGGCCGGATTTTTCGAAATTCTTAGGGGATAGGGAATAATCTTGCAAACTGACGATGAAGTGAACGGCGGCAACCCCAGGTGTGTGGCGCCAACCCGCAATACTTAACCTGAGTTAAGTGGAGAAGTCCACAACGGGCTGGGAAGTCGTATATTCTCCAATTCTCAATATTAATTTGCGAAATAAATAAAAGTTTTTTTTTTTTTTTTAATCTTATAGATTCAAGGGTTCCGGAGCGAAGCGACGGTACCCGGCTAGTTAATTTTATAAAAAAAATACTGTGATATATTTAAATAGAGGATAGTATCCGAGATTTACATTTCTATCATTACCTAGCCTAGATCTCACAACATAACTAGGACATCCCTAGTTTTTTTTTCCGAATTCACAGAGCCATAGCCATAAAATAGTTTTTTAAAACGGGAAATATTAGTATTAAAGTTCTTTTAACTCCCTGTTTCCCAACGTGGAGCGCACGCCCCACAGGGGGCAATTTGATTGTTAAGGGGGGCAATTAAAAAATGGAAAAAAAGTTTTTTTTTTTTTTTTTTGGTTGCAAAGCTTAAAAAGTCGGTTGTGAAAATTATATCTAATGTGGTGGGGCATAGCATACTTTAGATACTTTAGGTGGGGCATAGCACAAAAAAGGTTGGGAAACACTGCTTTAACTGCTAAGGAAATTATGGGATGGAAAAGGACAATTTGACTAGAAAATGCATTGGAAAATTAATTTCTTTTCATCTAATATTGCAATATTTCCACTGTAGGCGAGGCTATTGCACATTGAAACGATCAGAGCAAAGAATTGTATTATTAAACATATTTCTTCTTCTTCATGTGCCATCTCCATCCAGGAGGTCGGTGACCATGGTTTCCATGGTTTACTACAGGGAAGTTTCCGTGGTAAGGCCCCAATCTTTTCCACGTTTGCAATAGCCATCTTACTAGGCTCGGTCTGCCAGCCATTGACCATTAATTGGTTCCTCTGCCTGCCAGTTGTTCTGTGCTGCCGTTGACATATAAACTGTTCTTCCGCCATCACAGAGCTAGATGTCGTTGCATTCCCAACATCTTTTAAGAAGTCGCCGTTAAACATATTTAGTTTTATAAATTCCAGAAAACACATTTTCACAATATTTTTCCATAAACTTGTATTCTAAATGTTAAAATGCGATTTTCTTTAAATAAATTCCAGTGAACAGAAATTTTTAACTGATCCATGTTTTAACTGGCCAACATTTGGTCATCCCCTGGCCGACTTTAAGGCACCCTGGCCGACATTTGGTCACATTGTAAGGTTATAGTAATTAATGCGTAGTTAACTTAATAATAGGTATTTTTCGTAATGCCATACTTCTTTATTTCATTAAAATCACAATAACTCAAAAAATTTGTTTCAATCATATAAACTAAGTCATCAGACCTTTTATTTTCTGGTTATTTGTAGTATGTGGCCGACATTTGGTCACTTTACCCTATATATTAATTAATTATGTTTTAATATTGATATATACAGCAACCTGCACAATTTTTAGTGCCTTCCCTGCTGACTGAGAAAATAATCTCGGATTCCAAGGTCACTTGTCCGTCGTGTGTATATGGTGAGTGTGTGTGGCAGGGAAGCCGACCAAAAATGAACTGTTTAGCCTTTGACCTTACCTCACGTGACTTACGGTTGATCCCCGTCGATAAAAAATGAAATGTAGGCATCGTCAATAGTATACCTAAAACTTGAGGAGGAGTATCATAAAGAACAATTCAATGTTTTCTTTTATCAATATGGATTAGTTAGGAGAATGATCCATATTTATAGGGATATTGATCACTAGAAATATTGATCACATAGATCACCATATCCACAGTAATCACAATAATCGCAATAATTGCGCCTTTTGCATTCGCAGCAATCACATTTATAATAATTAGGAAATTAAAGCAATATCAATTATATTTTCTTATAAGTATCAGAAGACGTTGCGAAGCATTGTGATTGGTTTACTAATCGCTATCCCTACCTTGTTTTAATTAGTGAATGTTAATTGTTACTTTGACTATGTAGGCTAATTAATTACGATTTCAAGAAGTGAAGAATTACATTACAGTTGCTGCTGCGTATGTCATTCAAAACCATCTACAGAATTCGGTGTAACATTAGTATTTAATGTCACAGGCATCTGATTGCTACTTGAGCTTTTGATGTCGTCGCCATTTGGTCGATTGGTGAAGTTTGTGAGAGTTGAGAAAAAAAAATCATGTTTCTAGTAGTTTTGGTTGCTATTTGTTGAGCAGTACTTGAAGAATTCAGTGGCCTTAATCTTTTGACTTATTTGTAGCATTATCATTATATCCATTAACTTTCCATTGTAAATTCTGCAATAAACAGTATTAATCCCATTAAACACTTATATATAAATATCAAATAACATTGGTACTGCATCACTGTTGCCAATGTCCGTTTTAATCTCACTTGATATCAGCATTATAATTCCACGAATCATGCCTTTTAGCTATTTAAATTTCAGAGAAAGTGATCTTTCAATATGTTTTTCGTAGAATTTCATTTAAGAAACTTCCTCTCCTCTTTTATTAAGAGAAATCCATTAGGTACATACGACAATTTGACCACAAAAGATATCTATATTATTATATAAACCATACAGCTAATTGCGTTTCTGTCTCGAAAGGTTAACAGCATTAAAATTTGGACATAGGCGCAAAGCACCGCTTTAATGGCCTCATAATTCAACTTTATTAGGGTAATCCTATTACTTGCAAAATAAATTTTATCTCCGAACTTTGTAAGTATGGCTGCTTTTCATTTTACTACCCTACTTAAACCTAGAGGTCGTTCCCAGAAATCTACATAAAGGAAATAGAGGATAAGTGTTTGTTAAGTTTTACAACTGATTTGATTGCTTGCTTTTTTTGATTATTTGCTATTGATAATACAAGAGAAAAATATCATTACAGACGAACACACTTAACATATTGATATTAAATTAATAATAAAAGTGAGACATCTTTAGAGATCTCTTAGGGAGGAGCTACTAGGATTCCATTGTGTGTTTGTGTAACGCTTTCCACAGTCCTAACCAGGAGTCGAAGCCCTATGAGTGTAACACGTTGGACTATGCATGGAGGAAAAATCCGATTCTCGGTCAAGGCGACGTTTAGGTTTATCTAGTCAGGACCGGCTCAGGAAAATAGTGATAATTAAACGAAATTGGGTTCGCCCGTATGATGCTAAAGTGGAAGTATAGACACACTAAATGAACTGCGATCGGGCATAGCTTGAAATTGCACTCGACTCTTGAATAAATGTGTTCCAATCAATAATAATGTCACTTATAACAACTCAAACATTTGATAAATAGCAAATTGGAAGGGGGCCGCTTGGCTTTGTATTACGTAAAAAAACTGTAAATAGTCCTTTTTTTTGTCATTGTTGTTGCCACTGGTGGAATGTAAAAGTGAATGTTAAAAACAAATCGAAAGTAAAGTAAATATTATTGAAAGGATTTTATCAGACGCAATTCATTAAAGTAAATACATTTCATGTTAATTAGGAGCTCGTATGGTCTTTGTAGTAAGCATTTGTAAACACCTGAGTATTCTCTGCATTTCTATATTTGCATTTCATTAACTGACAAGCACTTCTGAAAATGGATTTTAAGTACAGTTGAATAAACTAAAAATTAATTTGCTGTAATTGTAACAGCTAGTTTTTTGGGGAAATACTCATTTTTTTTTTTAACTTCAATTTTTCAAACGCTTTCTCAATACATTTCTATTTCATTCCAACGACTTCGAATGATTGATCCAATTTTAAGAAAAAGAAAGCAATCTTCTTTTTAGCCTTTAAAAGTATTTTTAAAAAAGCCTTCATTTTCATTGAGATTGATCTTTTCGAAACTTAGTATTCCCATTTTCGTATAAGAAATGCTTCGTTTTCCATTTGAAATTTATTCTCTGTGGATCCTTGTCGCCATATTAACGCGTGAGGATCTACAAGAAAATCTCTAGAGCATCATTAGAACCGAAACAATGGGTGATATTTCTTTTACGTAACTCATTAATTACTATGGACAATTTATTTATTTTTAATTAACTATTTTTTTTCCAGAAAATGGAAGATTTTAAACTGTTTCTATGAAGTTTATATAATTTAAAAATAAAAGGAGCTTTCACGATTACCCTAGGTGGCGCTAGGAGTAGCAGGAAGTAAGACTCCCGACGTTCCATGACCAACTGGACTAAATGGGTGTCGGCGGTCAGTCCGACGCCGCCCGCCTCCTATTCCCGTAAAAGAAAGCCGGTCCCTGTTTTACAGAGGGCTGAGTGAATCCAAGGACTCATCTGGAGGAGAAAAACTAAGGGAAAAAAATCTCAGATCTCCGCCGGGAATTGAACTCGAGTCCTCCAGCTCTTAGCTCAGTGCCTTATCACTAGACAATTGGGTCCACAATATTATTTTTAGCAACAAAAAAAAAAAAAAAATTTAAATCTTAGAAAAGTAAATTTCAAGTTTTTTCAGAAACGTCTTTTTCACTAGTTTAATTTATAATACGTTTTCATCAGCATTTATCAAAGTTTTCAATTTGCTTTGTAAACCTTGAAAATTAACAGACTAGAAATGATAGAATTGGTAACATATGGCAAAGTAAACGTTACCATATTTATTTTAATCATTGTACCTCTTTTGCGAAGAACAACTCTTCTCTTGGGTCCTTTCTATTATGAATTAATTGTACCGAGCTTTAACAAAATTCAAAAAATAGGCCTTGAAATCTACTTAACCAGGAGATCCTAATTAATAAAACCACAGCTTATTATCTCAAATTAAAAAGTAAATGGAGATGCTTTAATTAATTATCGATTTTTAGGACTTTCAGGTTGTTGCCATTTTAATCTGTTGAAAGATTTCTCTGTTGGAATCCAGATAGAAATTAAATAATACATTGAAAAATTCCCATCTCTTTTGAAAATTACTACTTATGATGTTAGCATGAAAAGAAAATATAAAGTTTCTTGAATCTTACTAATGTGTATTACCTAAGAACTCAGAGTATTTGAATTTGTTTTACAGAATCACAAGAAGAAATCGCTATTTTTCAGTTGTTATAATGTGGTGAATTAATTTGGCCTCTGGTTCGTGAAAGAAGATAGACCGAGTCCAGCTGGATCTGAATCTCTGGGATCTCTTTATTTTTGGGAGAACATGAGTTTGAATACCCTATGGTTGCTATTGATTGGTGTGCTTCACAATCCATTGGGGGATTTAAATGACATGTGATCTTTAACTGATTTTAACTGTAGCTTTTAAATTATAGGGAATTATGGGTAGCACACCAAAGGAAAGAATTTAAAAATAAACAAACAGAATCGACGGTTAATGATAGAATTTGAAATGTACAATAGATTAAATGATGATTGATTAGAACACTAACAAAATAGAATAAAATAGAATAAACACAAATGTAACTATAAAAATCATCACAAAGATTTGTTTTCCATGTTCTATTTCAATCAATATTTTTGTTTTTGAAATGACAAACTTTATTTTTTATTTTTTTAATACTTTAACATTAAAGTGAGGAGAGAAGAGGCATTTATGAAGAGAGGATTATACATATCAGTTCCCCTAATAAATATATAGTAATCATGGTGAAGGAAATGAGGCGCTCAGAATACAAGTGGTGTAAATCCATAGAAACTATTTTTGAGATATTTGCTTCACTTGTCTTCTGAAAACAAAGGTAATTATGGACGGTAGGTGCCGTAATCAGATGATGAAAAAAAAATCAACTATGGAATTATTTCACTAGTCCTCTACATAAAATTCATACTACTAAGATATTAAACCTATTTCAGCACAAATTTAATTTTTAATTATTGTAGTGTTGAGGAACTTTTTCTTTTCAGAGGGATCAGGAGGATTCTTAAGCTATATCTTATCATTCTCACAAGTTTGAAGATGGTACATTTTTATGTTATTACTAATTTCAGATGGACGACAGAAGCTCCTCTAGTTTGAAAGAGCAGCTCATTGCAAATGTATGGGTTCACGAGGCGTCCACACACTGGAAAGAGCAAGAAGGAACTTCACTGCAAGATTTAATACAGACACCGCCACTGTTGTACATGTTCCAAGTGCAGTATTTCCTTTGTTAAATCTTGCCGTGAAATCCGATTCCACATCCTTTAACTTTTCTTGTCTGCGGACATGCGTGAACCCATAGACGTGCAAAGAGCTAAACTTTGAAACTTTAGGAGCTTGTATCGTCCATCTGAAATGAATGATAAAACAAAAATACATAACCTCTTCAACAGCTTTGGATTTTGTTCGGAAATTTTCTTAAGATTATCCTATGCTCCTAGATATAAGTATATCCATCTTCTATAAGTTTTTTTCTTGCTAAAAGTCCCTCCGTGATCCATTTCAGGTTCTCTTTAACGAGGTAGATCCAATTATGGTGTTTGCTATATATTGGAAGCTGTAGAAGGAGTTAGTGTTAGGGCAAAACGAAGATGTGAATGTGATTGATTTCAATATATCTTTAATATTATTACATGACTTTAATGTTAATAATAAAACTTTCGAAACACGTGATTCCTTTATTCTTATTTTTCTATTATATTTAATTTCTTCTCAAATGCTACTGATTCTACTTTTATGTAATTAAAGCATTAAATTTGCTCTGATTGTAATTGGAGATTCTTGTCAGGAAACAACAGGTATATTCCAAAGGATATATTTTTCCAACTATAATTAATGATTTAAAATTAGGCTATTTCCATTCTTAGATTAAGATGTCACTTGTGAGCAGAATAACGACATCTATTGAAATAAATAAAATTCAAACGAGTATGCAAAATAAGAAGACTATTTAAAAAACAAAAAAAATACACAAATAATGTAGGTTTGTAGTTTTACAAAGTCACGACTGTACTGACTCTCTTATCTGGAACTGAGACCCGGATATTAAATAAAAGATATCATATCCCAGCAACAGGGATGTGCTTTTTAAGATAAATAAAAGGATTTATTAGGTAAGATAAGATTAGAACAAAAAAAGAAGAGAAAATCTTAAAGTTTTTACCATAAATGAAAAAAGTCTAGAGAATAAGGAAAAATTGAAATAGAATGTAAATAGAATGGGGGCCAAGAAGCCGGAGCAGGTCGGTAAGCCTATTAGCTTTAAAAAGGAAGAAGAAAAATGAGAAGAAGATATGACGTCAAAGAACTGAGATCGATGTGATCACTACTAAGTCAGTCCTTAGTCGTATAAAAAAATCTTCAAGTGATGCAACTTTAAAAAAGTTACTTAAATATTATGAAAGACTGCGCTTTTATTTTCAAAGGCTGATAGCGATATTTCGGCTAATTTGCATTAGGAATCCATTAAAGGTTTTGTATTTACAGTCATTACCGTTGTTTGAATGCAGTTTTAATCTGCATTGACCTAATAGCCTAACTTCTTACATCTAAGATTCTATCCGTCTTAAAGAAAGGAAAAATGTCCCCTTTTAAGTTATCGTTAAAGCAAAATTGGGAAATTATGCGGTTTTAGTTTATTAATGTTATTTTTAAGTAATATTAATAGTTTAAAACATTCAATGTGAATGTGGAATGCTTTATGATATTTTTTCATCGTTAGAGTTGGCTTTACAAATTGATTTACCATTTAGCTTAATATTCTATGTTTTTTTAGGACCACAATTAAACAAACAATTAATCCAGGGTTTAAAAACTCTGTTCGAAAACTTGTCACTCCAGCTTTAAATTTCTTGTGAATAATATGCGAAATCTTAAAGCACTTTTGTAGATCTTAATTGCTGATCTAACTTTTCCAATATAAACTTTTAAGTTTCAGTTTATATTGATACATTGGAGATTGACGGTTGAACAGACAACGTAAAATTCTAAGACTTTATTTTATTTTAATCTTTCATCCAATATTTGTTGATGAAATTGCAGATTGCATTCCGCAAAGCTTTTTTAGTGGCAGTTAAAAATTGCATTGTTGGAAATTTTGCTGTTAGAATCCAATTTGTATATTTTTTGAAACTGGTTGAAGACAAAACAGAATAATTTCATTTTCGTTCATTTCTTATTTTCTTTGTCTAGTTGTAAGACGCCATTGGGTGTCTCTGTGTTTGTGCATTCAACCTTGCAAAATGCAAAACAATTTTCTTTGTGTTTGTGCCTATTGTTCGTTGATGGTGAGAAGGCTGCTGTAGCTTCAAGGAGAGCAGAGTAATCCTTTGATTACAGTAGTTTCTAGACACCATAATTAAGAAGTTCTGTCTTGATGACAAATAACAGAAGAAAAGACAAAAACGTTTCAAGAAATTTTGAGAAATTGAAAAACCCCTAAATGAAAAGGGGTTCTGAAAGAAGCTTAATAAAGAAACTAGTCTTTAAGTTCTGTCCTTAATGATACCAGATTTTAAATTACAAGGTTGATTTCAGCAATGCTTGCTAGTTACTATAATAAAGCCGACAATAGTTAAGTCATTAAATCAACTTCAGTTCGAAATTATTTCATGGTATTCTATATTTTAGGGCTCGCGAGAAACATGGGGCTCTTTGATATATATAGTGCGGTTTAGGGAAATATGTTAGTTGAATTCCTTTTTACGTCATAATAAATATTAAATGTAAATAAAAAAGAATAAAGATTTTTTGAAGATTTATATTTTACTTATCGGATAGAAACTCAGAGTCTACGGTATTAAAATGTAAGTTTAATGTTTATGGTGAGTAAATATATTTAAGAATTTAAATCCTTTTTTAATGCTAGTTTTGAGTGATAGATTAAAGAAATTTCAGATCAACAGTTTCTCTTAGATTTTTAGGAATCTACGTAAGTCCTAGAAACAAAGCTAGCAGGTGCATATACGCTTGTCAGATATACTGAGTGGTATAAAATTCACTTCTCGTTAAATGCTTGATTACATTACTATACATGGCTATTTAGAAATAAATTTTGTACTCAAATTGCCTTCCTTCCTTATTAAAACATAGATCAATGTAAAAACCTCGTCCGATAAGAAACAATAAAAGAGTGTTTGCGATTTCAGATTGCTGTTGTCACCATTGGCTAATGACTTTTCACAACTCTGTATTTACAAAATTTTCAGTCCTTCACATTATATCAAAGTTTTAATATAAAATGTCCAAACACATTTAGAAGAGAAGAGTACACAATTTATAAAAATTTAAAATAATTCTTAATGTGCATAAATTTCTTTTATTATGTTCCTATTTGCTTATTTATATAATTTATATTTATTTATATAATTATATTGAGAAATCGAATAATTACAGATCTATTATATATATTTAATTATTAAAAAAACCAGTTTTTTTAGCTGAAATCTTACAAGATTTACCGAAACCAATAAAATAATTAAATATTTTACCGAAAGTAAAGTTCGTAACACTAAAAAACGAAAATATTTATCTATTTTTGTTAAAAGATAAGTATTTTTATTAATTTTCTATGTTGGTGTGTTACAACTCTATCTAATGTTGGGTTATTTTAATTGCCATCATCGGAACGAGCAAAATAACATTGAAAATCGGGACAATACAATTGAAGGTGCTTTTGACGCAGAACTTCAAAGTTGTTATCGTATCTTCATGATAATTGAATCAACTTCAGACAACACATTTAATTGCGGTTTTGCTTTCCTAAAAACATGTTGCATTTGAAAATACGATAGTCATGAAAGGACTATGAATTAATATATTAGATTAAATCTTCACTGAAGTTACAACCAGCTTTAATTAGGGAATTCTTGCATCTCTTTCCGGAATTGCTTTATTAAAATTCTTGGAATAGTTTCTTGGATTTCTGTGAATCCAGGGGATATTTTCAGAATTATGTGTACTCTACAAGATTTTGGTAAGACAGTATATGCTGAAAATTTCAAAAAACACATATCAACCATGAATACTTTGTGATAAAATTACAGTAAAGGAAATATTTATCTGTTAATTTTAACAAACAAATCAACTTATATAATTGGCCAAGTTCGTCTGCCTGTCTGTCTGTTCGTCAGAGTGTCTGTCCGTCTGTCTGTAACTCGATATAATTAAGCTATTAAGATAGATCCAAGGTTCTCAATGGTACCATTGAATCAAGTCATTCCATGTTGTTTCCCTGAAATTTTACCTGAAATTCTAACAAAACGTATGTTCAAAACCAAATAATTTTGTTACCACTGCACCGATTTTAATGAAATTTGGCATACTTACTCAGTTTTTTACGCTGATTTTGAAACTCAAAATCATTTTTGCCATAGAAGCTTCGTTCACAAGTTAGCGCAGTATTTAGATTATACAAAGGTGAGTTTTAAATGCCTTTCGGCGTTATGAGTCAAAAATAATAATTATTCTTTAGATAAATTAAACTTTAGATATGGTTGGTATTTCGTTTTTCTTTTTGGGTGGAAAACGATCCTTTAGATTAAACTCTCAGGTGTTCAGATAAGAAGTATACTTAAATAGGTCTGATAAACATTAAAAAAAAAAATTCAAATCAAATCATCAATCGAATTAAATATATATATATATATATATATATA
>JAFIDM010000001.1:37796492-37806850 GCA_023159025.1 Thereuonema tuberculata
GGGAACTGACCTCGACAGCTGAAATTCTAACAAAACATACGTTCAAACCAAATAATTTTGTTACATCTGCATCCATTTTAATGAAATTTGGCATACTTACTCAGTTGTTTACGCTGATTTCGAAACTCAAAACCATTTTTGCCGTAGAAGCTTCGTTCACAAGTTAGCACAGTATTTAGATTACATTTACTTTATATTTGATAGTTGATAATAAAATGATTTTTCAGATTTTTTTTATGGCTGTCAGCCGACAGGTTTTGCTGCTAGTAATATTTATTTGGTAAAATATCAAAAGGAAAAGAAAGTAAATAATAGAAGTAATAGTTTACGAAAAGAAGCATGCACTAACAATCATGTAACATGAAGGATTATTATTAACAACGTGATATCAATAACTAAATGTATTGTACACGTTATTGTTAGTAACATTTGGTTTATTTGTAAGGAAATAATATAGAAGAAATGATACCAAAGTGTTGTTACAGATTCCATTCGTTAGAAGATAGTTTTTCCGCCATGAGAGAACTGCGATATTTCATCTCAACATCTGCTACTCCTTAAGGTTAAATAATACGAGGGATGAGAAGTTAATTCATCAAGTGTGAAGGACCATATTTCAACTTGACAAAATGTTCTGTACGTTCATCTAAGTTATCTTTCAGAAAGCTCGACTGTTGTAAGTAAAGTTCCAATTTAATTCTGAAAGGACAAATGAGTTATAAAGAATTAACTGCTTCTTTTAATATTAAAGATTGAAGATTTTAAAGTAAAGTAAACGTTTGGCAGCAAGTAATACATCCGCTGTCTTTAGGTTCGAGGATAACTTTTAGGCATAGGATTAATGCAAGGATTCAAGTGCAATAACAAAAGCATTGAATACTAGGATTAAATAGCAGGTGAACGTTTTTATTGAAAGAACTGTAGCTGTATATAATGTATATATTAAGAAGAACATTTGAAACTATTTTAAAGAAAATCAAATGTAATATTAAGGAAGTTTAATTAATTCTATTCCACCAATTCAAGTATTTTAAATCAATATTAGGAATTTACTCAAGTCTGAGAGTATTTATTAATTTATTTAAAGTACTTACCTTAAGTTGAATTATTATCAAAAAACACTGCTAATGTGCAATATCTATATTATTGAAGTGTTAAGTAAGTTTTGGAAAATGGATTCATTAATTGCCAGGTTTAAATTTTAGCCAATGTCAAATCAGAACTTAAGTTTCAATTAATTATAGCTAAACATTGATTCAATTTTTTACTTATTTGGAGATCATATTTTTAGCTTAGCATTATTCATCTAGAGATTATGTAAATATTTTTTCAAGTAATAATTTTTTAAAGTTTTAAAATCAGTAGATTATTTATTATTTGTTCCCTGATATCCTGTTAGATGGTTATTAATTATCTTGTAACAGTTAAACTATCTTTAAAAGTTATTACACTCCCGTGCAACTAAATCGACTCACTCCTTCAGAGCACACAAAAAGGCGTATATTTTTTAAATGGCTTAACCGATTTTCAAAAAAAAAATTTTTGAAAGCCTAATGTTTTTACTTTACAATGATACCATTATCATTAAAATCTGTACAATATTTTCCAAATGAATGTGATCTGAACGTAAGCGTAGCAAAATGCAGTCTGAACGGAAACCATGAGTTGCGCGCCGCACTCTCCTTTAAAATCCCACGTGGACCGATATTTCTTATCAGTCGCTTATCAGACGTTCCGATTGTAGACATCAGACTGTACACATCTCTATAAGTTTAATTCATTATTTTCACAAACCCATGGATACTACGCCAGAAGACGCCGCACAAGTTGTTGCTTTGTTGCAAGCAGGCCACAGTCAACGAGAAGTCGCTCGTCAACTAAACTTGAGCCAATCTGCTGTCTCAAGAGTATTCAGAAGGTTTCAGGAAACTAGTACCTTCACTCGGAGACCACATACTGGACGGCGCCGATGCACATCTGAGAGGGACATCGCTGTATGGTTTCAACTTCACTGTGAAATCGCCGGTGAAGCTGACACAACAGGAGCTGACACAAGTTCGTGGAGTAGCTGTTAATCAATGGACAGTCAGAAGACGCTTGAAGGAAGCCAACCTCACTCCAAGACGGCCCGCTAGAGGCCCAAAATTGACCGTAAGTCACCGCACAGCACGACTCGAATTTGCTCGGGAACACGTCAATTGGATCATCGAGCAATAGCGGTCCGTCCTATTCACTGATGAGAGCAGAATGTGTCTCCATGGTAATGATAGGAGAGGCCGGGTCTACCGGCATCCAGGAGAGTGATTTTCACAGTGCTGTTTTGCTGAAAGTCTCGTACGGCGGCGGTTCCTACATGATGTGGGCTGGCATATCCCTGAGGGAAAAACAGATCTTGTTTTCATAACTGGTGGAGGCCGGAGGGGGGCTCGACGATACATTGAGGACATTCTCCTGGATCATATTTTGCCCTACGCAGGATATATCGGGGAAGACTTCATGTTGGTGCATGACAATGCCCGGTGTCATTCAGCACGTACCACTCGACAATTCATGGAAGAGGTTGGTCTCGAGACGATGGAGTGGCCAGCCCTCAGTCCCGACATGAATCCGATTGAGCATTTGTGGGACGAGCTCAAACGAAGGGTCCGAGCCAGAAATCCGGCACCGTCTAATAAAAACGAGCTCAAGATTGCGCTGGAGGAGGAGTGGAATGGGATCCCCCAAGACTTTGTCAAAATCTTAATAGGGTCTATGAGGAACCGCATGCAAGCCGTCGTATAGGCAAGGGGAGGCAATACCAAGTATTGATTAATAAAAAGTTTCCTTGTTTTGCTTGAATTTTTTGTTGTATTTTAATTTTAAGTATCTACAATTTTTTTTCCTAAGCATGCATTTTGCTTGCGTTTTCATTCAAAATGCATTATAAAACAAAATAGTGTTACAGATTTTAATGATAATGGTGTCGTTGTAAAGTAAAAACATTAGGCTTTCAAAAAAATTTTTTTTTTTTGAAAATCGGATAAGCCATTTAAAAAACATACGCCTTTTTGTGCGCTCTGAAGGAGTGAGTCGATTTAGTTGCACGGGAGTGTAACAGTATTAAATTCATGAATTTGACAGATTGCAAGTACAAAGCTCAAAATGATCTTCAGCATTAGTCTATGACTTCACACAGTAACTAACTGAAATTACTTATTAAAAAACAGTAATTAATATTGTTAGCGCAAAATGATATCAGGGAAAGATAGAAAAGTACATAACTTTTACTCATCGGAGATGAAATCGCGAACCAGTATTGTCAAGATGTAAGAAAAAAAACGAAACTATTGAAACTTATTTAATGAGCTAAAAAAATGTAAAAAAAATGTAATAAAAAGACTAAAAACTATGAATTTCACAGCAGTTGTTAGCCCGTACCCTTTTTCTTGCTATTACTTTTTACTTTCACAACATTATTGCTTTTATTTATCACAGAATAGCTATATAATTTAATGGTAGAAATATTTTTTTTATTATTATTCTTATATTTTAACTTTATCAACTGCCAATCTCATGATACTGCTACAACTAATCTCAGAAAGATTGCATGCAATTCTTAGCTCGAAACACATCTTTAAGTTATTAGTAACATTTGATTTCTTGAAGTCTTAAATTGATTAGCTGCTACTTACGTTTCGAGAATTCTATTCTATCTATTCTCCTCTGAGTAGATTCCGTTTGTATTCTTTTTTAATGTCCACCAATTTTTCGATGAGAAACTCTTCCGTTGGTTTCGCACTTTAAAATTCCATCAATGAATCAATGAAATCTCTGTTATTATGCTTCAGCAGTTTCCATCATTTTAAAGTGAAACCTGTCAGCTGTGCTGGTTATATTTGTGGCATTTGATCTATGAACAAGCCTAAAGATGTGTGGACAGATATTTCTATTTTTCTATTCAGATTAAATCTCTGTTATAGCAGTTTTCGGTGTTGGTTTATTTGCGAATTATTTTTATAATCATAGTATGAACAAGAAACGTTTCTTGTAACTTTGGCAGTGCATTATAAGATGTGTTACAATAATAAAATACTTATTTCTTAGTCTCTTTCTATTTATTTGTAGTAACAAAATTTCGTGAAGCTACATACTCCACCTTCTCGATTTCATATTAAAAATCATTAAAAAGAACATGATGACTATATTACATTACAATTTTCTATGCATATAAAGGAGGACGTTAGTGTGTTTGTTCGCTAATCACTCCTAGGCCATTTGACCGATCTAGACCAAACTTTTCAGAATTACTCTTTAGGATCCTCGGAAATAACAGGCTACAATTCAAATCTGGAGCCATCACCTTCCTGTAATTTAAAGCCCTTCACGCTTTTGTATAATTTTCAACTAGAGCTATGGTTACTGGGTTACATTGTAATTCTTTACGACCTAACAATGTTCTAACACATCAAAATTAGCCATTGCCACATTGATTCTTTCGGAGAGTAAAGAAGTATTTTTCACTTTTATTTATTACATTTTAGTATTTTGATAATGCTGCCGAAAGAACAATTAAAACTATGTTTTAAAATGATTAGTATCAATATAGTTTCAATTTCTTCCTCAGATGTTATCAAAGTTTAATCAATAACATAATGTTACTTTCCGGTTGGGAAAGATGATAGAAGAGAACAATTATTATCCCAATGTGAAAATACAAAAAAATAAATTCAAATAACACTGGAAAAATTTATTATAGTATTTAAAAGATTTGTTATTTTTTTTAACCTCCGTTTTTTTACTCCTTCTTTTTTACCGTTTATCACAATTTGGTCATTTTTCTTTTTCTCCTAAAATGTGTTCATCTACAAATTTAAAATATATATTTTGGAATCAAATCAAATCTAAGGTGGGAAAAAAAACGAGTTCCGGTCTGCGACTTCCTGTCTTAGGGGAGGAGTGACCGACAATGAAATTTGTACGGAGTCGCCATGGTTTTTTGTTGCTTCTTTTTCAGAAATATGCTAACCATCTCATCGAATATTAGGTAACACAGCTAGTTATTCTACATAATTAATTGTACAACACCAATTTTATCATATCTTAAATAGCTTTCATATTTAGCAATAAAGGCATCAAATTTCAACTCATTCAATTAATATGTGATGTTTTACAGATTATCATTTTTTTATTTATCCGAGTTTCTCTGACTTGGCATCTTGTATAAAAGCGGTTGTATTTTCAAATCTATTTATTGCTCTTCTCTTATTTTGTTCCTTACTTTTCTAAATTTATTGTAATTTACTGATAAAATCATTTTGTATGGTTGTAGATATGTATGTTCCCTTTATTACTTTTGAACCTCTAAATGGATCGTTTCGAAACTTGGCAGCCATTGTACGGATAAGATTCGGTGCAAGTTTTGTTTTTGAAAAGTTTCCCTTTTTCCAATGTTAGATAAAAGCAAAGTGATCAAACTTTCCACAGAAAGGCATTGAACCGAAACTGGATTTCTGTCAATGTCTTTAATGTACAGGGTGTCCCAAATTGAAGTATACACTCTTTGAAACGTTATAACTCAGCAACGAAATGAGATAAGAATATAAGGTGTGTTGTGTATGATCCAGATGGTGCTCGAAAATCATTGCAACATGCTCATTGTTGTTCATTTGTCTAGAAACCAAAATGGCGGTGAGACTTTCATTCGATGAACGTAAGTGGATACTGAAGTGTTATTGGAAAGTGGAGAATGTTGTTGAGGTTCAACGACGTTGGAGGGTTGAATTTGGTACACAACCGCCAACAAGGGTAGCAATAACAAAACTCCGAGACAAGTTTGAAGACGAAGGAACGGTGAAAGATGTGTTGAAAGGTCGGTGCGGAAGAAAGAGAAGTTCCACTGATAACGAGAGTGTTGATGCCCTCATGGAGGTTTTTATACTGACGATCCCCAAAGAAGTCAGTGAGGCAATGCTATCGGGGAATTGGTATCGTCAAATCCAGTGTTCATCGAATTTTGCGAGGTCAAAAATGGAAGCCTTACATTCCGCGACTTGTCCACGCACTAAATGAGGACGACCCAGATAGGGGACTGCAATTTTGTGAGTGGTTCCTGCACAAGTGTGACGAAAGGGAGGATTTTTCAAGACTTAATTGTTTGGACAGATGAAGCAACATTCAAACTTAATGGCACAATTAATCGTCATAATTATGTGTACTGGGCTAACGAAAACCCAAACATCATTGAAGAAAAGGCCGTCAATCTTCCAGGGATAACGGTATGGTGTGGTCTATCCTCCAGAGGATTACTTGGGCCGTACATTTTCGAGCGTACTGTCACGGGTCAGACTTACCTGCAGATGTTGGAACTCATGATTCCACATCTTAATGATCTCTTCGAGAATGGAAATGAGGTTTACTTCCAACAAGACGGGGCTCCACCTCACTTTCATATCAATGTGAGAACTTTCCTCGATCACACATTCAATCACCGATGGATAGGACGAAGAGGAAGTGCGACGGAGTTCCCGCCTCGATCTCCCCGATTTAACCCCTCTTTGAATTCTACCTTTGGGGAACTTTAAAGAAAACGGTGTACGCCACAAACCCACAAACACTGATGGAATTAAGAGATCAGATTGAACATTCCATCAATGACATTCCATTGGCTAATCCAGTCGGTATGTCGCTCTGTTCGACGTCAGTGTTGGGAGTGTACTGTGGCAGAAGATGGACAATTTGAATATGTACGGGCTTAAGGAAGTTTACGGAATAAAATACAACACACCTTATATTTCTATCTCATTTCGTTGCAGAGTTATAACGTTTCAAAGAGTGTCTACTTCAATTTGAGACACTCTGTATATTAATTTGCTTATTAATTCTTTTAATATCTTCTTGAGTTTTAATTTGACTAAATTTGGATTAAGACAAATTAACTAAGCATTTCAGTATTATTCTAAAAAAAAATAGAGCATTCGACAGATATTGTAATTTAAAAATAAAGTTTTTCTTTGTAATGTTTTTACGAAAATGAAAAAAAAAGAAATATTGCCCTTTTTAAAAAAAATAAAATAAAAATAAGAAAGCTGTAAATTCTTTTAAGAACTTTGTTTTCAGTTATTTTAGATTGAGTTTACTTAACCTGTGTTCCCCAACTTTCTTTGCCCTTTCAGAATGTAATTGGAGAACATAGTTTCATCTAAGGCGTTAACTTGAAAGTGTTTAATTATCGGGTGACCTTCGATGACCACATTAACAGCACCAGCGTCAATAGGGTGAGACTTCGTTGGCGGCTCGAGTATCTTCGAAATCCCCCGGTAGAGGTCTCTTTCAGAGAGGAGCTGGAACTGGCTGCAACATAAACACCGACATGAACTCCAGAGAGCGTTTGGCATTGTTAGCTTTTATGAACGTTAATAAAACAGCCAGCTATATTCTCCACGATTAATTAATCAACGGTGCTCGGACAGACCCGGCAGTGAATTTAATTAACATGAAATATTCAGAACCCTGCTTTGCTCCCTGGCGACGTATATTTTTCACAGCTGGACAGCCACCACTCAATTGGTGCTAATATAAATTGGGCGGCAGATTTGTCAGGAGAGTTTGTAGATACAGAATAATGGTTCCCACATTGCAGATTAAATTGCAGCTTCAGTCTAAGCTAAAAGGAATGACTCCATTACAATCATAAATTTGTAGATGAATAAAACATCTTCGCTGATTAAGATATGATTGCTAATTAAATGTAAACAATATATTTTAATTTTCCTGTTTAGAAATACGATCAGTTCAAAAGAATATCTCAGTTGTACAGACATAAACTTAACTCCTCGCTTGTGGACGTTTCGTTTAACCGATTCTTTGATTCAATTACGTATCCCAAACAATTGACCTCGTGCCTTTCTTAACCAACTATTTCGTCATGTTTCGACGACCGCGACCATAGAAACTGTGTGTCTTATATTTGTGTTTATAAAATCTTTTTAAACTTAATTAATTTTGTCTGCAGCACTTTGAAATTTCTTTATATATTATTAAGCAATGACCATTGAAACTCATTCTTTGATTGAGTCACCTCATGATAAGCAAAAGCAATACATAAAATTGATTGTTACCATACATGAATATCGTTGTAGCCAATTAAGAATGGCTTCGCGAAATTGTTGATTTTCTGCGATACCATTCTGATTTTAATAATTACAAAACACAGATGCTGACATGGAATATCTCGAAATTCCTATTATTGTCAATTATTTGTGTGGCCAGCAGCGAAGTGATAAGGCACTTACTGTAGCAGGGGGCTAAATGTGTGTGTGGGGGGCGTCGGGCTGACCACCCGACCTCCACATTGGTGGCGAAACGCTGGGAGCCTTACTTCCCGAGACCTTAAGGGCTACATTCGCCTGCAGTGGCATCTTTAACTTACAAATTACTCATTCCCATTTTGAATAATAACTAACTCTCATTAATATTATCAAATCATCCATATTAGTTTCACTACAAATCATATTTTTTATTTAAATCAGATTTTGCTATTTTTATTATTTTATTATTTATTTTTCTAATTACATAAAATAAAAATGGTTACGTTTCCTCTACAAAAATGATTTATTATAAAATATAATTGCTTTATTTATTAAATTCAATTTTTACTGAATGTCTTTGCAGCTTCAGTACTTGGTGTATCGACGGCTCTTCATATGTTATAAATTCGAAATGTTTTATAATAAAGCATGAATTTGAAATGTATATTTTTATAGAATCCTGCTTTTTTTTTTCGTTCTATTTTTCCAATGGATCAATTTAAATATACTTCGATTTAAAATCCTATTCCCTTTCATTCGGGGTAGCTGATTCACATTTTGTGAGAGTTTTCTTATCTTTCAATTGCAGTCCCTTGGGAAGAACGAAATCGTTTCTCGTTTTCTGAATTGATGAGTGAGAGTCACTCAAACAATTAACGTCAATCCACAATCCTGAATTGTTGTTGTTTCTCATGTAGAAATACAGTATAATATAAAACGTGTTCTGACAAAAATAGAAATTCGAATTCAGAGTCTATTTTGCAATGCCGACTAATAAGTTTTTCTGAATTCCGTTTGATTCGGAACCATATCTCTAGCAGAATTGACACAAGCAACTCCAATATTCAGCTGCTTTTCCAAATTACTCCATAAATTTTCAGTAGGGTTCAAATCAAAATGTCATGTTTTAATCAAAATCTTAATTCTTAATTATTTTCTCAACGGATTCGTTTTTATTATTACTAATTTTAGCATTATTTGGGAGCTATTATGATAGCGACCAAAATAGGTACCGTAAAATGGGGGAACGTTGACAACGGGGGTAACTTCGACACCAACATTTTTAACATCTAATTTAGCTCTTTTTATTGTTTGTTTCAGGTTATTGATTGATTTATTGAATATTTGTAATATTTTACACTATTTTTGTTGATTAATAATAATAATAATAATAATTGTCATTATTACGGTTATTAATATTATTTTATTATTGCTGTTATTTATTCTAACTTTTCTTTGTTATTTAGAAAATTTAGGTCTCAAAGACTGTTCATTAATACCTTCATTAGTTATAGTCATTTTTACATTGTTTTATATCGAAGTTAACCTGAAGCAGCTGAACTTCGCATTTTTACCTTATTTGCCTATCGTGTCGAAGTTACCCCTCGGCAATACAAAACAGGGGGAAGGGAAGGGGGGGGCGAAATAATTTTTGGGTACTGAAGAGCCTAGACGTCAAATGTAATGATGGCATATGAGCGAATGTTCTACAGTTGTTAGTGTCCTATGGAGAAGGTAAAATATGCTCAAAACATGTCGCAGTTCCCCCATTCTACGGTAGCTATTGCGTTTTTCTTGTCCATGTCTATTTACCCCTAACAACTCTCAAAATGCAGCTTGGATCGACCAACGGACATCACCATCGTGTTGAGAGGTCCAAACAACTTAAGAATACGGTATTTTTAGGGTCCCTCCCCGCCATTTTCAAGATATTTGACATTGTTTTCATTGGATGAACTATTAGCATTTTTTAGATGAACTATTAGCTTAAAATTAATGTTAGAAATGCAACCATCTAATTTCATTTTTCAGTTATAGCTTGATGGTTAAGATTTCCTTCATATACTAAAGGATGTCGGTTAAAATCTGTAGGCCTATATCTTACTTTTTTTATTCTTTTTTTTTCTGTTTCTTTTTCTTTTAAATCTTTTTTTCTCAATTTCCGGGTGTGTTTTTTTTCTTATTTTCCTAACTTTTTTTTTATCTTTTTCCTTACATTATTATACTTTTTTTATTATTATTACTTTTTAAAGTTTTTTTATTATTATAGGTCGCCCTTAAATTTATGCTTTA
>JAFIDM010000001.1:37806860-37862291 GCA_023159025.1 Thereuonema tuberculata
AATGGTCGAGGAACCAATTTAATGTTTTCTAGACCGTTTGGTATGGATTGACCCGGAAGTATCTTTAATTCATTTGTACAGTGCTTGTAATTGTTCAGTAAATTCTAGACTTCCTTGCTAACATTCATGATTAAGGACTAATGGTTCTATTGAGAATGACCATATTAGGCCTAAAATTCTTCATATCATGCAACTTTCTTCTAATAGCTTTTCTGGAAACTGGAGTAATTCAGATGCATTCACTTGCAGATAATTTCCTGCATTTATTTTTCTGAGGAATATACACTTGTCTGGTTACTTTGTTAGGTACACCTTTCTATGAGCGGGTTGGGTCTCCTATAGCCCTTCAAACAGCCGATTTCGTCGATACGTGAATTCCATAAGATGCTGAAAACGTCGTTGCGTTATTGTGTACCATACAGACATGAGTGTTTCACGCAGTTCCTGAAGATTTGATGAAGGTTTAGACCTGGAGCAACAGCCCGTTCCAGCTCATCCCACAAATTTTCAATCGGGCTGAGATTCTGAGACTGAGCGGGTCATTGCAGCAAGGAAAATTCATCGTCGTGTTCCTCAAACCATCGCATAGTGATGCGGGCTTTGTGCACAGGAGCATTATCCTGCAGGAAATAGCCATCTGCATGAGGATAAACTGTTAACATGTACGGTTGCACTTGGTCAGCTACGATGTCTAGGTATGCTCTAGCATCCTGACGTGCCTCTAGAGGTTTCAATGGATCCATTGTATGCCAGGAAAACATTCCCCACATCATGACACTGCCCCCACCTGCTTCAAGAGTTGTTGTGAGACACGACGGGACCAGACATTCATGTTTGTGCCAAATTATGTGTCTGCCACCAATATGATGCAGCAGGAACTTCGACTCATCAGACTAAGCAACCTTTTTCCAGACGTCGATGGTCCAGTTTCGGTGTTGCTTTGCCCACAGAAGGCGTGCGTTCCTGTTCTTTGCTGATAACAAGGGTACCCGATGAGGCCGTCGGCTGTTGTAGCCCATCTGCATCAGGGTACTTCTAGTGGTGCGTTGCGAGATGATTTGCTGTTAAAGTTGGACATCACTTAAGCAACTGTGACCTGTCTTCTGGCTTGCACAATTCTTGACATCCTTCTCCGGCTTCTTGTCAACGAGCTATTTTCCTCCGCAGGAGTGCCGCTGACTCGACGTTTTCTATTCCTTGCAACATTCCCTATACACCCTTGTACGCGAAAAGTTCAGGAGCACTGCCGTCTCGGATACGCTTTGACCAGCACGTCTAGCCCCGATGATCATGCCACATTCAAACTTCGTTAGATCACTACACTTTCCCATTATCGCTGTGGTTTGCTTTCTCAACTGATGAAAGGAGGTCTGTACTGCTGTATTTATAGCCACAACTGTCCATGTGACTTGCAGATGATTGGAAAGTACCATTTGTGCGCTCAGCAGGGCTGTACCCAATAAAGTGGTCGGACAGTGTATTTAATAGTAAGAAACTAAACTATTATGATGAGTTAAATTATTATGCCAGAAGCATAAGTATGATAATTTTCCTACATCGTTTTCAAATTTCGATTTTTTGTTCCAGTTCTATTGTAGCGTAAACAAATATATCTATTTAAAATTTCAAGGAAGTATGTTTATCAAACTAATCAGAATTTCAGTCATTTTGGATCATTTCTATCTCGTTAATATCTTCAAATCCAAGATATTGAAGGATATTGTTTGTGGTTTATTTTCCTCTGTCGGTCTTCCTCTGTCGAGTAACGGATGAAAGAGTTGTTTACAAGAAATCACAGAACTCGTAGGAAATCAACTGGAACTTAAAGACACAATTATTCATTGATGTTATTCTTCCAGTTCTGAAGTTTTCAATGAGTCGACAACAATTTTTACAAGAAAATATTGATCATTGAAATGTTGTTTCACCACATTTATTTAATAGAAAATAATAAAATTTACTTAATTCAGAGCAAATAATTATGAGACAAATTAAATATTTGTATATTTAATTTAATAAGATGTTGAAATATTACTGGTTATTTTTAATAGTATGTACAGTGCTGACTATTAAAAGTGCAACACTACAAAAGGCAAGAGCTTTCAAAGCCATATTTATTTTACATATAAATTATGGTACAAGCGTGAAATGATTACAAATAGAGCGCGACTTGCGGAACGTAAAGAAGTTATTATCTCGTGTGTACCGTGGGCAATAATAACGTCTGCTACACGTCCCGGCGTAGAGAGCAAGAGACGTTGTATGTGCGTTTGGGCACAGTTTGACACGATACCAAAATTCATCTGCTATAGCCTTGGGTGATCTATGGTATTCCAGTCGTTTTGCGATCATGGACCTGACGTGTTCAATAGGTGACAGATCCGGTGAATGCGCGGGCCACGAAAGAAGTTGAACATCATACTGAATAGTTGAACGTTGCATACTATGTATAGTCGCACTTTGTCCTGTTGGTAGGTTTTACAGGCTGGCCTTGAAGATAAGGCACAAGAACAGGTTCCAACACCTCAGAGATGAAATGATGGGTATTTAATGTACGCGGAACTCGAATCCAATGGCACCCCATACCATAACGCCAGGTGCCGGACAGGTTTGGCGAAGCGTAATGAAGGACACATTCAGTCTTACACCACGGTGTCACCAGACATGGATGGGACATCATGATGCTGCAGACAGAAGCAGAATTCGTTGGAAAAAACTATGTATTGCCATTCATCCCTTCAAGCGCGATGTTCTAGGCACCATTGCAGCCATAGATGCCTGTGGTATACCGTCAATGACAGCCGAAGCATTAGGTGCTTTGCAAAAATTCTGCAAGACGACGTCGAACCGCACTTGCGGAGACTGGTGGCTGTGCAACACACCCTAATTCTGATCTACGGCTTGTAATGTGGCTGTACGATCCGTAGTAATTATGCGCACAAGATGTCCGTTCTCTCGTTCGGTGGTGTGACATCATAGCCTTCATATCGATCAGTTCGTCCCTCCTCGACCCACCGATTCCGACCCGCTGTGTATCGTCCAGCACGAGCACCAATTTCTCGGAAGAATAATCCGCCGTCTCGATATGCCACAATTCTCCCGCTATCAAAGCCGGCAACCTGCTGGTATGGCTGTCGTATTCTTTGACGAGGCATACTGAAGCCTTCTGTGCACAAGAACGGCGAACAAACACAATTCCTATATTACACAGCGGCTCTCTGTTTTCCTCTCTTATACTGCATTCAAGGAGCGTTACTGACACATTATTTGCACATATGCTGCGCTGCTAATTATTTACATATGCTCCCATGATCTACGTAACATGCAAATTTCGGGATGAGTTCTTCCTGGTGTTGCACTTTTAATGGCCAGCAGTGTATGTGCAAATCACACGGTCATAATTTTCATCATTGTTAAAATCTTCGATAGACTCGAAGCTCTCGATATTGAAGCTCTTTGGTCATGTGATTTGCTTCTGTTAGGTGATTAAGTTAGTGAGAACTAATCACGGTGAACTAAGTACATAAAGGAGAACCGCCACATTCACCTGCTACGAAACAGTCAGTTTTGCCACTGTCATGAGATTTTCTTCGAAATAAAAAACATTTTTTACGGAAACAAATTAATCTTATGTATCAGAATGTGCAGATGTCTGTTTTTTAAAGAGATTTTTCCATTTCTTGTTGAAGCTACATCGGCTACTCAAAGGACTGTAGAAGTAATTGTAGCTCCACTTCCTTTTAAACAATAGGGATGTGAAATATGAAATAGAAATATACTTTCGAAGTTTTGACAACTTGCTAAAAGTAAGTAATATTCAATGGAAATTGGGTTGCATAAAAGCGACTTTAAACAGTAACGAAAACACAAAATTGAAAGTTTTAGATCTCGTTCCTTATTGGTTACTAGTTTTAGAAAGCTTCAAAAGCAGCACAAATCAAATGAAACATTTCTTCCCATTTCCATGAACGTGTGATTTGGAAACAACGATATCAAATGACAGAAGTACATCATCAAAAACTGTACCAACAACAATATTCTTGAAAAAAATTGTCTTTATTTTATGCTTTTCGTTATTAATAACGAAACATGTTATTATTATAAATCTTGCTGTCCTCTTAATCTACAAATCTTAAAATTTCTTATGATTAACTTTTTAAGCAAAAATTTAAGTGAATATAGTTACCAATAATTCATAATTTAACATAATATAGCCATTATTTTATACTTTTTTTTTAAAGTAAGAATTTTTTATTAATTATTTTTCCCTTTTTTTTATTTTGCAGGTAAGAACAAACTGATTTTACAAAATGGGTCTATTCATTGAAGGCAAGTACTTTATTGATTTTATTTATTATTTGATGATATACTGTTCAGTTGTTAATCTTTAAAATGACTTGATGTTGAAAATAGAGAGATTCATTTTATTCATCATCAAGATAAGAGAAATTAAGCAAGTAAATTGAAGTAGAATTCTGTGCTTAAAAATTATCATGTCATTTAGATAAAGTAAATGGAGAAAAAAAGTCGAGTTCCTTTCAATTAACTATAGAGAAATTGTAAAAATATTACCAAATTAACAGTGTTTCTTCGTAAAGAGCTTTAAATTTCGTTTGCTATACTTCGCATATAAAAATTAAAATATTGCTATTCTCTGTTACACAATGTAGCATCACCATAATAAGCATTTATATTGCAACACATTTATTATTATTGGGTAATAGTATAAGCCTCGGCGGGTAATAATGAATATGTACATAATTCATTAATCATTGTAGTTTTGTAATAGAAGCTACGTTGCATTGATTTTGTTCTAGGGCGGATAAAAGTCTGCAATAAAAGTCAGAGAATTTTCAGAATGTTATGTCCAAATCAAATGACCTATTTTTCGTCATTCTTTTGATCATTGACAAAATCACCGAAGCTCTTTCATCGTAGGATTTCCTTCTTTCATTTTCGTTATCACTTTCATCATTGAAAGGCTTTTCAAGCAAATTGTATAACCTTTTCAATGCAGCTTTGGTCTTGCTATTAGCTATTGTGTTGTCTATCAAATATTTTCTGAAACTTTGCTTCTCAAACAAGAAGAACCGTTGTTTTTTGAAATAGTCCCTTGAAGTTTCTTTCACTTTGTGTTAACTTCAACTCAATTTTATTTAGCTATTTTGAATTTTTTAAATATTTTTCGGATCGTAAGTCTTTTCAACAATTCCTTCGAAACATTTGAACAAACGCCCGGTGTTTAATAAGAAAGTAATTCGTTATGGTTCTACTTGGATCCATAAACAATTTGGAGGTATTCCTATAATTATTTCATGTTCGTAAAGTTTTGCATTGAGAGAATTGCTAAAAGCACAACTAATGAAAATGTCAAAACGTAATTTATGTTATTTTTAAAGTTTTCTTTGATGAATTTTTATTACTTCATTTTTTTGTACTTTGTTATTGGAAGATAGAGATTGTTAAATTAAGAAACGTAAGGAAAAAATTATCTTACAGTAAGAATTGATTTTTATTCAAAACCTTACTGTCTTCAACTTTTAATAAGATCTCGCATTGTATTTTTTTTTGTATGAAATCTGATCTGTCGAATTCCAATTAAAAGTTTGTTGACATATTCCAATTAATGAACGTCATTAGTTTCTAGGCTTTTCAAATAATTTCAATTCGTACTAACTAAGCAACTTAAAGTCAGCTATAGTTTGTTTTCTTTTTAATTGATAAATTCTAATTAAGTTCGTATAAGATCTAACATTAAAAAGTTAAAAGAAAATCTCATCGGTAAGGAAGCCTTACTTTTTGAAAATTTGTTGTTTTTAATTATTGGAAGAACTTTATTATTGATTCTTTGTATAATAACATATAATTATAATATAAATAATTATAATAGGCCTATAATTTTATAAATATTAGTCAAATTTCATATTATGAATTTTCGTCTTATGATATTCTTCTGTACAACAAATGAACAGATATGAAGATTTCTATAATAATTGGAATGGTTAAGAGGAATTATCGTATTCTTTATTTTTAACACATTATGTGAACATTTATATCTAATCTTTAAAAATTCTAAACAGTATTATTTATAAATATTTAAAAGAAGAATATCTGATTTTTGCTCTTTCTATTAGGGCTTGAAAAAAAAGCGATATTAAAAAAAGGAAAAATAAATCTATTTTTCAGGTATATATCACACACACAAATCTCTATTATTAGGGACTCTATTATCTCTATTACTATTATATTATTGTTTTCTGTGGTAATTCTTGTAATTTTCCTAACATATCCGAAACAGTCGCCTTGCAAACACGTCCAGACATGGAAACTTTGTTTCGTGTTTATCAATTTCCAATGGAAAACAAGAAATATTGTTTTTTATTATCTATTCAGCCTAGTCCACACTTAGAAACATGTTTCTGGAAATTGTTTCCAAAGTTTCCTTTGTATCCCAACAGTTTGCAAACTGTTCGAAAACAGTTTCCTAATCGTTTGAAAAAACTGGAAATATATTTGAGAAACAATGTTGTAGAAAAAGACCTGCCAGTCGAAATAGAGATGTTTGCCGAGGAGAACGTATTAATAGCTTATGTATCCCTACAAAACTGGATACGGAGAGCCTTCAACTTCTTGTCAATCTCTTATTGACTGACAGAAAATATGTCGTTGATTTCCTTCAAAGCATCGTGCTTCTTAATCCTGTTTTTATACTCAGAGGAAGTAATGCCCCAAAGTATTCTACGATACTGAAACTCCTCAATGAGCTGTAAGATCTTCTGCTGCGTCCACATTTCAGTATAAGAAAACGAATTTAATAAAAAAGAATGAATAAATAAAAATAAAGGAGAAATGAGCAGAGACGTTGACACACTACTTGCCAAGGAAGAATGACTGTCCAGGGGAGGGAAATGTTTTACAGACTGTGTTTGCAAACACGTCCAGACATGGAAACTTTGTTTCGTGTTTCTCAATTTCAATGCAAACAAAAAAAAATATGTTTGCAAAGAATATCCAAACAAAGTTTTCTGAAAATGTTTCCAAGTGTGGACTGGGCTTTCGAAATGGAAAACAAAAAATATTGTTTTTTTCTCGAAAAAACACGAATTTGTTTGTAAAATGTTTCCGAAGCTCAATGCGAGCTCAATAAGCTACAAAGAATGGCGTGCATAGGTATCACAGGGGCAATGAGAACTGCACCCACGGCTGCAGTGGAATTGCTACTGGGATTCTTGCCACTACATTTACATATTGAGGCTGAAGCTACTTTGGGAGCTTTAAGGCTTAAGACTGCGGGTGAGTGGTGTTATAACCACTCAGCAAGCAGTCACACAAAGCTCTACACGCAGCATTCGAGTCAGGAGTCTGTTCTGCTAATGACAACTGACAAAATGCTTCCCTATTATTACTTTGAAAGACCATTCAGCATACATTTCCCAAGTAGAGCTGAGTGGGATTCTGGATCAATTCCTATAATCACAGATGAATCTGTTTGGTATACGGATGGATCCAAGTCTGCCAATGGATCCGGAGCAGGTGTGTATTACCTAACTGGCGGGTATGGTTTTTCTTATAACCTGGGTAATTTCACATCTGTATTTCAAGCGGAAATCTTTGCAATTCTTGCTTGTGCCGGCATCTGTTTGGACAGAAACATCAGGAATAAGAATATTTATATTTTTTCTGATAGCCAGGCAGCACTGAATGCTCTGAATCAGTGCCGAATTACTTCTAAGATCGTTTTCGATTGCCTCAAAACTCTGTCTTTACTGGCACAATTCAATAAAGTTCGTCTTTTTTGGGGGCCAGGACACAGTGGTCATGAAGGCAATGAGAAAGGAAGGCTCGGAGATGACCTTTATAGGTCCGGAACCTGTTATTGGCTTATCCAATAACATGATTAGGAAGATCTTTCTTAAGAAAATGAGAGCGCTACAGCTCAAGCTATGGCACAGGCTTAAGGGACAAAGACAAGCCAAGATGCTAATTCAAGGACCAAACAATAAACGTTCCTCCGAACTTTTAATGTTACGGAAAAAGGAACTTGGTGTTGTTGTTGGTCTACTTACTGGGCATTGTCGTCTCAATAAGCATTTATGGCTTTTGAACATAAAAGACAACCCAGTTTGTAGGAGATGTGATTCAGAAGATGAGACTTCCTCACACATCTTATGTAACTGTGAATATTACACAGCGCTAAGACACAAAATCCTAGGATCTTTCTTCTTAGAACCAAAGGATTTGATTAAGGTCCCTATAAACAAACTACTGGCATTTGCCGTAGCTACTGGTCTTTTTGGGGATTAAGGTTGGGGAGAGTACAATAGACCTTAGGTCGCGGTGCTAGGTATGAATTTACCACCCATCTTTTACATTACATTACATTACATTACAAAATGTTTCCGAGTTGTTTTCAAATTGTTTGCAAACTGTTTGCAAACAATTTCGAAACATCTTCAAAAACAAAAAGGAAACAAAAAAACATGTTTCCAAACAATTTTCAAACAATGTTTTCTGAAAATATTTCCAAGTGTGGACTGGGCTTAACAAAAATATACATCATCAATGATTCACTGAAACATTAATCAGCTATAGAACCTACAATAGTAAGGATAAGAAGTTTTGTCATTTCTCATATCAAAATCTCAAAACTTTAAAGAAAAAATGTGGAAAATTTTACAAAAACTAAACGGGAATTTGCAACTTTCTATAATTGAAGCTAAGAAAAATTTGGTTTCATAAATATGCTTTGGAATATTACAACCCAATAAAACAAAATATACAAAAGTAAAAATACCTTTCATTTATATTAATTATATGTTAGTATTATGAAATGTTAGCAATTATTTCAGTGAAACGAAGTATGTAGAAGCTTAATCTTCTGGAGGTATTAAATAAGATTATTTTGCAATATTATTCTAAAATTAAAATTAACTTGCGAATGTAATTCAGGTGAAGGTAAGATTTTATTACAAACCTTACCCTTAAGTTAATGAAGAAAAAGAAAGATAACTGCACGGGCGGCTTTGCTCATGTCTTTTGAGGTATTATTTTGTTAATTGTGTTTAATTTGTCACAATTAGCAGTAAATTTAATTTCGTAATCAAAGACACAGCTTTTTCAAATTCATGAAGTTTGTCATTAGTAAGTTGAAAATATTCTGGTAATCCAAAATCAGAATTTTGCAGCAGTCGCTGTCGTTTATTTAAAGACTCACTTAATTAATTTGCTTATCTTTGACATTTAGATAAACTATTAATATTTATTCATAATTGAGATTGGTAACAATCTGATAGTAATGACTTGATCATCTGTGTTGATCTGTTCACTAATTGCTGGGAAAACAATAATTAGAATGAATTAATACAGTAATTCTGTCATATCAACAGATTTCGGTGATTGTTTTAAAAGTACCTTTTGAATTTGCAATCACACCATAAATTCCAACAATTCTCCATTGATAGGAATTATAAACAGATTGGATTAATATATAGGAAACCAATAGAATTTATTGATCTCACGATATAGCCATAATAATGAATTACCTTTGTATTACTATACCTTTCTGTAACATGAGGGGGAAAATAAGAATCTTCTTGGCAAGGAAGTTTTTATAACAGGTGCCATAAATTTCCTTAACCCTCCTTATTTTATTCTTTGTCCATTCGGGAAAGTTTAATACAGGATGTAAACTAGAGCTTGCAAAACAGACACCACGATAAGTCTTTTTGTAAGATTTCTATCTAAAAGAGACTTTGGATGAAAAATGTAAAAAATTTAACCCAGAAAATCCAAAGTTTTTCCTCCAATTTTAGTCATTTTTTTTAGAAAAAAATAATATTTGAAAATAGTTGATAAGCAGATGAATCGCACTTAAATGTGTTCAACTTTTATATAAGATTCTCAAGAACAAACTTCATCAAAATTTGTACAGCAGTATTCAACTTTGTAATACCCATCTGAATGGATTTTCACGAATGCATCCATACAAATAATGTAACAACTTAAAAGCTTTTCTCCTTTTTATATTTTGATTATTCATTAATATGTTGATTTCAGTTTTAAAAGTAAGATTGTATTCAACAATAATTAAAGAAAAACAACTATACGTTCGTTTTACAACAACAGCAACAAAAACAAAAAAACTCATTCAAAAAATAAAGCAATTTGCTTCTCATTAGCAATTTCTTAGCTTCTTTTTTTTGCAGTTGTAATCCTTCCAATAACAAATAATCAAATAATTATTCGTTTGTTTGCATCATTTAATATTTTATTTATTGTTAATATGGGGATATACTCCTTTCTTATAATGATCATTGTGATAATTGCTATTGATTTTCGAGTGAGAGTAATTATTACATAATTAGATGGCTTCTAGATGTTTTCAGTAGATAGTACTATATTCAGTTGTTGTCCAGTTTTTAGGCAACACAGAAATAACACTTAACTATAAACAGTTGAAGCATTCTTTTAACTAGAGAATTAACAATGACTTTACATTTGAAGCGCAGCATGTTTATTTTTTTTAAATGCCTAAAGAAATACGTTAAAAACTTTATACTGTATAAAGTAATGTTTTGCTTCTATTTTGAAGCATTAAAAGAAATGTCTAATGCTCTTTGGAATACAATACTTTATTTTAATATAATGTGATAAATAGTTTTAACATGTTACAGAATTAACTTTTAAAGCTAAACAAATCATTCGGTACACATATATTCGGTTAAAAAAATTATTTTTAATGAAAAAGACCACACAGTTCTTTACCACACGGCCATCCTCAGTAGAACATCTCTAAATTAATATCCTCTAAAGGTATTCTGCTGAGGATGGTCGTGTACTAACGAAGAGCAGAAATCGTCCAGGATTTGTTTTTTTTTTTAGTTACAAATAATTTTTTAATCTAATATGTGTCCGAATGATTTTTTTTTACTTTTTAAATAAAAATGTAATAAAGGACTCTTAGGCTTTATACAAAATATGAATAAAAAGAATTGAAATAATTATTACATATTACAGAATGTATTTGTCACATAATACATGTTACATCACAATTTCAAGAAAATAATGTGCATTATTATTAAGACTTTTTAAATAAACATTCATTAAGAATAATAGGAAAACATCAATGGTCATATTAAATATAGTTAAGTTTATAATATGAAAACGATAACCAGAAACATATTGCTTTGTAGTTAAAAGGAATAAAACGATAATAATACTATAAGAATCCCATGATTTTATTCATACTGGATTTTTTTTGTTTTCTATTCAATTTCAATTTTATATTTCTTAATTAATATAGCTTCTTTTATTGCAAATTTGTTTCTATTATTGTGAGTACATTGGTAAATTAGGAAGATGTATAGGATTTTTCCTTAGGCGTTCAAACATAGCTGATCATCTGTTATTAAAGAAAAGTTAGTTAATTTAGTAATAGGTAGATTTACTTGTTAAAGTGTGAATGAGAGTTTGATAGGAATCTCTTTCATTTCTTATTTTATCATTATATATTGTCATCAAATATATTTATTAGTAATTAACTGTCTATCTTATATTGGCAAATAAATCAAATACGTTTTCATTTCTAAAATACTCTTGTTTTGACATCATTAATCTTGAATTTAAAAAAAGTAAAAGATTTTAATAGCTCGAATGTTTTCGGATATTCCATTAGCTGTCAAAATATTTAAACAAAGTTAATCTTTTATTAGCGTCAGAGTCTGTTGAATTACTACAACTTTAATAGAACCGCGAAACAGAAATAAAATTCTTCGCCTTAAATTCTCAGAACACGAGTCAGAATCGGTGAAATTTCGGTGCCAAGCAGTGAGACCTCGCAGAGAATTTATTGCTGTTCCGACCGTGCTTTTAATTTCCCTGGGCACCGTGTGGCCTCAGTTGTGTCCTGACAAGGTGCTTTGTGTTCTTCAACAACGAAATAGGATTTTTTTTTCTAGTCTCGATTAATATCAAAAATCCTGGCAACGGCAAGAAATAATTCCGGGTCAACGATATTAATGCCCCCTCTCGTAAAGAACTTTATTTTTTGTATCACAAGGCAGGGGTGTATTTGGATGGCATTCAACCATGCAGACGCGTCCATTAATGCCGTCACTCAATTTTCATTTGCAGAACCGCCGGCAGGAGAAGAATCATCATTTGTTCAACGACCAGGAAAAAAAAACCACTACACACACACACACACACACACACACACACACACTCGACAACAACAAGGCTGTTGTTTATGGCCATCACCTATTCTCTCCTCACCATATTTTCCGCTTTTTTATGTCAGTGACCTTACATTAACCTTTCGTCACGCTTTTATTCCAGCACCTGAAACGAAACGGATTAGTCTTTAATTACAGCGATGTTTAGAAACGTTCCAGCAGTTCCACAGTGAAGGATAAAGATTGCCTTGTTACCACAGAGGCAATGGCATACTGTTAATGCTGTATAATATATATTAAAATAACATAGATTTTGGAGTTTCCGCCCCCCCCCCCTTCTCTAAACATCTACATTTATTAACATTTATTAACTTCAGTGCCTCATATACAGTATATATAATTAATCACTACCAATGTATAGTTATAAATACCTTTTATGCATCAGTTAAGCGTTTCAAAGCAAATTTTAGCAGCTGCATTTTGTTTTGATTCTATTACCGTTAACTGAACCGTTAATTTTTTGATTCGATTCATAATGCAGTAATTACAAAAATATGTACTTGCTGAGAAACCACTCGTAATCTTTGTAATATCCTTCAAATTCAAGTTTTTCGAAAATAAAAATAATAACCAGTTAGATTTTAGCTTTGGAACTATACCTCTTTCTTTTATCTTGATAATATTTATATAAATACTTTACATATAAATATTTTACAAATTAAAATATAAATCCACAAAATTCCTGTCTATTCTTATCCGAAAGTAGTTTCAGTATACAAGAAATTTAATTTCTATGTAGGCATTCGCAATAAATTCATCATTTCTGTAAAAACATTATTCATTATTCAAATTAAACTCGTTGATATGTATTAGACATATTTCTTCTTTATTAGCTAGAAATTTCATACAAATTCCATACAACATCGATATTTCGCAGAAGTCTATCGTTCTGCTTTTTTTCAAGTTTTTGACTTCGCAAAACTTTTTTATTGTGAAGTCAAAAACTTGAAAAAGCAGGCGATAGACTTCTGCGAAATTTCGTTGTTCTATGGAATTTCTAGCTAATAAAGAAGAAATATGTTTTATTCATTATTCTAATAACATTTAAACTTTACTCCTCCATATCCTACAGAGTTCTAAATCCTATTTCAATTAAAATCCTGCCACCAATTACTTTCTCCTACATGCCTTTATTGACTAAATCTTCAATTTACGAAGATATTCGCAAATTAGTACCAGTTGAAATTACCATGACAAAATATGTAAATAGTTGAAAATCACGAGAAAGCATTCAGATGTTAAATATCTATAAGGGAAAAAAATTAAAATAAGTGAGGAGGTTACTTTCAAAACACAACATGTCCATCAAGTATGGATTTTAAATGGTAGATGACACCATGTGCTGGATCATATTCCTCACCCAAACATCAATTTGATACTCTCAAAACGTAACACGTCTTACCGGAAAAGAATCATAAAGATGGAGTTATTTTTGAAATTGCAACATGAGCAATAGGTATTCAAACTAAGCGCAACATTTCCATTACTGTCGAATGAGAATCGTGAGTCCAATGAGAATTCGACTGTTTGCTGATGGCAATGGTGGGCAAAATAGAAGCAATCATGTTTTGCACATGTTGATGTATTACTTGGAATACAAAGCTCCAAAACCAGTACAAAAACAATTTTTTTATGTTTTGCCGTAAGAGGTCTCTCATTCTTACTAGCCGACCGAGTATTTGGCAGAGTAGAAAAAAGATTTAAATTGCTGTTGATACTGACAACTGCAAGGATTACATTAATATTTATCAGCAGTTTGGAACAGTCTACATAATGAGCGAACATTAAGAGCTGCTTGATTTCAAACCAGCTGCTAAAGAAATCCAAAGAAGCTAGTAGGCATTAGTGAAATGCTAACTGCACTGTCATTAAGGTTAGAGGTGAAAAGTCATAGAAATCGGATCACAATGTGAAAATGATACAACTCTCTTAAAGACCGGTAAAAAGAGCAAAAAAGGCAAGGGCACAAGACGTGGACAAAATCAAGCGCAGCCAATGTTTAAGTCATAAAAAATACCACTATCAGTAAAAGGCATTTCGGCCAAGAAAAATCAGAATACTTTTATGCTTTTAGAAAAGACCTATGGATTAGAAGGGAGACAAAACCGTAAAGTTGAATGGTACTGCCAACTTGACAGTTACACTGCTATTGCTGATAGAAAACATCAGGAGGAGGAATGTGTAAGTGACTATTAATGAGGAAGAGTCACTCCCACTTCGGGTTTAACCTAATAAAGGATAATCCGTACTCTTTACGGATGATGCTTTATTAGGTTAAACCCGAAATATAAGTATTTCATAGTAAATACTTATAGTTAATATGTATACTTATAGTATACTATTTCGCAGTATATGTTTTTTTTCATGTTCATATTGTCATAACAACGTTCATTCTTGCTGTAAAACAAAAAGAAATAGTCATTTTTGTTCGTAGTTTCGATTTCCTAGTAATCAAAACGTGACGTGTTCAAACAATGTTTCGTCAGAAGGCAACCTGTCCAAAATATATCGGTACTTAACAAAGTGCAACATGTCCAAGTAGTGTTTTCAAAGCGCAACATATCCTTGGAGTAATGTTAGAATGTAGTTGAAATTACAAAGGTTCAGAAAATTGTACTAACAGGTTAATGCATCACCTAAGGTAACATTCGTCGGGTATTTAGGATCAATCAGTTTTTTTTTTCGATTTACAGAAAATCAACTTTTAGGACATGTTGGTTTTGAAAATAACTTCTTCAAGCTATTTAATTTTTTCATATTTCATACTTTAAAACATGAACAATTTTCTAGGGTTATTTTTGTGAGGAGGGACTTCGCAAGATTTTTGCTAATGTTTGAAGGTCCTGGGGAAGAGTGAACGACTGGAAGGACATTTAACTATACATTTTAACAGTCAATCTCAAAGCTGTCAATATTTATACTATTTAATGAATGGTCATTCCTTAGCAATTACACTGATATTTAAAAAGGAATATAGAAAAACGCAATTTAAAAAGGAATATGATTTTTCATTTATGGCAATAAGAATCTAATGAAAGTTTCTATTAATGTTCATAAGATAATTTTGAATTTTTAGAGAAAAGAAAGTTTTCAAACTATAATACCCAGTCGAAACAGAAAATAATAGGAAGTTCATATTTATAAATATCAAATATTAGCATTCTTCATAAATTAGAAAACTAATAACTATTATTATTAAACAGTAATTACCTAGTATTTGAATACAATAAATAAGCCATACACCTGATTAAACTGTAAACTAGTAATTACCTAGTATTTATTTGATCAATCAGTAATAATATCTTAACTTAAAATTTGCAAACTTTTCTTCACTTTTTTTTAAATTGAAATCAATAGCACAAAAATTACTTCACAATAATCATCTCATGGAGAAGAATTCTTACTTCAGTCAGGCTTAAAAAGAATGCTTTTATATTGATTAAATTTAAAATTATTTATAAATTTAATCCATCTACTTTAAAATTTGATATATTTATGACTTACTATAATGACTCATTCTTGGTTGCATTAGAGGATTAACTTAAGCATCATAATTCTTTGATTTTTTTCTTATATTTTTTTTCTTATGTCTTTCAATAACGATACATAGGGACAGACATTGTAGTGTAGAAGGGATAAATTGGGTTCTGACATCAATCAAATGTTACTTCCGCTTTTTCATACGATTGACCAAACATTCACCAAATTTTCCATTATGAGATTGCTCTGGATTTCTGTGTCAGACCTCTACAAGATACTGTTCTGGAAATTTTTATTCTTTAAGATTGCTTCTTCAGAACGACAAAAAAGTGTTTTGGTCGGAGGTCGATCAAGCGAGTTTGTAAATATACTGTTTTTGTTTTTGAGGAAATGGACAATGAAAACACTAGAAATGAAAAATACTTTAACTTTAAAAAAAAAAACTATAATAGTTTTGGTTTATTTCAAATCAATGAACAGCCTTTAAGAATACAATTGAAAATTCAACTTAACTCTAAAATGTTAACACAACTTATTAAATAGAAGGTTTCACTTTCATGATATCGATAAATCTCCTAGTATCAAATCTGTCTACTAAATGAAAATAACACTATATGGGGACCAGCCAGAGAATGACTTTGACCTTCATAGAGGACAATGATCTCTTAATCATTCCAGGACTTAAGAGAATTATTGACAAAGGTTTGCCTCGCTTGAGAGTCGCCAATCAGAAGCCATAAACTTTCCCGCCATAAACACTGACATTAACAATCAATTCAAATCCTACCATCGCGCCATCTGGTGCCCACGGTCGTTCTCTGATTTGCTCCACTATAGGTTATCCTGATATTATTAATCTTCTTTATTCTTTAACTTCTTCGCAACTTCTCCTTTACAATATTTCGAAAACCGATAAGGTTTACGAAATATTGTAAAAGAGAAGTAGTGAAGAAGTTGAAGAATAAAGAAGATTAATAATATCAGGATAACTGTATTTACTTTTATTCATGATGAGTTTAGTTTGTAACACTTTAGGTTTTTTTTTTTGTTTTTTTTGTTTTTTTTGTTCTTTTTTCAAATCTTTTTAATTTATAAATAATTGTTGAATCAGTTTTAAGATTTGATTTGAAATGTACATTTTATTTTAAATAGGTTGAACTATCTTAAATCTTATGCAATAACAAAACATTAAAATATTAACATAATAACAATGTTTTTGTAATAATTAATTTACTTGAAATGAACTTTGTAGATAAGATAAGGGAGATTACATTATATTAAAATACCTGTACATATGAGATGTACTCATCTAAGTTATAGCTCCAGTTACCCTAAATCAAAAAATTAACAATGGCAATATATTTTTTGGTTTTCATTTGTTTTAATTCTTTTACTGGTCATTTGCTAGACTTGAAAAAAAAGTACGATGACACTTTGTCTAGTGTTGCTTTAAAAATTAATTCCTAATTCTTAAAATTAATTTGGTTCTTCTATCTGTTCACTAACAATGAAATTTCCTCTTTTTCTTCTGACTTTCCAGAATTTCGCTAATCTGTATGTTTCCGGCTTCATCATCTTGTCCTTGATTTCTTTTATCTATTTGTTTAATTTAAGATTATAAACTGTAAACTTTGATTAAGAATTCTACTTGAGAGTATACGTAACATATTTTCTTTCCGGTTCCTTTAGTATTGTGTTGTTTCTTTATTACAACCTAAGACATCTAGCTCTTTTCTTTCTCTTTATCTTCTCTAAATGATATCTTTTCTTATTATATCTGTTCTTGTACATCCTTTTACAGCTCTTCGAAATTTCATTTGTTAATTTTCTCTTTGAAAATTTACTTTTTCTTCGTTATATTCAGCTTTCTGAATATTGTGGATAGGTTCTGCTGAGTCCTAATGTTAAAAGTAGTAATTCTTCTGTTTCAGAAGATAAAATAATTTTTAATTTGTTCCAAATCAAGTCAACTGCATCTTTGTTATTTATCCACTTGGGAATTTGAAAACTTCTATTGAATTTAAAAACTGATAAATTTATTTTAAATTCCAGCTTTTCCAGCAATGCTAAATTGTTTTCCATTAGAAATTTTCACTGTTTTTTAACTTTTCGCGAAAATTTATAGAATCCAAGCAAGACATGCTTTATCTCTAACAAATCCAATCTTCTCCATTAATGTCTTCAAAATCTTGTCAGTGTTTCATAGATGTTATTGCAAGAAAATAAGCTAATGTCTGCAAGTACTTCATCAAATGAATCCAATAATGTAAAGAGAAAAATTCTCAACTCTCGGAAGTTGAAATTCTTCCAAATCCTTTCTTATGCGTCGTAAACATCAAATGCAGTTCGAATAAAAAACTTTTAAAATACAATTTTAAATCGAAATATCCAATCTTTCTGTTCATCGTTCTAAGGTCAGAATAATTCAAAAATTACGTAACCTAGAAAGCTGAAATTTTAGAGTTAGATAAAGATTATTCTAACGACGATTCACACAGATTTAAGTAAAAAACGAATTAACAGCTGAGGGTCAAAATCCGTCAATATGCGATTGAATAACTCCTGGTTTGTTTGTTTAATTTTATTTCTCCATCAGCGTTTTATGAACTCTAACCTTGCGATTATTAGAAATGTAATATACGTGTATGTTGTATCGTGCTCATTTCCAATACTTGCTGAGCAACAAATATCCATTTTATTTGATTTAGCATCGTTTTTCTTGTATAAGAATTAAAGATTCGTACTCCTGTAATTTTTTATTTCCCGTAACAGTAAATGCTTTATAAATAGCACTATTTCTACTATGCCTTGACATGAAATGATTTAAGCTTTTATAGTCATACTTAATAGTTATGCCGAAAAAAAAACATCTGTAATAATCTCTTTTCTGATCCATTAACGAATACGTTTTTTAGCATTCTTAAACATATTTTGGAATTCAGTTGATGGTATGGCAAATCTATTGACTGTGTCTAAATGAGAGATTAAAATTGTGAAAATTTAATTAAGAAAGATTGACAGGAATTGATCGTTCATTTGATCCCATGAGTGTGATCATTTGATCCCAATTTCAGTACATGAATCAGCCCAATCAAAAATCTGAACACTTTGATTAGATTAATTTAGATAAAATCAATAATGTAAAACACAATATAAAACATGGCTGTTTCATGATTCATGTATTACCCAAGTCATTATTAAAAATTGCTAAAGATTTTGTTATTTATTTTTAAGTAACAAATGTTTCATCATTAGCATAATAAATCATTTTTATTCCTTTTGGGTTGAAAACCTAGAAGTGATTCTACCCCTTTTTTTGTTAAAAGCGGTTTTTCTTAAGGGAAGGCAGGTGACTCAAGTGTAACAAGTGCACTTGAGTCACCTCAAGTGCTAAGTAAATGTTCTTTATTTGAAAAACTTTTCTATGAATTGAGTTGATGGATACGAAGATGAAAGGTCCCAGTGGTCTGCAACGGAAGATAATGTATGTTATGTCTTGTAGACTTTTTCGCACTCGCAAATTTTGTTTGCCAGAATTGAAAATAGTTGAATCATTAAAGAGAATCTGTAAGTATATACGACAATCTCTTAAATACTGATTCAAGGTCAAAAATACTGATTGAAGCTAAAAACAAAACAATAAGAAGTTCCTGAAAGAACTTGAAGCCTGATTTACTTAAGATTTCTTTATTGCTACTTTTTTTTGTAATTGTTAAAAACCACACAAGCGAAAAGCCTACGTTTATTTTTAAATTACAATGTCTGCTGAATATAAACAGTAGCACTTTTCAATCAACATTATTTACTTTCATCTATCCAAAGCCGATTAATTTTAATCACACTAATCTACGAGTAAATGGATTAGTTAAGAGAATTAATATTCATTGTTTAATATATCGTTACAGTAAAGCCCCGATTATCCGCGAGTGCCGCCAAAATTTTTTTTTAATTACGAACCTAGAAAAAGTCAATTTTAATCCAAGCCAACAACAGGGAAAATACAATAGGCCCTACAGTGTGAAAGTCGAAAATTACTGACATGTTTATTGTGCATCGTAATCTGTGGACGAATTTGTGGATGAGTGGCAGGCTCTCGCTCTGCAGAAAGGTTTCTGCTGTACTGTACATATTTTAAAAGTTTAACATATTACGTTTTTTGTACAATAAAACATTTATTAAAATGAAATATTTTTTCGTGTTTACACTTCATTTTTAGTCTTCTTTCGGGTTATCCGCGATTTTCGCTATCCGCGGTTCCCTTGCCATCCAATTCCGCGGATAATCGGGGCTTTACTATATGTATATATATTCATCAATAGGAATCCTTTATAAGATTCTAATTCTTTTCTATGGGAAAGTTTTGTCAGCTTCTCGTTTCAGTATCTCACCAAAGAACCACTTGGAAGAGATTTCAAATATAGAAGTTACATCGTCCCCAGTCACCTTCCAAGTTTCAAAATGTTCCATCCAAAGGTAAAAAACTTATTAGAGCGGGGAAGGAAACACTCATACTTACATACAGACTGACTAATTCATAAGCCTCACTTTTCTGGGAATGTAGGCCAACAACACACAACTTTCGGACAAAATGTAGAAAGCTTAAATGTAGAAATACATGATGCTAATGAATTCTGTTTCAAAAACTTTTTAATACCAAATATTAAATATCAAATTTTATTCTTTTTAATGTCAAAAACCTACTTGATACAGTATATCATTTCTGCCTGAAAACTTTTGTATTGTTTCTGTTGTCGAGTTTCGAGATGAAAATTTCAACTGTTTCCTAAGCAATTATTTAGATAAACCAAAACAGAATAATGTATTGACAAATTTAATATTTGATGCATCAAATAAAAGCAATGGAAACGAAGAATGGATCGATTTTCAAGTTGATGGATTGCTCCCCACAGTAATTAACTGTTGAGAATTACACAACAATTAAATTGATTAGATTTACCGTTAGCGAAATTAGAATTAGCGATTTTTGTATTTTCAAAATTATGCATTTATGGAAAACACGTTAGCGTTACAATTAAAGAGAACGCTGTAGTCAATTAAAACTAAATGTGTGTTGTTCTAGTAATCTTGTAACGCAGATGATTGCAGTTTTGTTGAATTGTCTTTTTCGCTGAGCATTACAGTAACGTTTACATAAAACAATGTAAAGTGAACAAGATTTCTTGTTGCGGTATCCTTTTACAAAGATTGGTTTGTTTAAGATTTACAAATTTAAAATCCAGAAAAACTGTATGTTAATTCTAATTAACTATGAGTGACTGATATATATCAATTGACCAGTAATGGAATTTTGGATTTTCATTGAATCATGTTAAGTTTCAAATAGTGGCTAATAGATGGCATTGTTTGCTAACAGAAGGCTTTTAGTATATTGCAGAAGGTTTATTTTTATCAGGCGAAGTTAATTCTACTAATTCAAATTCCATCTATCTTACCTTTAATTCTAATAAGTTAGTGAAATATACTACTATACAGTAGCTATGCATGTTTATTTGCATGAGAAAAAAAAATACATGAGGCACAATGGACAATGAAAGATCATTAGAATATTGATAATCCTACTACTACTACTGTGGATTCTGAGCCAATTCTTTCGTCATGGCTTTAAAATTTTCTATGGATCTTTACATCACTGTCAAACAACAGCAATCCAAGCAGCATTTATTTCTTCAAGATTTTCTTAATTATGCTACATTTTAATGTTATTTAACATTTTACAATACAATACATATGCAATACATATTAACATATTGATGAAGAAAATTAGAAGCTACTCCTTTCATATTATAAACTTCAGTTTACATGATTCACATTCACATTATGACTGTCCCTTCTTCGAACGTTACCTCATCTTTGAACAATATGCCTGTAATTTTTCTAAAACTATTTGCAATAAAGAAATAATCTGTCATTTCACAAATTTATGTATCATAGTTTCTGAAAACGTGTTCATGCATCATTTAATTTTTTTATAAATATAGCTTTATGGTACTTTCGATTGGAGTAATTTCAAAGTGAACTTCGTCCGAAGCCTTTTAGTATCGTTACAAGCCAATACTTTTGGGATTATGTGTTGTCATTTTGCAGAAAATGGTTCTTTAAAATTTTATAAATACAATCTATTGTGTATTTCTGTCGTTAACTTGGACTTGAGATACATATATTCAAAATTCTCTGTGCAAACTTTAAATGTAGGTTAGGAATATAAAAACATAGCGTATTCATAGTGGAACGTATGTCCGCAAAAGGCCTCCTCTAGCCATAATGTTTGGTATATATCTTATTTATGATCATAATTAGAGCTTACTTATTTATGTCTCCATCCTCTCCCATCCTTCAAGAACGAACCTCAAAATTGTTGTCAAAAATCACTAGACTGATTTTTTAAGAATTTTGTCCCATGTAACATATGAACACAATTATATTGTACGCGCCGCCAATCTTCAAAATGCTTTGCCAACCCTATACTTTCAGTCGCCATTATTCGATGTATGGTAGAACGTAGAGCTGGTTCGGTAAATTCGTAATTTACAAAGAGCAAATTTGGGGAGTTTTATTTTAGATGATGCAGAATGAAGCAACAATAAAAATCCGCTGAAAGGATACCAGTCTGGTTGACCGCTGTATAATTCCGTAACTACCGGTTCATTAATTAAAAATAGTTTATATAATCTTTTGAGGACAGAGTGATTTCCTAAAGCCTCTAATGACATTTTCCTGTGTATAATAACATTAGGTTTAATTACTATTCCTTGAATTAATAAGCTTACAGTTAAGCTTAGAGATCATTATCTTCGTCAGAAATTATATCATCGAACCACTAGCTTTTTATTTTATTTCTTAAAAAAAACGCTTTTTTTATTTTATTTTTTTTTTTTTTTTTATTTGAATCTACATTTGAATTACATTAGAGTCCCGTTAGGAGCTCAAGACTCCTATGAACAGGTGCTACAGTTATTTTTATTAAATATATTTACATCTATATGAATGAAACAAAACAAACTAACATAATAATAATAATAATATTATTAAAAAGATTGTATAAATAGAGATGATATATGTATATATACAGTAGTTCAGATATAATAATAGTATATATATATACTATACTATATACTATGTATATACATGTATACTATGTATAGTATATATATATATATATATATATATATATATACATACATACATACATACATACACACATATACACACATATATACGTGCATTTCGCGTGCATTTCGATCTTTTTCCAGATTTTTCATTTGGTTTGTGGAATATTTTCTCCTGTTTGGAACATATTTACGTCTTATCTAATTATACAATAATCTGATGCTTCGTAAAGTTTCAAAAATAAAGATGGATGGGGGACCAGGACTTATTGAAAAATTGTTAATTATTTAATTAGTATTATTCATCAAGTACGTAGCATTAATTAATCATCTATTAATTAATAAATTAATATTAAGTAATGTCTAAATAAGTAATGTTACATCATTAATAGACAGTTAATTATATTTTTCTAATTAATTATCAATATTAAAGACAACAAAAGTGAAGCCGATTCATAATTGTCTTAGTAGGGATAATTTTTTTTATCCTTTTATTTTTCTTAAAAAAATAAATAAAAGTATTAATACACACAAATACTGCTTCTTTTTCGGATTCTTATTAATGTTAATCACAGGCAACTTAACGTAATAAACTATTACCATGTTATCGTAGGAAAATTAATATTGTATCTACTATAATTAGTATACTGCAGTATATTACTGTAGTATTCTCTTATAAAGCCCCTGATAGAGCAGACCAGATTAAAAAAAGAGCAGGTATATATGTATTTCTTAAGTTATTTAATTGTTTATAGTCATAGTATATATATATATATCCATCCATAGTATTCTGTCCGAAGACAGGTCCAATTCTATGGAATTCCCAGAAATGCCTGAGGAAAGATACTGGGGTGGTTTCCTGTTGCCTGCCCCAGGACGCCATTAAGGAATCGTCAGACCGAAGAGAAAGCGAAGAAGAGGCGAACAACACAGGAAAGGAAATTGAAACAGCCAAGCCACTGCCGGGATTCGAACCCAGGTACTGGCGCACTGGCCACCACGGCAGACCGCCGCCGAGACCGCACGGCCATGCCAGCACGGATATATATATATACTTTATTTAACGTTATCCGGTTAATAGTGGCATTATCCAAGGTCGAACTTTATATATATATATATATATACATATACACCTTGGATAATGCCACTGTTAACCGAATAACGTTAAATAAAGTAAAATTAAAAATAGGTTTTCGAAGTTTATCCGGATAATGATGATATCATCTAGACACACTTAGATAATGTAATACTCTACAGTTACTCTACATACGAAGGAAATTCGCATGCATAGTTCACCGCTTGAAGCTGAATAAACCGATATTCCTATAATACTCACTTTTTTAGTGTTCTATGTAATGTTGATAGAGCTGGTGGTGTGGATCGTCCGCGAGATATTGTTATCATAATTATAATCGTGTTTTCGTCAATGTGAGGATAAATTTTAATATATCCCCTTTTTTTATTTGCTGTTCGTGATATCTACACATTTTTAATTGAGATTTGTAAGCTGTCATGAAATAAGTGGGAAAAACATTTAACTTGGGGTGCGCCAATAACTTGAGCTCATACTGAACAAGTCGTACGTATGCAAATTAGCTGTAGGTTAGGTAGGTTGAGGTATGACGCCCTCCAGAATGTTTATATTGAAAAAATTGAAAAATTACCTTATCTCGGTTAAAATATTACATTACCAAATATATTTACCGTAGATAGATATCACAATAGCTAATAAAAAATAAGGGAAAATGTTAGATTTATCCTTACATTAACGACATTTCGTTTATAATTATGTTAAAAATGCCTGACGAACTCCATTCATTTTAGTAAATAAAATAAGAAATTACCGAATAATTTTTTGTTTAATTTTTTGTTCTATAATTTTTCGATTGCAAAATTTACTATAATTTATTAAATATTACGCATTTATAACAATTTTGTATTCCATATTACATTTTCTATAAATAAAGCATTTCCTACTTAAGAAAATAATTGTAAACGGGCTAGATTAATTTTACAAATATTATTCAGAGTTATCCAGGCCTCATTGTTGACATTATCCAAATAAAGATGATTAAGAGATAAAATACTTTTTATTTCGGTCATTATACACTACACTTGGATAATGTTGTCATTTCCCGGGTAATCTCGACATTAACCATATGTCGGACTTTACCCGTAACCTACATCTCTGGTGATGCTGAATACTTAACAAAGATAGTGTGAGAGTTCATTTGGAAGCAAAAACGAAGGCAGATAATGCGGGGATGTTCTCAACAAAGATATGGGCGCCCACAGAATTTTTTTTTCATCGGGTGGAGAGCAGGCGAAAAGAGAAAAAAAAAGTTTTATATTAATCTTCTTACGTAGAAACAAATTATTTGAATTACGTTTAACTTGATAAATTCCAGGGGGTGTGAACAGAGGTGGAAATAAATACGGAACTTTTGCTCAATTGCTCTTATGAAACAGGTTTTCACTTTTCCATGAGCTTTAGTAACGCACTTCCCAAAACCTGATCAAGCTACTGCACTAAATGTAATGCAGTTAATTAGACCCAATTGGCAGTATACTGTTCATCGGACAACTCATGCATGCAAGTGAGGCATCGATCCATGGGTAACGCCTGCCCTCTCTCTAATCAATTGGAGCGTAATTACGATAATATTAAATTGGCTGAGTCGTCGTTTTTAATGGAATCATTCATTAATGTTATCGTAAAATTGGCATTGAGATCTAAGAGGACATCCTTTGTTTCATTAATTAAGATAAACAATAGTCTCTTCATTAAAAGGAGAACTGAGAGATCATCACTAAATTGGAGATTTTTCACAATTGTTAATAGTTCAAGCAAATAATGGGTTTACAGAATAAATATATAAAAGGTGGTGATTACGAAATAAAGTAATTGAGAAATGGCAGATACAACCGCTATTTTAATGATGTGAACATGTTTGAGTTGTAACAAAAAAGTTTATTCGAAATTAAGATATCCGAAAAGTTTATTCGAAATTAATAATAAACAGATTATTTATTTGTAGAAAATTAATTTATTAGTTAGTTAATTAGTAAAATATTCTTTAACAACGTTACATAAAACATGGCTACTAAAAGTTAAGTTTGAATAATATCATTAAGCTCAATATTTATCAGTGGATAGCTCCAGTTTGATAAAACTTGTTAAGTAACTATTTATTAAGTTAGCAAAAAAAGTAGTAACACAATATCAAAATTTCATCAGATTTTAAAAAAAATTACAAAGTTTTGTGGATACCTGCTATTTTTTTGTGTATGGAAATAATGTTTTCCATGAGACATTTACGTTGACACGGGCATCACTGCAAAAATATTTTAATTCTTTTCTAATGACGTACAGTTCACTTCATCAAAAAAAGAGCTTTTGATGACGTATTTTCCTTATAGATTGATGCTTCCAGGACGTAACAGCGCCATCTATTGCTAAAATCCGGAACTGAATCTTCTAAACATTACGAAAACATTCTAGTTTTTGTATTTTCTACAGTTACGAATACATACTAATAATTAAAAGTGAAAGAATTACAAACGTTCCACACTATTACCCTTGCTTGGCTATGCAAAGTTTGTCCTTTCTTGGTCACGCTTATGCGATCACAAAACGACGGCATCTTGGACTGACTGCTCGGAGTTCAAGTTGATGACATTATGACTGGTGACATTTGTTCCAGACAAAATCGATCGCTTTGTAATACCTTTTTTTTTTGCAAAATGCTATATAAAAACGTGAATCTTTGTTAAAATGGGACTTCAATATTTTTTTCATGATTTTTTGCAGCTACTACAATAGTTTGGAGAGTTTAAAATGATTAGCAATGATAACAAAATAAAATTGAACAAATACTCAACACTGAATTTCTTTTAGTTTCTTAATTGCAAATTTTATTCGTTATTCCTTTCTTAAGCTTTATTTGTTCCAACAGTTAAGAATCTTAATTTTCAGATCATATTAACAAGAATGTATTTGCATTCAATTTGCAGGATTACATTTCATTACTATCATAAGTAAAAATAAAAATGCTTAAAAATGGCTTTAAGCAGGAAAGTTTTTTTTCTGTTTTCAATTTTTCTAATTTCTGTTTACAAACATTAAGAATAATTTTAATTGAATTTAACAGAAGACTAAAAGGCTTACCACATCTTTGTATACTGAATCACAATGTTACAGCTTTCGACTTAATTTTGATAATATTATGGTTTCCAGCAGTTAAGATACCGACTAAATCAATATATGGCGTCTTGTACCAAATTCAAATGAATGTAACCTAATTTTGCAACGAGAACAAATAAAACAAGACATTTAAGAGTCTGGATGTTGTAGTGGGATTTACCACCTTTTCATTCTTCTATAAAATTCTTCTCAACCTTCTTGAGGGAAAGCTCCTTTTATGAACAATTTGTAGTGTTACCGAGACATTTCACCTAAAGGAAGAACTTTAAATTTGCTACAGGCCGCGTACACTCCTGATATTGTGGCACTGATTCGTGAAATAAGGTGATAGATTATTAGATTCTGAATCAGATCTTGCAAGAAATTCGAACTAATTAACTGTTTATTCCTATGCTGCAGGGGTTTATAAAAGATTATTTACAAGGTCTGTGATAGGTTGGCGTGCTTTTACAATTGATTGGAGGATTTAATTTACACGTGGGCTTTAACTGATTTTTAAATGTATTTTTAAATAACAACGAATCAGGAGGGAGAAGCACGGCCAACGGAAAATTTCAATTGAATAACAGAATAACGGATTTAAACGATAAACAGTAAAAATGAGAATATACAATTGATAATAGAATAAATGTTGATACAATTACAAACGTAAGACAACTAAGAATATACAAGAATAAATAGAACTATAAAAAAGATAAATGTGAATATAAAAATCATTACAATATAACAATCTTACAGTATAAGGTAAATTATGTTCCTCTAAAAAAATTTAATGATTTGGGTTTTTTTTTCTGAAATTTATCATTAATATCAAGGTTTTCGTTTTATTGCTGATAACCAATTCGGAGATAATAAACGATTACAGTTAGGTGGCTTTGAAGAAAGAGATTTGGGAACAAAAATAGGAAGCTTCAAAATTTACATCTGATTTTTTAATTTTTTTTTAATGAAGTTTCAAATCTAAACTATAAGCTGTCCCTGATGGCTACGACTTTTTCTATTATTACATTATTAAAATTAGGTTTGGAATTCTTGTTAAAAAGTTTCTTTTGATAAAACTAAAGAAAGCAAAGTTGTAAGCACAAGAAACAAACAAAGAAAGTTTATCAATAGACCTAAATATGTTATTTGAAATAAATTGGGTTTGCCAAAATGTTCGTTCGGCTTTTTTGCGTACGTTGGCTCAAGTAGCGCTTAGGTGTCTTTAACGTCATTCGACACCATTTTGTTACATTGTATTGTGACAATGCCATATCATCGTGCATTTAAAACAAAAACTGATAAAAATTGATGTATTTTGTGTCGCCAATTTAATATTGAAGATGAAAGACAATAAGCACGCAAGGCCCCATGTTTTTATGATGACCCGGCAAAAACTGTTATACCTTTGCTGGGAGGATCTGATTCATCCACCGTATTCACCAAACATTGCACCTTCGGATTTCCATTTATTTCGGTCTTTACAAAATTCTCTTAATGGAAAAAATTCAATTCCTGAAAGATCTGCATAAGGCACGTGGAATAGTTATTTGTTTAAAAAGATAAAAAGTTTTGGGAAGATGGAATTATGAAGTTGCCTGAAAGATGGCAGCAGGTAGTGGAACAAACCATTAAGCTGTTTCAGCTGTCCTATAAGTATCTAAGCACCTAAAAGATTTTGTTTTTTACCCAAATTATCATATTCCTGGATTCCACGGATTTGATCAGTATAGTTGTACGTAACGCTTTACTGAAGATATTTAAAAAGAAATACACGCTATTTGCTTTCCGACAGCATCCTCTAAAATAATTGCGAAATGCCAATGAATATTTATTAATTTTTTATGTAATATGAATTATGAATAACTTACAACAGCAATACAGATTGAACGATGATAATTTTTTGACCATTTTTCTAGAATTTTCTATAAAAAATTGTCCTGAGCTTTCTCTCCATATCTTCGTGAAGTAGGATTTATATATTGTAAATCTCCTTCATCAATATAATTGTTGTTTTTAATGCAGTATCTGATTTCTTAACTGTCGTTTAAGTTGGAGTCAAATGACACATGTAAAGCATCGTGCCAATCTTTGACGCTTTAATTTCCGCAGTCTGTTGTTGTTGACAGTGAAAGTGGCGCGCTCTGGTGGCCAAAAATTGAACATTCAGCAATTTGTCCGCTGCGCTGACAGTCAGATTTGCGAAAGCAAAGATATTTTGACTAGGAAATTTTACTTTGTTAATGCCAAAATCGCTTTTCTTTTTCCTTTCGTTAAGTTGAGATTTATTAAAGGCTTTCAGTTTTTTTTTTCTATAGTTGATGTCGCCAGAGAAAGTTTCCTGTAAAAAAAATGGTCATAGTCAAATAATCATTTCTGGAAGTTATGCAAAATAAGAATAAAATTGAATTAATTAATAAATAAAATTAATAATTAAAAAAATTCAGTTTATATTTTTAATTTGATTTGCCCTAGGTTTTAAAAATGTAAAAAGGAATTACAATAGTAATAAGAGTACTGCATTATTTTGACATTCATTCAAGAACAGTTTGCAACGTTTCAGTTTTTCGACAAGAGATGTCCATGATAATGATTAATCCATTAGCAATTGCTATGCTCCTTTCATTTTCCTTTTGTGAACTGAACTGTAATCTAACAAATATACAGTAGTTAATGTTATAGTGTCTGTAAGAATTACTGCTTCTGTGGCCAGATAAATAAGCTAGAAGGACAGAATTTTTTACTGTAAAACTACATTTATTAATTTTCGATATTGTTAAAGTGACAGTTTTAATTTCTTCATAGCTCAGATAATTATTAAAGCTTTGCGTACACATATACATACACAGACATACAAATTTCTGTCTCTCCTAGATCTCGTAATACAATGATAAACATACTAAATAACAACATTTAGAAAGTGGAAATGGGATACTTCAAGAGGGATTAAAAGACGGATAGAGGACTTCCGAAACCATAGGTGAAATGTATTCTATTAGTACCAATAATTAGAGTACTACAATATAACTACAATGTAAAGCATAAACATAGCATAAGCATAGAAATTGCAGTTGCTTTTACATTTTTTACCACTGGAGATGATTATAGATTATATATATATACATATATATATATAATTATATTATTATATGATTATAGATTGTAGATGATTACTAACTAAAGTATTTATAATATTTAATAAAATGCCTTCCTGCTATATGTGTAAGATATGTTTTTCAGATTTTTTTTGTGCAAAAACAGACTTTATAAAGTTATGAAATCTGCTATATATACTGTGAAGCCATCATATGTCAAACTACTTTAACGAATTAGTTAAATTCGTCACATGGATACGCTAATTACAATTAAATTTTTAAAACCAAAATTGTTGCAGCGACATTTAACATAAAAAAGTGAAGATACGTTTTTATAAATGTGTGAATTCACAATAATTTAGAGATCACAAAACCTTTGTTTTTATAATCACATTAAAAAGCTTACTTTAATTTGAATGAAAATGTTCATGTTTCAAGTCTTCTTATTTATCTTCTTATATGTAATCTATCGTATTATAAATTCTATTAGTCTGATTCCCATTTTTTCCGCTGTATTTTTCAGTTCCAAATAGATTTTATAAACTGTAAATGAGAACTCCAATTAAACACCAATTATTTATGATAAACACAAACTCCATCACAACACTAACTGTGGACTGAGTTTACTAAAGAAATGAGTTAAATGGAATATTCATCATTTCTGCTTTTAATGAGAAGTAATAAGGAAGTGAATAATTGAAAATTGATATCGTTATTCAAACAATTTAATATTGAGCTGCTAATAAAGTCGAATGTTGAATGAATTATAGTTTTCACAGTAAATTAAATGTCATCAATGGTTGTAAATATTCATTGAAAAGCCGCTAAAACCTTAATTAATTCCTCCATTTTGAAACTGAGGACAACATTTCACTAAAATCTCCAGTGAACAAATTTCTATTTAGTAATATTATCTTTAATATGATTTGAATTAAAAGATATTTATAGAATATACTCCAAAAAAGATTGCATATTTCTTTAGAAAAGTCCCTGCACAATTTCTGGTAGCTCAGATATTGGAGAAATAATGGGAATATAGTTAGAAATAAAAAAGAAGCTGATTTGATTGGTTCAGATCAATGCCTGTGTTGTTGTTAATGCTATAATTTTATTGAAATTAAATTAATATAATATTGAAAATTTCCAATTTCGAAGAAATATGTATTTCACCATATATTTTTAAATAAATTTTTGTAGGAATTAGAATATTCCTTAATTAAAATATTTTGTACAAGTTAAGAAAATCAATTTTTTAAAAAAGTCAAAGCTCTTTACAAAAACAAAACAAAAAAGTTAGAGGTTCTTCGAAAAAACTTTTTTTTTTCTTATCGTTCTTAAGTAACGTCTTAGGCGCGTTCTTCGAACCATTACGGTCTTGTAATTGTATTTAAATCATTAACGAAAAAACGAAGAAAAAAAGAGAAAAAAAGAAAAAAAAAGAATGACTGAACTACTGCCACTAAAGTTAAAGATGGATAAAGCAGGTACGAAAACGTTTAGAAGTATTAAGGTCAAATTGAAAATAGTTGCTAAAAAATAAATGTTGTTTTTATACTGAGATGGTATTATAGGTTTCGTTTAATGTCTGGAAAGGCCGTTAATATCCATCAACATTAAGAAAAAAAGCATTAGAACAAAAACTTTAAAATGGTTTAAGTTAAGTTGATTTAGGCATGTTCCGTCCGTCAAAAACAGTACATCAACTACAGAAAGCTGAAATTTTAAAAGATAGATGTATGGTTTTTCTAATATCATGATTTTTGGCAGCTATCCGGCAAACAGATAAGGTGTTTCTGGAGAAAAGTCATTCGTTCATTCCCCTTCTATTTATTATCATAACTGAAAATCTATTTACAATGCTGACATTTTTGTAGACTGTGCAGGAACATCCTGTTGACTTTGCTAAGCTCTGACCCACAGATATAGCGCTACCTTTTTACCAAGTTCCGTTAACATAAAACGAATGAACTTCTTATAAATGAATGAGCTATTTTATAAACTTTATATTAAATGAATACTGTTTTTTAACAACATTATGCGCTCTTACCATGCGAAAATTACCACATCCATATTGTTATTATTAAAATTTTATAAGCTAAGGTTAAACGCAATTAAGAGACAGCTTTCTGTAATAGGTTTCTGGTGATGAACCTTTACAGAAAATATTTTAGGATTCTTTATCTTAGTAATTAATGATGAACTAGCGATGCAGGGTTAGGTCCTTTTAAACGTCTGTACATGGTATTTGTGTAGCTTATATGGAGTAAGTAATTTCTTAATTCTAATGATTACGTCTTTATTCTGTTCTAATTACGGAGTAGGCAAATAAGACTTAGTAAGGTGAAATGAAATCATGTAAATACATTTAAGATTCTTCAGAATAATTTTTTTATGACTCAGAAATATATCAAAAAGTAAGGGTAATTCATAAAATATACTTTCAATATAAACCCTTTAAATGTTGTGTAAATTTATTATTATACAGCTCTCTAGTGAATTTCGCTTGTTTGTTTCAGAACAATATTCTTATGATCTTAATTTTTGGTAACAGACAATCGCAAGTTTAGACAAAGTACTTGCATTGGGAGTCTTAAGGCGAGGATTATCTTTCTCGGAATATTATAACTCTATCGAATTTTTGGCTTTTCTTTTAACGCATCTTGACGAAAGCGAAAAAGAGGGGAATGAGAGCCAGAAAAATTAACTTCAGCCTTTGTGGAAAAAAAAAAAAAATTCGCAGCATTGCGACTCTCTTCTCGTTCAGGAAATACACTAGAAACATAACTAACATAAAGCAGATGGTATAAATTTTAATTTTCCATTAACAATGTATTTACCCTTACCTTACTTTTAATTAAACAGACATCATGAAATGTGTCTTCAGATATAATTTTTTTATTTTTATGAGTATCAGTGAAGACGAAGTTCACCTGAGTTTTCCAGGGTGAGAAATCTTGCAACTCCTGTACCCTTTGAAAGAAGTTATTAGGGATCAAAAAAAAAAAGAATTCTAGCCCCTGCGGTGAATTGAACTCGGCTCCTTCAGCCCGTAACAAAGCATCTAACGGACCCTCATTGAAGCCGTTATAAATGTGACCGTGGAATATAAGTACATCTTTTATTTTGATGATGATTGCAATCTATCAACTAATATTTATAATTCCTTGGAAACTTGTTATGTATTACTTTTACTTTGCTTTACTCTATTCAGTAAAAAGCTCTAAATTTTTTCAAGTTTTTAATTCCATTGGTTAAACTTTTTCAAATGGTTAAACGTCAATGGTTAAACGTCAGATCCGGAATAAATACCAAGCTTTACTGGAAATCAAAAGCTTAGCTTTGCTGAAACTTCGTACATTTAAGTCAACATTCAAGTTCTTTATGTGAATCCTGGTATATGAACTTTCTTTTCCTGAAAGGAAGTCTTATCAAAGCGTTTTTATTTGCTTTTAGTCAAACTGAGAGATCAAATTCAAATATTTGCTTTGATTTTTGCTCATCTAAGTTCATTCAGTCTTGTACATCAATATTTGATTAAAACAAATTTAGTTTTCATTTAATGCCTGATTATCTGATGAAGGTTTCTCTCAATTCTCGGTAATTTATCTACAGACAAATTAACTATCAGGAAGTTTATTTTGAAGAGAGATTTTTTTTCAGTTAAAATTGTTAAAAAAAACCGCTTGATTTCACAATGAGCAAGACTGTAGCTTAAGAAAATTCAATCATGTTTGTTAAGGTCTTGACTGAAGCAAATGCAGGCGACTGCTCAAACCTTTTATTTCTTTTATATAAGGTAAAGTCGCCAAATACCGCACCCCACTTTGTTTTTTCATCGTAATTTTTCTAAATCTTCATATAAAGCTTCAAAAAAACCACCATTTGATTACTTATTTATTAGTGTATTAATAAAAAGAAACAGTATTACGCTTTTTAAGCAAATAATTGTAGCTCGAAACATAAACAATAGTTTTCTCAAATTTATAATTGTGTGTTCCTCATGTCGCCCCCGGGTACGGTATTAGGAACACATAAGTAATGTAATAAGAACAAATTTTGTACTGCAAATATTTTTAATTATTTTCTATATTAAAGTTACAAAATCATGTTTTATCCCAAAATAAAGTTTTATTCTTCTATATTAATTCTCCAAGCATGTAGCACAAATGAACATAGGATTTTCGCCTTCTTCTGCACAGTCTTCATGGCATCAAGTAAAACATTTCGTGCATCTTATCCTATTTTCTCCACCTCGATCTTCCGAAAAGTTCTTCTCACAGAAAGGGCTTGCTAACCTAGCATCGTTGTCATCGCTCTCTTAGTCGCCTGTGGAAACCAATGGAGGTTCCTTATCTGTCTCGTATTCCGACGAAGACTGTCTTTTCGAACATGTCTTTTTTTTTGGCAGCTGGGCTTTTATCTTTACCTTCAAGTTCGACTCTTTCTTGTACTTTTTTGTTTTTGAGCTGTCTTATTTATTTTCTCTTGCTTCTTCTATTTGTTTTTTATGAGGAGATCTTTTAACAAGCATAGTACGTCCATGTCTAGTTGACGTTGAAGGCTCGATATTTGGGACTGGTCTTGATTGTTTTGCAGGGTCAGTATCTCCTACAGTTAGGGAATCATCTATGGTCGATGGCTGATCTTCAGTAGTTTGTGCTTGTTGATCTTTTGCTAGGAAATCAGCATCCGTAATTTTTTTTTCTTTTGGAATGGAAATATTCCAGTGGCTTTACAGCCATTAATGGCAGTTTCTCAGGTTCTCAGGTAAGCTTTAGCCAAAAGCTCATTTCGCTTTTTTTAACATAGTCCTTTAACGTGGATTTAGGCACATTGAATTTTTTTACCGCCCTTTTTTAACCCATCTCCTTCTTTCTCATTGCGTTCACTGCTTTAATCATAGCATCTGAATCCTATGTTATCTTCTTTTGCATCTCAAGTAGAAAAAATTTAAAAAATTAAAAAAAAAAAAAAAGTTTCATTGAAAACACATGAATCATTCCTAAGGTTGTGCCTAATACCGCACCCGGGGCGATATTAGGGACACCACTGGGTACGATATTAGGGTGTTTGACATTTTTCCTTGACCAACCAAAAAAAAAAAGTTTACAAAATGTAACCTAAAATTTTGATGAATCCGTTTAAATCTTTGACAAAAACGTTCTAAAAATGTAGGTAACTATATTGTATTATAGACAAACCCTTTCACTATACGTTACTGCAAAGATTTTGGAAAAAAAATTACATTTTCGATAAAATTTTATTTTTCTTCTGCTGGCGACAATTTCGGTAGCTCCTTCCTTCTTAAGTCAAAATGGCCGAATCATGTGACCTGTTAATTGGTTTCGCAACTGGATTTCATAGGGCACTGCCTCTTTTCAAGAAACCAAGGGGTACGGAAATAGGGCCGAGTGCGGTATTTGGTGACCTTACCTTATTTCTTTTTCCAATGCTCCTAAAATTCTGAAAATTTAAATATGAATTTGTGATGCATCTAAGATTTCTATTTTCTTGTTTTTAATTTTCAAAATATTCTGTAATTAATTAAAAAAAAAATTCAACAACAGTAAATTTTGGGGGGTTTTCGAGGTATTACTGGGTATTATCAACTTAAAAAAAGAACTTGACAAAAGCGTGAAACGATAAAACATTCGTAAAATAATGATTTGTATTTAAAATATTGTTTTACTAGTGCGACAGTTAGTTTAAAAAAAAAATGTGATTTTTTTAAAATTGTGTGAGAATAAATTACTTTTTAAAAATTAACTATAGTCTATATATATATATATATATATATATATATATATATAGCCGGACAATGATGTGGGATTTGAAAATATCAGCGGCGAAATTTAGAAACAATGTAGAAAACAAAAAAGCAATATACCAAGATTTTGCTCTTTTTAAAATTAAAATTTTTATATGCTATATTTAATATTAAAAAATTAAAATTACAAAAATTAAAATTAAAATTAAAATTAAAAAGAGCAAAATCTGTAATATTGAGTCAAAGTCATAATTATAAAGCATAAAGTAAATTAAGTAAATACCTTAATAAGAAGCAATAATATATAAACTTCAAAATTAGGCATTATAATCGAACAGCCAAAACTTAAAGCAAGGCCTTTGAGTTTCGCAAAGCAAAGATTTCATTGATGTGTTTTTTGTATTGGTGTTTTTCAAATCCCATATCATTGTCCGGCTTTATATGTTTAGTACTAAAAGTTAATTTTATTCTTATATTCTATATTGTTCTAAATTTTAAATTGCAAAAGATTGATTGAAATCTTTGCTTTGCAAAGTTAATTTGATACCCTAGTTTTTATATATATATATATATATATAGTTAATTTTTAAAAAAATAATTTATTCTCATACAATTTTAAGAAAAAAACAAATTAAAAGGTTCCCATTCGCCTGCTTTTGCTTGAGTCAGGACCTTAACGACTACATCAAAAATTAGCAAAGTCCAGATTTTGAACGTCAACAAATTTAACAAAGCAAATAATATTTATTATTGCTAATTTCAAAATGTCTTCATAAAGAATAGTGTCAAAAATTTGTATCAAGATCAGAAAATTTTCAAATTAAAAAATAAAAAAAAAATTACTGATTAAAAAATATTGGAAAATAAATAATACCCTAGTTTCTAATAATAAAATTCAGCTTTTCTAAATTTTATTTTAATGCGTGATTATTTAAATACGCAACACAAAAAATGTCATTTTTAATGCAAAATATAAAGCAGAAACATTAGTTGAAGAAACAAAACAATTTAACAAAAACTAAACAGGAAAATTAAAACTTAACATCTCAGAAATAATAGAAATCTACATTGTCTTGTCAATTATTTTGTAATGTAGGAGCTCATGAAAATTTTCATTTTGGAGGTCGCCTTTTGTAAATTCTGTGTTCCTCTTCCTGTATTAAAAAAAAATCAAACTTTCACAGTGAATTTGCTTATAGATATCTTTTATTTTACTCATTTTTATGTTTTCAGGCTTCAATGAACTGCAACTAAGATAAAAATTAGTATCTGCGGTCATGTATCTGAGCTGATTCAGATAGTACTTATTAATACTCACACAATTCCTGTATTGCAAGTGTTTTTAGAAAAGCACTAAAATATGAAGTCAACTTCTTACAGCTGACAGACGCCATTGCTTATTCCACAAACACATGAAAATGCAGCTGGTAGCCTATAGAAAGAAAAAGTATTCATATATTTGGGCTGTTAACAGCAACCTTTAATTGCTGGAATACTTCATTTCTTTTAAACTTACACTAGATGGCTACCCGTTACTTCGCTCCGGATGTCTGGCACATGTAACGGAAAACAGCATTTTTATTTATTCAAAAACACAAATAACATCAAGTAAAAACTTATAAAATAAAACTTTAAAATAAATTAAAATTTAAAATCTAACAAATACATTCCATGCAATATTGAAATTCATTTATAAGAGTCAGAAGTTTGCGCAGTTGAATATTACATTGTTACGGGCAGAGTTGACCATTCAATAATGCTCCGGTTGCCTGGCAACGCGAGTGCGAAATTCAATTATTGGGGACGTATGTACACAAGCTTTCTGTATGAAGTTTAAAAATCTATTACGGATTATTTTTAATAATCATCTCAAAACAACTGATTAAAATTGTATGTAATTTGAAAAGAATATTATTAAAGAATTTTTCGTGTCTACTCATGTGAAAATATACAAAAATATCCATGATTTTGCAGAACATACTCCAGATGTATATGAATGTTTCATATGTTTTTCATAAATCATTCAATCAGATGATTCTAGAAAATTCAAGATGGCTGCCAGGAAACAATCTGGTTAAGAATTGAGGTTCCCTAAAATACAATAATAGATAAGTTTAGAAGATCTAAATTTGATGAATTCCAGTAACAAAATAAACCGTCCAAAGCAGTGTTGATGTGTTTCAAGTTGAAGAATTATAATTGCATGTGATATGAAACAGAGCAAGTCATGATTTATTGTTCAGTCTTTTAAATTCAAGAAACTTTAAGGCATCGCGATGGTAGGAAGTGGAATTTAATTTTCTTTACTGCCACTTAAACAAAATGGATTCAATTTAATGTTCCTGAAAATAGCCTAAGTTATTATCGAAGTCTTTAGAGTGTAACTCCATTGAAATATTTATGGCCCAGGAGGTTAACTTTTGATAAAGAAAAACTTTTCATTTGCTGAATGAAACTATTCTATTTAATCATTGTAATTACGAGGATTTGATCAGAAGTTAAGGGGAAGCTTTCAAAGACACCCAAAGAAAAAAAAAAGTCTAATTGTTACTTAAGTTAGAGACACAATTTGAAGAAATAAAAATTTAAAAAAAAAATAAAAGAAGAAAGAAAAAACAGGTAAGTAAAAAGTAAAATTTTAGAAAAGATAATTTTAGAAATTGCACAATAAATATTTGTGTTTGAATAATCATATAATTGTATTTGATTCATGATTGTGGTAAAAAACGATTGAAAGATTTTAATTCTGTCTTTGTAAAAGTGACTTATTTTATATAAACAAACAGCTATTTCGCAGAAAGATGAAAAATTCAATAAAATTTTAAAATAAAAAATAAATCGTGCAATGAAAATTAAGCCTTCATGAATTCTAACATTATTCCAAACGTCTAGAGTACTTTACGATCGTGTACACAAAACTGTAATATATTTCAAACCAAATTCGTATTTAGGACAGCATTGATCTTTATTCTGACAAAGTGTTCATTCACATCTTTTTTCCACATTAAACGTGATAGATTCGAAAGAACTCTTGAATTATTCACGTAAACATTTTTTCCTAAACGAGAAAGTTGAAACTATAATTAATATTCCTTAAGTTTTGAAATATTTAGAAAAGAATGATAGAATTTAATTTTATTGAAAAATAATAACTCGGAAATCAATTTTCTTCTTTTTCTATTAATTTAGATCCAACGAATCATTTTTAAATAACACTTACTTAACAATGCAGATAGGGCACTATTAGAAGTCCAATGTTTTTTCTTTTCCATTTTCTTTTTTTTAATGTGGATTTCTTTGAAATTTTGGTATTTTGAATCATTGAAATCCGGATTATTCAGTCAGAAAGCCCTTATTTTGTGTTTTTTCGCCACATTTTAATATAAAAAATACACACTTTATCTTCGCTAAATGGTAGGCAGAGCAAGAGATAATATTTCCGCGATTGCAAGCCAAACGGGTTCTAATATAAAACTGGAGAGCCAATCCGATGTTCACCTACCTTTTAATGTCAAGATAAGAAGTCAAATAGAACCATGGAACTCGTCTGAAATAAGAAATAACCAGCATAAATTTTCCGACCTTCTTCCAAGGTTGAATCAAGCAAGCCCTTTATCCACTTAGAATTCATACATTTGCAAACTTATGTATAAATTCGCTCGTTTACAGTAAAAGACAACATCATATATTTTATATAGTAGTGGAAACGTCATATCGTACATTTTAACTGTTGTTCATGAAGAAGTTACGAATTCAGGGAAGGGACTGATCTTCCTCTGGCCCGCTGTGCAGAGACAGTGACATCATTCTGTAAAAATATTTAAAACAAACCCAAACATTATTAAATAGTAATTAAAGCATATACAAGAAGGAAGATAACTGATTTCCAGTTATTAGTAAAGAGCACAATCATGTGCCACCTATCTGCAATGCAAGTTGCCATGAAGCATTCTCTTTCCTATACCTATATGTCTTACGCTTAACAAGTTGAACTGTACTTCAGTAGTTAGCAGGGCTCCGTACGTTTTGCGGAAATTATTGACATGACCAATGAGGTTGCAGGTATTTTGGTTTTCGTACAGAAATAAAGTACATTAGCTTTATATAAACTCTCTCCCTCATCCTTTGTCGCACAAGTGAGTGATCTGCGCTCTTTCATTCTTTATCTTATTTAATAGCAATTATGCTATTCTGTTACCGAGTTTTTACAGTAGGTAATTTATGTATTGTAAAGATATCACAAGGTAAATCAAAAGTTCCTCCAAGAACTTAGTCTAATTTCCTCAAAATGTTGTCGTCTTTATTTTTTTCATTAAAGATGTAAATCTCTAATGCTTCTCTTACGTAAAATAAATAACCATCAAAGTTATCAAAAAGTTTTCTTAAAATTTCCCATTTGTTGAAGATTGATTTACTGTTACAAATATAAATCCCAAATCGAATTAATTGAATGGAAAGACACACGAAACATAAAACATTAGAAATTAAATCATAATGTTAAACTTCAATGGAAACTTGCTGTTTATCAAAGACAGTCAATTATTTCGATTTTAATACTTTTTTATTGGAGTTTTGTTGTTAATTTCCAAGCTTATAGTTCTCCACAGCGGCTTTGAAATATAAAAAGTAATTAAAAAGTAATTATGAAACATAAAACATAAACCATATAAGGTAATTTGGGGGAAGACACCACACTTGACAGTTATTATTTTTTTACTTGAAAACGAGAAATCTAAAACCTTATTGAAATATGATTCAAAATATCATAAGTGCAAAAAATTTTAATGCACTACAGTAAATGCAACAAATACAAAAATGCCCTTAAATTAACTTCATCAAAAGTGGCTTGTTCCCCCAATATGCGGGGAAGATGCCACAGGTTATGAAGTTTACAATTACTAAGAAAAATAAAGTATATTCACCAATATTTAATAAGCCTTTATAAACATTACATTGACCATAAATTAGACAAGTGACACTGAAGAAAAACACTTCACACTGCACAATGTAAGTCGTCCTTACTGCAGTTTTCTTGGAGCCATTTTTTTTTTTGCATTTTACACATTGTAACCAATCGCATTTGGGACCCTTTATTTATCATAAAACTAATTCATTAAATAAATTAACTAATCATTAAATTAAATGAATTAATTAATTTTATTACATTAACTAAAAACGATTATCGCTAAGAGTTAATATTGAATTGATTCCGTTTTATTTATTATATTTTTTTTGTTTGGTATAAAATAAGTTCAGTAATTTGTGAGTTATATTGTAGAAATTGTATTGGTATATTTTGTGAGACTTGACTCAATACAACACTTACGAACAAAGAATAATAATAATTATTAAAAAATAAAAATATAAAATTAACAATTTAATAATTCATGGGCATAAAAAAATCATGTTTTTTTTAAAATTAATAACAAATAAATGCTTCATATGTCGAATTTTTGATATTTGATAATAATTATATGAAAAATATAATTATAATTTATATTTAAATAGGGTGAAGTATTCGGAAATCATTATTCTTTAATATGTTGCATCTTCCCCCAAGCATTGAGGGAAGACACCACAAAGATTTATTTTTGTTCAGTGGGACCTGCCATGCTGATTCAACTTATGCACTCACAAAGAACCACGTGACAATCCTATCAAGGCTACATTAAGTTTGCTGTGATACATCGAGCGCTAAACCTTAAGTATGGTCAGCGAAATATTATAACGTAAGTACTGACCAAGTCCAAATATTTTACTTTTCAATTTAACTACGATTGAACTCGATGTAAAATTGAAAAATTTCAACAGCAACCTTCACAAAGAATGCTTCTACGCTTGGCCGTTGAAAATTCTGCCATCTAGCTTCTGATAAACGAAATATTACATAACTTGCGTCTTCCCCAAACATGCATCTTCCCCCAAATTATCTTAAATGAAAACCATGTTTCAAGATCCATTCACTAATTTTGAATTTAATAGTGAGAAAATATACACTTAAACAGATATAATGATTTTGTGAGTTCAAATTTCATTAGAAAAATACACAACTTATTAGAAAGCAAATCAATTTATTGTAAGATCATTTTAAATTCTGTATATTGATGTAAACTCAAAAAATATTACTTGAACTAAAATTGAATTGGAAGAAAGCAATGTAATTCGTACATTTACAAGATAAATCATCTATATTTCTTGTCTTATATGTGTAATTCTGTTTGTAACGTTTATTGCCACAAAGTCCTTGTAATTCGCTATTGAACCAGAAAGATCTTGTAAACAAAAGCGCAGTCACAGAAATGGATTTTTTTTATGGCTCTTCCAAACAGACGGTCGATGTCGTAGATGGGATTGTTTTTTGCCGATTCCAGTTAATTACATCTTTCTATCTGAATTAAGACATAGGGATTAGTCTTGATTTACTTTCGGGAGTGGATTAGCGTTCACGAAATTGAGTTCCCAGCAAAAGGAAGTGCTTAATTAAAATTGACAGATTGCAACTTTTGTTCCGTGTACCAAAGGTTAGGCCTAACTTCTAATATATCCACTTTATTTCCCAAAATACAGTTCCAAAAATGATAACTTCGAGACTCGGTATTAAATCAGCGCTTAATTGTTCTTCTATTTAATTCCATTTGCGTTTAATAATCGGAAAGGGCTTTTAATATGATGAAGTTTCACCATCGTAAATAAAACTCGCCCTATTTTCCTTCAGCTCGACCAAGCATCACGAAATGGAGGACCTACGCTGGCAGTGGTTAAGCCTAATTGAATAAATTCCTGCTAATTTCTGATTTTTAATACTGGATCCGAGAAATTAGTGCAGTGCCGCGTGAATAGGGTTCGTCATTACAACGAAAGAGCTGTGCTTGTTTCACTGAAGATTATTTCTTCGGCAAAGTCTATAAGCCATTAGGAAATGTTGATTAGTCTGTCAAGATTTCTATTGTCTATAAAACCATGAGGTGCCATTATCCGTTTCTGTATGGCCAACGAAGCACATTATTGTTCTTCTGAATAATTTACTTCCAAACTCAGATACAACATTCTGTATTCTTAATGGAGTGGAAAATGTTTGGTAAGCATCAATTCTTTTGTAATTTTTGGAATTCAATTTTATTAGCTTGTAGCAAATCATTTATGCATGGAAAACTGTAAAAATAATTCGCTTAATATTCGATTTCAAATTCGAAAACAATCAAACGGCAACAAAATGATGAAATGCATTACCTTCAACTTCTAATAGATTAAAAACCAATACCCCAATTTAGGTATTTGACGTTAAGAGTTAGAATACCAAAGTACAAACCAAAATCAGCTTTCATTTTGTTGTCATTGATATTCACAAATTTAAATCGTAGAAGATAAGCACTTAATTCGATTTTAATTTAAAAAATAACATTCCCTTGCCTTCATTATCTGAATGAGACTGAAAAAATTTTGGACTAGCTTTTTATTTTCTGATTACAGAAAGATATTTCACCATCCAGTTAGGTTTATTCTTTCAATTTTGAAAAATCATAAAACGTCGTCTCTTTTACCAAAATTTTTATCTCTTTTCATTTCTTTGAATTCCATTTATTTTGTTTTATAGACTAACTTCACGAGTTCTGCTACTAAAGGGCATTGAAGACTTTTCTTATCTCTTGCAGCACACTTTAAAATGCATCAGAGAAAAATAAACAGTTTAGAAACAGATAATTTAGAAAGGAATTTCAAGTCGATGTATAAAACTGATGAAAATAATTAAAAATTGCTTATCCTGTGGATTTTTTGTAAATAGGCTAAATCCATATTGATAAAGAGATCAAAGCACCATTAATTAACATATCCTTAATGTTTAACCAAAAGTTAAACTCACATCTGCATAGCCATCTGAAATACCTAAGTAAGCTTTGAATGTAACAATAATGGTTTATATATTGTGAGATTCATAATGATTCTCATAGAAATTCTATTAAAAATTGAGGAGTTTTGAGTGTATATCCCTAGTACTTCACATATCTCTTGAAGCGCCATAATCATTATAAATTAATAATTCAATAGCTTTGAAAGTTGAAACCTAACATTAAACAGTCTGTTTTCATCATATTACCGAAAGTTAGTTTGATAAGTATAGTTTTCTTGTTTAATTTCTACTTTTCTTGGAAACTGTCTTATTACTCATAAAATTAAAAATTCGGAGGCAGTCTTTGAAAACTTCGGACGCATTTCTTTGCTTTATTCAAATAAGAAGATACGGTTTTGGAAGGAGTCAGTGGTTGGCAATTTGAATGCAGTGTTGATGATGCATTCCGTGAGCATCTCGTTTTGATTTGAAAAGGAGAAAGACTCCATGAATAATTTGGCAGCGTCGCGGATGTTAGAGTGACCGCAGGGAAATGAAACTGGCCCCTGCCCCGACTGTTTCATTTTCCAGGCTAGCTCGTAACCCTTCACATTAACACCCAAAGAAACAAGCCTATCTTCTGCGCCTGTCTTATTCCAGTTTGAATGTTGTTTGCATTCAAAATAGACTTTAAAATTGCTTGGATTATAACATTCCAAATAGTCAGGCGTTGTTAACCATGAATTTTGCAAATGTCTGTTTTGCCAGATTTAAACTAAGTGGTTATTATTTGGCTAACCTAGCCGATCATTGAAAGAATTTACTAAGCTAGCAAATATATCATTTTACGTTTGCTGATCAACTTTCAATCAACAATATAGCCTGCACACCTGTTCAGCTTTATATAATGTAATACAAGTTATAAGCACAATCCGGTTTCTTGAAAATTTTGAAGTCACTTGAAAATGACTTCTTTTTCTTGAAGTGGAAATCCGGTTGTGCTTACAGCTTGTATTACATTATTTAAAGCTGAACAGGTGTGCAGGCTATATTTTTGATTGAAAATCTACTAAGCTACTTTAATCTATAATGTGGCAGCATGTTTTCAGGGACTGTGATTTCCTCTTTCATTTTCAGTAGGTTTTTCGGCCAAAGATCCAAGAAAGTAGATTGTTGATTATCAGTTCATCCACCTAAAACAAGAAAGAAACAAATTGACTGCCATTGTTTGATAAAAGTTCGATGAATAGATACAATGCATTATTTTTCCGTCCCTCAGGCGAAGCCTTGAGGCCCGCATTGATAAATCTGATCTGGATTCGAATCACGGAATCGGACTGGATGCGGCTTTCTTGTTTTGAGTTTTGTCTGTTTTTCCGGGTGTAATGTGATTTCCCTCCTACGATACCTGTAATGTATACCATACGGTGTATATTTCTACGGTGTAATGTGAGCAAAGGCTATTAGTTCACAGTATGTATCCCTGTTGAGGCTAAAAGGTTGTAAGAGTCCGGGCATTGGAAAAAAAGTTGAAGTAATAAGAACCTTATTATTTCAAATTTCCTCAGAATCCATAAAAAAAGTCAACCTGAGGAAACAAAGTTAAACGAATTGATAAAAACGAGACTTCAGTGTAGCGGAAGTATGGGAATCAAGAGCAGCAGATCAATCCTCAAAAAACAAATGGTTGACGGTTCCTGTTATTTATAAGGCATTTTTTTTTTATTTATAGATGTCGATCAACGTAAGTGATGGTTCTACAAAGACAAATCAGTAAAAAGGGTCCACTAAACATAGATCCGATATTCTTCTTTTTCTAAATCTCGATAGTGAAACTTAGCGATTATTTGTGACGCGAAAGTTGAAAAAGTGCCACCCAATTCCGCGGATAATCGGGAGTTTACTGTATTTAATTTTCAGGAAAAGTGTGTTGTATAATTAATTGATTCAAGGAAATTTGTCACCATTTTCTACGATGGTATAGAATGGACAATTTGAGAAGAACTAGTTGAATGGAAATCCAGTTCAGTTCACTAAAGAATAGATGAATGATTGATTGTAGTGTTTAGGTGAACAACGCAAGAAAAAGTAAAACTGAAACCAAGATGCTTGGATAAAATATAAGTAATTCAAAGTAAAAGTATAAATAAAGCGTTATTTGTACTTTATGTGCAAATCATTGTTGTAAGAAAGATGATTCAGGTTTTCATTCAATTTTCATGTTTTGTAGATTTTGTAGGCGTTTTAGTGTAGTACCATAATTTAGAATTATCAGCATCTGACCAAGAATACCAGACAACAGTTTGACAATCTATTTCTTGTAATATACATTTTCGTTTGAATGAAACATTTCGAAATTACCTCAGTTTTTGGTTTTGTAAAACGACGATGACTGAGTAGTCCCAGCTGATGAGAGCTCGAAACGGCCGTCTCAAGGTCTCAAGTTAACCCAAAAGGCATCTAATTTTACTAATTTTAATATGACGATTCATCTATTTACAAGCCGAATCAATACAGAAACGGATTCAAAAATTAACTGTCCTCTGAAGATCCCGACTTCACTCAGCAACTGTGGAAAGAGTCATGGTGATGGGCTTTCTTTCAATCACTTACTTACATCAGTGCCGCTTTTTTGTAGGTCTGGAAACAATTTCTAGCAGCGGCATTTCAATATCTGACGAAAGTCTTCCTGGAAGATTTGAGGTATCGACCGTAGACTAACCTTCACACTGTCACATGTTCGAAAAGTCAGCATTTGCTGGATAGTGCAATAAATTTTAGAAAAATCATAATACATTTTGCAGTAAATTTAAGTGTTTAAGAAGGTTGTATGAAAAAGTCTCATTTCTCTTTGTAAAGCAAAGCAAGTGCGGGTTGTTTTTTTTTTTCTTTTACATTATAAAAATAAAAATAGAATGTCATTCTGGCTCGAATTTACTTCAGCATTTTTTTTTTCTTTTTTACTTAAATTTCATAATGAGAATTCCAATTTTGTAGCCGCAAGAAAATATCAAAATCAATTAATCTTAAGGCCCATTTTAGGAAGAATAAAAATACTACAGTCGAAACGGATATAAACATATTGTTTAATATTGCTTAACAGAACAAAGAGAATTCAAACTAATCATTGTTTTATAATTAAAATTATCAAACGCACCTACGACTACATTTAAAAAAACATTTATACAAAATAAAAATTAGACAGCACTACCGTTTTCGTCCAGAGACGGCTTTGTCAAGTGACAAAAAAACAGAAAAGGAGAGTTTTTTAAGTAGAGCTGCTATGTTGAGAAAGGAGTCCCCATACTGACATGACACGTCATCTATCAGGAATCATTGTTTTTAAAACAGAAAGATTTACATCTTGAATATTTCGAAGTATTTCAATTAATCTTCCAAGAAATTATTCTTGAAAAACATTTAACGTGTGTCAATTAAAAAAAAATTAAATTAATAAAACTTACAAACATATAATAAATTAAATTAATTGTATTTAATTACAAAACATACGTTTCATTAAAATGGGATTTTTTTACAGAAGGTTGATGATGAGTTCCTATGAAAAGGGCTCGAAAGCTCCCATTTTAATGTAATGTATATTTTTTATATTTTTAAATACAATAAATTTAAATTATTGTGTGTTTGTAGGTTTTATTAATTTAAGAAATTATTCTTGTAATGTAATCTCTGTGATTGTTGTACTGTCTTTAGCAATAGGAAATATCTACATTTAACTGAGAAAAACGATTTTCTAAAATAAAAATTTCCATCATTTTATAGCATTCCTATGCATTCCTAAGTACAGCTTATGTAAGTATAAAACTCCCTGCGCTATCTAACAATCATTTAGTAAGAAGAATAAAAAGTTAAAGCTGTAATGTAACGATTATACTACTTAAGACTTGTCTATTTTGTCTTAAATATTCATTTGCGATTTCTTCAACCAAAATTTGAAATGCGAATTACGAATGTGGAAGAAGTTGTCCTATCCACTTTCCCTTCCCCATTCCGTTATGGACGAATCGGAGACAGATGGTAACTGCCTTGGTAACGACGTCGTAAACTGAAGTACAAAGCATTTTATCTAAATCTTGGTTGCCGCAGTTGAGAAAAGAATGAAAAATGTAATCCAAATAACAAGACGATGACGAATACTCAGACAGTGTCCAATACAATGAATTCTTGGATTTAAAATAAATTGCCTGAGAATAAAACTAAAATTAGAATTGGATTTACGAGCTTTTAAATTCATAAAAAATGCAAAGGACAATAAGAAAATTCGATGTTTTGTGACAACTTTGTTTATAAGAGTAAATATTTTTACTCATTTGATGAAACAAAATTGAAGCAATTTATCGAGTCTACTACATTCGTAATCAACCTCAGTTAAGATCAATAACACCTTAACTAATTTAGTTTCCCTACTTTCAAGTTAATATTGGAATTGACAAGTGCTGTTGTAAGATTCCAATCATGTCCTTCGTAGACAAATAGAAAAATTTATTCAAAATTCAGTTAGCTCAACAATTTTTAAAAATTGTTTTGTCCAGTCATTAAAAGTAAACTTTAATTAGGTTACATTACTCTTTATTTTGTGTTTAAACAACTTCAGCAAACATTGTTTTGTTTTTTCATTTCTTCAATTTTAAATTTTAATTTGTAAACTAACTTCTTCCTATAATAATCTTCTTTTTTCATCAAACTTCTTCACAAATTCTCCTTTACAATATTTCGAAAATGTAATCGGTTTTCTTTCTCAAGTTTACAAAAAAAGAAAGAAACACCATTTCTGCCTCCAAAAATATTTCGGAATAAAAATTCAAACAATCATGAAAATTGAAGTCTAACAATTCGCATCATAACAATCATAGAACTTAGTACGTTTCGTGTGACATATGTTACCCAATTCATTATTTTCATTCAAGATGAGTTTAGTTTTTCATCCTAAATTACTGGGGTTTCAAATTTACTTGACCTAATCGAATTGCATGGGTTCGGAGATGGGTGTGAAGTTGTTTCACTGTTAGAAGGAGGGAAAAATCAAAAATTACATTTCATCTTTCCATGATGGTAAAAAAGAAGATTTTTTTAGATTTTGGTTGAAATCAGATTAATACCTGAGGAGATATTAACATACGTGAATGAACTGCTTTTATTTTATTTATTTATTTACTTTGTTTGTTAGTAACAACGTTATATGTGCTCTACTCATTCGTGTAATCTAAAGTTCGCATGCCAATTATATCCTTTGTTTTAATATGATAAGGATGAGGAGACAAATTTCTACAAATTTGAAAGAATGATGCCATGAAATTTTCTGCAAGTATCAAATGGAACAAGAGGTTTCTTAGAGTATCAAAACAAAATGGCAGACAGAAATAATCGAAACAGTTGTTTTATTTCGTTTTAAATCTTATAGATTACAAGGAAACGCGCTGTCATCCAGGAATATGAGAAATGGTCTATTATTTATTCTAGAAAATGTAAAACCCTGAGTCATAAAGATCTAATGCAACCGTAGTTAGGCGTTGGTTTACGAGCGTCTACTGCTGTTATCTGCGGCGGCGTATCACATAAATAAATCTTATAGTTGATGGCGTCCTTCACATTCCAAGTGCATTTCCCATTTCATTATCTTCAATTAGTTAAATTAGCCTCACATTGCGATAACAGATTTCAACAGCTGAAATCACAGTCTTCCTAATTCTGATGCTCGTATTTCAAAGACAGAAGCTACAATGTCATAGCTAAATTTTCTATACATTTGAATCTCTGAAAAATGTTTTCAGAGGCTGTTAGCAGATTGTGACAGAAGTATAAATAAAGATAGCATGACAAAACTGAATTTCTAATACATTTTACTATAGTTCTATGCTATTAATTCATTTTAATCCAAGACGAATAGTAACTATCAAAATTTAGATAATATTACTGACTAGGGAACTCTAGACTATAGGATATCTTCTTATTAAATTGTTCTTATTAAAATGTTTTGTTTTGTGAGTTCAGATTTTTTTCCCCATAATAACCGACCCGTGTTAACATCTCTTTTAGCCTATAATAATGTTGACACTTAACTAAATTTCCATTGAGAATTTATTCTCGGAGAATTTATTCTCGAAAAGTAATTCAATCGAGAATATTATTATATAAATTTATTTATTTATTTGAAATGAATCATAGATCCACTTTTTATGATGTCCAGTCACGCTTTTTATAATAATTTAAAATTGGGAATCTTTATCCAACATTTTTTTTTTACAGGAATTGCCTATGCTTGGAATTAACGCTTGTTTTGCAGTTAAGATTTCATAAGTGGAATTTTTTTTTTTAATAATAATAATAAAAAAGATAAAATTAAGGATATACATAATGTAATTCATTAAAAATATATAATAAGATTCACATAATGTAATGTCGTAAATACATACTGGATCTAATGAAAAACATGTAACACAATGAAATACGAACGCCGTAACAATACATCACTTGAACATTTCTTCATTTTACAGTAGTTGTCTATTTACGTAACAGTAATTGTAAATTCATTTTCGGTTTCTGTTATCTTCTTTCATTTCCGAGGGTATTCTACGGCCTTGTTTCTAAAATGTATTCTATTAGAAGAAAGAATTATTCTATAATTTCTTCTAATAGTATTACAGAAAACATTAATAAATCAAATAATATCTATACGGGGAGACTTTTTGTTTTAAAATATACAATAACTGTCATAAGATGCTTTTGTTTCATTCTAATATTATAAATGGTTTTCTAAAGAGTTTCTTCAGATGAAAGCAATAATACATGAAGATAATGTTAATTTTTAAAAAATATAACAAATTTTGAAATTCATGAACCTCGTGAAATTTTGTAAATTGTGTTGAAAGTTTGAAATTAAATAAGGTAGCTGACCCAAAGGTGGCCATAGTTAAGCTTTTCTGATTTTTTTATAATTTAACGGTTCAGAGAATATAAAAAAAAATCTAGGGGTCATCACCCTGAACCTTCTCTAAACAAGAAATATTGATATTGTTTTTCTTAAAACATATTTAGTTTGTTTTACAGTTATTTTATTAAAAAGTTCCTTCCGGGCCACCTTCGGAGCAGGTGAACCTAAGGTGGCCCACATATTTATTTTGTTAAAAATTATATTTTCCAGGGGTTGAAAGGACACTTAACACTTTATGACTAAATTCAGTATTTTATAAGCTGCTAGTTTTACATGCCTAAAGTCCTAATATTAAATATGTGTACAAAATATAGAGGGAAAAAGTCTTTCAAAAAGTAAACTTAAAATTTTTGATTCTGTCGCCTTGTGTAAGTCTTTCAATCTGAGTCAATGCAAAAAATACAATTGAAATCTTTGATTTTGTCACATTTTGTAAGTCCTTCACGTTCCTCGTGGACATATCTTAAACATTGGGTGCAGAGTCTCATGTCAATTATTTTGTCCGTTCCCAAGGTGGTCAGGTTGGCGGGCCACCTTGTGTACACATCTCACCACATTGTTTTCACAAATAAACAATGTCATTACCATGAAATTCTTAAACTGTGACAATACGTCCTGAATGAGTAGTGACCGAACTTTAATAAAATATACAACAACTTGCATTTAACAAAACTTTTCACGATTAAATTTAATTTATTACTTACCGGAAAGTAAGAACAACGATGCTCAAAAACAAATGTCTTCTCAGTAATGGCCGACATCTCGTCGAAATGGCTTAGTTTTCAGTAGCCAGCGCTAGAGTGCGACAGCTGTCAAGTAGCAGGTGCCATATACCGACTATTTTGTGTATTACTATTTTATATAAGCAGATGGCCACCTTGTGCACTCTGGCCACCTTTGGGTCACCTACCTTACTAAAATATTAAATCTAATCTTTTTCAAATTTAAGTATTTATACTCATTCTTATTAATACAATAGACTGTTTATTTTTAAAGTGATATCTTCAGTTATAAATTTAAAAAATTTATAATCATTCTGTATCGTAAGCGAAAAAGTAATTCCTGTTCTCACGTGATTTATGAAGCTTTCTTAATGCAATATTATTAATAAATGTTAGTTGATAATGTTGATATATATATATACATAACATCGAATTTCAATCAAAATCAAAAGTCTGTCAATTTTTAAATAAATATTAACATCAAGTAGTAACATCAAATTGTGATATTTAAAATTTTAACCCTATTGTAAGTATGAAGGAAATATAACTAAAATAAGTTAAAGGGTGAAATGGGTGAGATGATGGATCTTTTAGGGTGAAACCGGAGATTACGGTACCAGGCTGGCGGTGAAGGAACCGTCCGCAGGACATAGTGCTTTCAAACTATTTTCAATATAAACATCCTGGAGTGAGTGTTACCTCAATTTAAATAAAGGGGGGGGGGGGGTTAAATAAAGAAAATAACGCGATATTTTCTATTGGAGCATGACGTCACATGGATTACAATGTGGAAATTCTGTTCTATTCAAATAATGAATTGAGTGCTTCATTTTTGGTAAAAAAAAAAATATTTTGAAAATTTACGAAATAATATTTGAAATAATAAATTAATAAGCGGTCTAACACTAAAATAAATAAATAAATATTTATTAAATATTACAAAAATAAATTTTTTAACTACATTGACTTCCTTTTCAATAAAGACCAATAAAAATTAATGAAAAGCTAGGAAAGAAATTGAAAAAAAAAATTAATGAAATTCGGGAGATTTTTTTTTATTTTATTTTTTTTTATTTTGAAAAAATAAGTGATTTTTTTTAAGTGTGTTGTAATAAATCGTGGATTTTAATGGTGAAAGCAACTTCCACATACAAGCGTTAAAATTGTTAAAAATGTTTATAACAATTGTTGTAAATATTTTTAACATAATTTTAAGTTCCTTTTAAGTTCCTTTCACCATTTAAAAAAATTGTTATTTTATAATATTTAATAATTTGTTAAATAGTAAAAATATAATATTTGGTCTGTTAACTTTTAAAGATTTTATTTTATTAGTTCTTCTCCGATATTTTATACACACTTTAATTTATGTCAATCTTAAAAAAAAAGTACAGAGCTTAGAACCTGGCTTATTTTAATCAGTTTCATTTAGTTGATTTTTGAAAAAGGAATTCCACCATTTTCATTGAAAGAGAGTTCAGCAAATTTACATTCTTTAAAGCATTACCGTAGTCTAGAAAAACTTTGAATTTCCTTATAGTGGAAACTTTTTCTTAATTAGATACGATATTTTATCAATGAAATCTTTCTCTTTTAAATACATGAAAAAGTATTTTCAAAAATATTTTTTAAGGAAAGTAAATTTGTGTTACCATTAGACATAAAAAAAAAATTAAAAAACATTTAATCTAATAATTTTTTTCCAGTTGTTTTTTAAATTATCGTAAGTGAGTAATCAAAAATAATATTTCAATCGGGAAAAAATTTAAACACTTCAAAACTTTTAATTTAAATTATTAGATGTTCGACCACTAAACTGCTCTGCAATCCAATCTTGCCTGCAATCCAGATGGCGTCATTGAGCTAGCCAATAGAAATCGTTTTCGCGGCGGAGCCAACCTTCTATTGTCAATAACTTTGCAATTTACCTAACCTAAAGCTAATCGCCACACATGCTTTCGCTCGGGAGCTGTTCGCACCAATAGCTTGAAGTTAACTGTTGTTCCCTCGCGGGGTAACAAGGCAGCCGGCGATGTATCCATGTACGGGATACCATATTCTCCGGTTTAGTCCTTTATAGTTACATAAAAATAAGAATTTCTTGTTAAAAAAAACAAAAACAAGGATATGTATGCAACAAAAAATTTCAATCAAAATGAAATGTCAGTCAATTTTTAATTAAATATTATCATCAAATTGTGATATTTAAACTTGTTAACCTGCTTTTAAACCGAAAAATGATGTAAATACCTTACTCGTCAAAAAATAAAAACGTTGATCGTTTCGAAAGTGCCCGGATTTCAATTGTAAAAATACGTTATTTTACATTTTATGTGTTAGCCTAATTATGTTTTATATTATAAGACATACGTTATAATTACACATGTTAACGTTTCCTTTAAATCTAAATTTATTGTTATAAAATTTTACTACTTATAATTCAGCCTTGTTATTTTGTATTTACTTAAAAATAGTACCTTTTTTTCGAATCTGAAGTACGGATCTAGAGTACATAAATTCTCTGCCAAAGTGTAACAGTTTGGCTTTTAAAAAACTGCCATTAAGTTAGATCCTTTTACGCTCAACAGCGTGAGAGAGAAACCCGAAGAAAAGCGTTCCCTCATTATTCAAGAAAAGTGGAAAGAAAGTTGCCTTAGTTACATGTAATCAACGTTGCGGAAAGTTTGTCAAGTCTTGCAGATGTGAATGTATAAGTAGGGAAGTACGAAAGATTCTCACAGTGACAAGATTAGATTCAAACTAATTTAAAATGATGCGTTTCAAATGCTTCACAAAATTGGATAAGTAAATTCAGAAGAAAAAGTACAAATTACTTGTTGTGCTTTTAAGTTATATTCTCATTCTCTATCAGTTCAGTAAAACTTCAGTGATGTCTTTAGGTTGCGCGAAGCATTTTTTTTTAAATGCTTATTTTTATTTGACTGAAAAAGTGTGTCTTATCCTAAATGAAAGCCTAGATTCTCTCAGCCTGAAAACCGTCTCTGGAATATTCACGATACGAGCATGTTTTAACATTACAAAAAACACGTATTGCACTAATGCAAAATTTTGTGAGGAATTACAAACATAATTTGCTGCTGATTTAAAATTTCTTAAATGTATTTAGAAACCTATCATTCTTTTTCAAGGTCGATTCGAGTGCAGGGAAATGAACATTAAACAGAAGAGAACTTTCATCTTGTTTCAGAAACGTCAAAATAACCACAGAGTTCATGGAATAGTCGTTCTCTTAAAATTACATATTTTGAAATTTTAAAGCCATTACATGGTTTTGAATCCAAACGTTTTCTTTCTATCATGGAAACTTAGGTTCGTCCGTCTATTCGTTCGTTCCTCAGTAACTGGATACAGTCAGACCTGTTCCATTCAAGCTCGGTGAAAGGTTAGATCCTAGAATTTGCTTATAAATGGGCAGAATTATCTATCGTTGATATTAATTTCTAGAATATCCATATTTCTGTTTCTGTTCGTGTAAATTTACTTTGAACCAGTTTTTTTTTTTCCGAAGTGAATCAAGGAAAAAAAACTATTACAGAGAGATTTAGTTTCCGAAATGTTTTTAATTTTTTTTCCCTACAGTTTTTAGAACGAAAATTCTAGTTTTAGATTTCTGTTATCATCCTGATAATTTTCTTGGGGGTTATTATATCTCAATTTCAAAAGAACTTGATATAATTCCCTTCTTTATATAATACCTGGATCTACAGCAACTTCAATATTTTGTCTATGTTTTTATCCTTAAATGAATGTCAATGTTTCTGATTTTCTATACCGTTTAAAACGTAATGGAATTTAAAATTTGTCTTCCGCAAGTCATAGAATAGGGATTTTTTAGAACAATTTAAGGAAGGCGGAATAATTATTATGTGTGTAGGCTTTTCCTTTTTAACTGTAGCTTTCAATATTTAATAATATATTTGTAACTATGGTATTAGGCAAAACAATTAGAAGTGAAATATTGCCTATCCCGAAGCAGTAAGGCTTCTCCTAACGTCAAGGACTGTTTGAATATAAACTGTAGTAACT